>CM069857.1:180623114-180990614 GCA_036172795.1 Pelodytes ibericus | reverse complement strand
AAAAACCAAAAAACACTATTTTTGGTTTTTGCCCCATAACTCGCAAAAAAATACCGAAAAATATGGAAACATGCATATTTTTGAACTCGGGACAACATTTAGAAACTATTTAGCCGGGGTCTTTTTTAATGATTTTATTTGTGTAAATTATATTTTAGGTCAAAGTTAGAAAAAGTGGGTTTTTTTAAATTTTTCATCATATTTTATGATTTTTTTTGTAGTAAATTATAAGATATGATGAACATAATGGTATCTAATGAAAGCCCTTCTTATGACAATAAAAACAACATATAATTTGTGTGGGTACTGTATGTGAGAAAGCAAAAAATTACAGCTAAACACAAACACCCTAGAAATGTCAAAACAGCCATTGTCACCAAGGGAAAGTCAAGGTGAAAATGTCTTGTCACTAAGGGGTTAATTAAGCTGTTTTGATGCCTTGCTTATATTTACTGTAGTGTCCCTTTGATATAATTGCCTATGTCATTGCTGCTCATTTTACTAAGATTTAATCTAAGTATGGACTATGTGCAATTGAACATTGTTGTTCTTGTTACCTTTTGACTGATATTTATTTAAAAAAAAAAAATAAAGTGGTCTAATTTGTTGTATTTGACCATATCACCATTGTTTTGCTGCATTATTTATTTTTATTTAGCAATGAAAAAGATTTACAAAAAAAAGCTAAACGTTAACAATAAACATGTTCATTTAACAGCAGATTTGTGTAGAAATTGTTTTTTTTCCCAAAAAATTAAAATGCACGAAATATCGGTATAAGTTATAAGGCTATCGGCCTGAAAGTTCACAGGTTATCGGTATCGGTATCGGCTCTAAAAAATCAATATCGGTCGATCCCTAGTGTAAATGTATGTCTGTGAGGGTGACTAAGTGTGTAACTGTGTTTGTGTGACTGTGTGTGTTTATGTATGACTGTGTGTACAAGAGACCAGCATGGGGAACAGAAAGATAGAGATGTAAAAAGATATAAGGGATGAGGGGAGAGACACACATGGGGTATGAGTGGCGAGAGAGAGACAGACATGGGGTATGAGTGGCGAGAGAGAGACAGACATGGAGCATGAGTGGAGAGAGAGACAGACATGGAGCATGAGTGGAGAGAGAGACAGACATGAGGGAATGGGGAGGGGGAGAGAGAGAGAGAGAGAGAGAGAGAGAGACAGACAGACAGACAGACATGAGGGTACGGGGAGAGACAGATATTGAGCAAAATTTAGGTGGAAGCGGCGCTGGAGGAGGAGGAGGTAGCAAGAATTTTTCAAAGTGCGCTGTAAGCACAGTATTTGAAGGTTCTATTTGACTCTCAGATATGAAGTGCAGGACGCAAATGTAATATTTAACACCAACAAATTGCAGTATTTAAAAATGCCTAGATGTTGCCCACTGAGCTAACAGAACAGGATTAAAGTCATGTGCCTGGCACACATGCAGTTGCAAGTGCACTGCACTCGCTGTGGCACTGGGCTCAGGGCAGGGTACAAATATGTAGTATAGCACCCACTAAAATAATCACTGTAATTTGAATAATCGCTGTAGGATTATGTCCCTCAATATGCCAGGATTATGCCCCTCAGTATGCCAGTATTATGCCTCTCAATGTGCCAGGATTATTATGCCACTCAATATGCCAGGATTTTCCCCACACAATATGCCAGGATTACGCCCCTCAATATGCCAGGATTATGCCCCTCAATATGCCAGGATTATTATGCCACTCAATATGCCAGGATTATGCCTCTCAATGTGCCAGGATTATGCCTCTCAATGTGCCAGGATTATGTCTCTCAATGTGCCAGTATTATGCCTCTCAATGTGCCAGAACTTAGCCACCCAATATGCCAGGATTATTATGCCACTCAATATGCCAGGATTTTCCCACACATTATGCCAGGATTTTCCCCCTCAATATGACAGGATTATGCCTCTCAGTGTGCCAGGATTTAGCCACCCTCTTCCTCCCCCCTTCCCCCTTACTTACCTCCTCGCTGCCGTTCTGTCTCCCGGTGCTGCAGGTCCGTGGCTGTGAGGGAAGCGTTGTGCGTGACCGTCCAGCCAATGTGCATTCAATAAAGTTTGTTTAAAAAAAAGTTTCAACAAACTTTATTGAATCCGCATCGGCTGGAGGGGAGCGCACAACGCTTCCCTCACAGCCCCGGACCTGCACTGGGAGACACAGCAGCAGCGAGGAGGTAAGTAAGGGGGAGGATTTTTTTTTTCACGGTTCCGGCGCCCCATGCTAAGTTCCGCCCTTACAGGTGGCCCCGGCCCTGCCGAACCCCAACACGAACATACAGTAGAATGTCCGTGTTCGGGTCCGGGGTCCAAAAACCGTAATGTTCGGTACGAACCCGAACAGTGCGGTTCGGGTTCGCTCAACACTAATTGTGAGAAAAAGGCCTTTACCTATAGACTATGACAAACAATATCTAGTTTAATTAAAATTTATGGTGCACTACTATATTCAGCGTTGTGCACAGGCGACTTTAAGACAGGATACAAGTGGCAAGTTCCCTGGGACATTAGCAGCTGTTCTTTGTACCTTCCTTGCAGCTCTCCCTGCACTAACACAGAATATGCTCTCCACAGTGAGTGAATAGGAAGCAGTCATATTTGCACTAGCTAGTGGATTCCCTGCAGGGAGGCGAGGCATGCTTCCCCTTTGATTGGCCAATCAGAGAGGACAGCTCTTCCACCTTGAGATTGGCAGTGAGGCAGTCAGGAAAAGAATCTCTGCTCTTTGTCTGCATGTTGCTGCTCTGCATAGGATATGTAAGTTGGTGTATCTGTATGTAGCACCCTTAGGAATTTAAGTATTTACAGCATTTTTTCGAAGCAAACTACTTGATCTGCTCTACAGCATGTGCACGCTTTCAGAAAATAAATGTTTTATGCAAGGTTTAAGATACAAGAGATCTGATATATGATTCTGTCTACGGTAGAGAAATTAATCCCTTAGTAACAAGACAAGAGGTGTTTTGTCCCCTCAGGATAACCCCTCCAAATTCAGCTGGACCGGATCACATTATGATCAGTTTGCATGGACACTGCAGCAGATACCCAATCAGAATAGTTATTCTGCCTTAAAATGTAAATGTTCTGTGATGTAACTAGTGACCCATGATCACAGGTTCATACAGGGTCCTGTTAAAATTAAAATTGTTCTGACTTTCAAAAGACAACTAAAGTCGTTTTAACCTGTAAGGAACCAAGGGTTTAAAAAGAAAAAGAAAAAAAAGTCCTGTCCTAAGTAAACCGGACGTCCATCTTTACAGATATATGTGGTTTCTATGTTTCCCAACTCTTGCCCCAGGTAAATCTGAAAACTGGAGGGTGGAGCTTGTGAGGTCAATCAAGCTGGCAGCAATACTGCATGTGCAGTCGTCAGTCAGTCTCTGGGGTCCCAGAGAATTTGTCTTAATTCCCACTGTCCTGCTGAGCCAAAAATCAGAACAGAGGTAGAGCTCAGCGGGATTGGCTCTCACAGTGGGTCAATTGGGAGGCATGGGGTTTACGTTTAAGTCCCTTCCGTTGATCCACAGGGAAACATAGCAAATGCCGGTCAGAGGATAAACTGACATTTGCTAATTTGAATTAAATTAAAAGAAACAAAAATATGCATGTGTATAATAAAGACATCGAGAAGTATAACTTGTAAAAATATATATACTGTATATTTTATATACGCACATATATATTTATATAAGCAGGAGAAAAGAAAAATGTTTGTGCGCTAAGCTATTCACAGGCTCAAATAATATAAATGTATAACATGAAGCTTACCAAACAAGTGTGAGCTTGCTGCAAATACAGTGTGATTGGCTGTACAATGTATTCCAAAAAAACAAAAACGGTCTGCACTTCTCACTCTAATAAGTTAGCCCTATAATACATGCATACATACACAGACACACAAATTGATAAAATAGAGGTGGAGTGGGAGTACTGAAAAATAACTATACAAGACATTAAGATGTGTGTCTATACAAAGTCTAGTGTTAAAATGTGTGAATCATTTTCATCTCAAATGTCTTTCGTTCATGAGTCTTTAAAATTATCTTTAATAACTTTAATCCTGAGGTTTTGGATGGAGTGATCTGACTGGCACAATATTCCTGGGCATCTGACTGGCATAATATTCCTGGGCATCTGACTGGCATAATATTCCTGGGCATCTGACTGGCATAATATTACTGGGCATCTGACTGGCATAGTATTACTGGGCTATGACTGGCATAATATTCCTGGGCATCTAACGGGCATAATATTCCTGGGCATCTGACTGGCATAATATTCCTGGGCATCTGACTGGCATAATATTCCTGGGAATCTGACTGGCATAATATTACTGGGCATCTGAATGGCATAATATTCCTGGGCATCTGAATGGCATAATATTCCTGGGCATCTGAATGGAATAATATTCCTGGGCATCTGAATGACATAATATTCCTGGGCATCTAACTGGCACAATATTCCTGGGCATCTGACTGGCATAATATTCCTGGGCTATGACTGGCATAATATTCCTGGGCATCTAACTGGCATAATATTCCTGGGCATCTAACTGGCATAATATTCCTGGGCTCTGAGTGGCATAATATTCCTGGGCATCTGAATGGCATAATATTCCTGAGCATCTGACTGGCATAATATTCCTGGACATCTGAATGGCATAATATTCCTGGGCATCTGAATGGCATAATGTTCCTGGGCATCTGACTGGCATAATATTACTGGGCTCTGACTGGCATAATATTCCCATTGAAATACTGGTAAGTTTGTTGATTTAACTTTACTTCATTTTAAATATTGTATTTGTTCCCATTTTGTTTCTTCACTTCAAAATAAGATATATGCAGTGTGCATAGGAATTTGTTCATAGTTTTTGTTTTTACTATAGTCCGGCCCTCCAACGGTCTGAGGGACAGTGAACTGGCCCCCTGTTTAAAAAGTTTGAGGACCCCTGGGCTAAATACTGGCATATTGAGTGGCAAAATAGTGTGTCTCAGGTTATGTGTGAATTGGTGTAACTGTGTGTGTGTGTAAGTGGTAAGGGTGTCTGTGTGTGTGACTGCAAGGGTGTCTTTGTGTTTAAGGGTTTCAATGTGTGACACATTTAGAGCATGCGAGTTGAATATTTAGATTTTTTTTTCTACACTATACATTATATATATATATATATATATATATATATATATATATATATATATATATATATATAATTTAAGGAGGCTTAATGGTGTGGGAGGCGTGGCGGATCAGAGTAGGGTGGCACCAAAATGCACCTTCGCCTGTGTAGACGAAAATCCTTGCACCGGCCCTGCCAATGTAGCAACCTTTGTCACACACTGTACACTGTATCATGTACACCACATTCGCAGGTGTGCACAAATATGATCCCTTAATGTTGTACGTTATTATTATTGTGTCGGCTATGTTATTGGCACATATATGGTTATACACAGTTCGCACAGTGATTTTTTGCATCGTACAGTGACATTCTGTGTGAGCTCCTGTCCCTGTGGTCATTTTGCTGCAGACCAATCTCTGTCTCAGGTAAGGTGGTTGTTTGTATGTTAGTATGGGGGGAAAATAAATATTTTCTGAGCCCCCATACTAGCATACAAACAGCCACCTAACCCGAGACAGAGATTATTATATATAAATATATATATATATATATATATATATATATATATATATATATATATATATATACATATATATACATATACACACACACACACACACACACACACACACACACATATTATATATTTATACATACATACTGCTCCAGAGTCGGTACGCTTTACATCACTTGGCATTGTACTTGGTGATGTGAGGCATGCATGCAGCTGCATGAATGGGCCACACAGTTTTTGTGCTGATATGGAAAGTTTGGAACTCATATATATATCCAACCTGTCATGCACTCAGCTCCAGGGGCGGGCTGGGCCGGGTGGCAGGGTGGCAATTGCCCCCCAGGCCGCCCTAAGCTATATAAAACACGGCCGCTGGGCCAGTGTTTAAAAAAAAAAAAAAAAAAAAACGCGCTTGCAGGCAGAGACTGAGAAGGGATCGGAAGATCCCCTCCCACCTCCGCTCTGCCTGCAAAGCTGCACGGGGACCCGAACAGGCAGCACAGAGAAACCTCTGTGCTGCCTGTTCGGCTCCCTGTGCAGTCTGACACGGAAGTGCCGACAGTCACTTGATCGGCGCTCTGACGTCAGACGCGCGCCGATCACGTGACCTGTCGGCACAACCGCCGGGAGGCCGAACAGGCAGCATGGAGGGACCATGCTGCCTGCCACCAGGGAAGTCCTCCTGCCACTAGCCACCAGGGAAGTCCTGCCACTAGCCACCAGGGAAAAAGGTAAGGGGGGGGGGGGGGTGGGCAAAAAACACTGGCATTTTATTGGGCAAATTGGCTGGGGAATATTACATGGCAAATAAGACTGGCATATTATTGGGAAAATTGGCTGGGGAATATTACATGGCAAATAAGACTGGCATATTATTGGGCAAAATGGCTGGGGCATATTACATGGCAAATAAGACTGGCATATTATTGGGCAAATTGGCTGGGGCATATTACATGGCAAATAAGACTGGCATATTATTGGGCAAATTGGCTGGGGAATATTAAATGGCAGAATAACACTGGCATATTATTGGACAAATCGTCTGGGGAATATTAAATGGCAGAATAAGACTGGCATATTATTGGGCAAAATGGCTGGGGAATATTAAATGGCAATTAACACTGGCATATTGGGCAAATTAGCAGGGGCATATTAAATTGCAGATAACCTTGGAATATTATTGGACAAATTGGCTGGGGAATATTAATGGCAAATAATATTGGAAATGTGTATGTAATGGGGTGATGGAGGCATGTAAATGTGGTGATGGGGCATGTCCTGGTGTGCAACATGGGTTATGGGTCATGTCGTAGGAGTGCAACGTGGGTAGGGGGGGGGGGTGCCCAAATTTTGGGATATTGGGTGTCTAAATCCTGGCATATTGAGTGGCATAATCCTGGCATATTGAGGGGAAAATCCTGGCATATTGAGGGGGCATCATCTTGGCATATTGAGGGGAAAATCCTGGCATATTGGGTGTCTAAATCCAGGAATATTGAGAGGCATAATCCAGGAATATTGAGGGGCATAATCCTGGCATATTGAGGGGCATAATCCTGGCATATTGAGGGGCATAATCCTGGCATATTTAAGGGAAAATCCTGGCATATTTAGGGGAAAATCCTGGCATATTGAGGGGGCATCATCTTGGCATATTGAGGAGAAAATCCTGGCATATTGTGGGGCATAATCCTGGCATATTGAGGGGCATAATCCTGGCATACTGAGGGGCATAATCCTGGCATACTGAGGGGCATAATCCTGGCATACTGAGGGGCATAATCCTGGCATTTTGTAAGGAAAAATTCTAGCATATTAAATGGCAAATCCTGGCATATTGTGGGGGAAAATCCTGGCAATATTCGTTATAAAACAAGGAAAAGATGGCCGTGGATGGGGAGGCGATTCGATGATGCAATGGGCCACTTGACTGGATTTGCCCCCCAGGCCTAAGGCTGCCAGCCCTCCCCTGCTCAGCTCTGTGTGACGAAATGTAGCAGTGTAGACCCGTGTGCAGTGTCTTTATTATAACATACACATCCAAAAGAGAAAGAAATACAGGCACTCACAGGATTTTGCAAAAGTAGAAAAACCTGGAGCCGTTATCAAGATCAAAGTGCATTAAACCCAGTACTCACCCATTGTGCTTCTAATTATATATATATATATATATATATTTATATATTCCCAGCCGGAGGAAAAAACTCAGAGGCAAAAAGTATATGAAAAGTGTATCTTCATTTTTTACTTGTGCTACTATATTAGAAGCACGACTGAAAAACAGAAAGTCGTTCTTTAACCCCTTAAGGACAATGGCTTTGTTTGTTTTGATGTCCATTCTGGACAATAGCTTTTTTGGTACTTTAGCTATGTGTGCGTTAAACAAAAGTGCACGCTTGCTTTTTAAATGAAACCCCACATATGATGTAATGGTTTTTTTAAGGACAGATGGGGCTTTCTTTTGGAACCATTTTTTTTTAGACTTAAAGGGACACTACCACTTACATAAAACGTAACTAGATAAACTGGTCACTTAAAACTTATAGAAATCATATGCCACTGCTTATTTTTTTATATGATGGAATTAACTGCATATAAAAAGGAAAAATAAAATTATTTTGGAACACAGGATATTTCTCTCTTCTGTCTGACAAGATAAAAATGTGTCAGTGAGAGGGAATGAAGATTTTGACAATCAGTGTTCAAACATCACCGATTGTCATTTACTGTATTTTTTTTACATTTATTGCATGTGATAAATGTGATTGATTTTCACAGTGATCACATTAATAAATGCAAAAAATAATGGTTGATCCTAATCTGCCTAACTGTTAAGGCAACCAAGATCAACTTACCCCATCTCTCCCCACAAATTTGGGGGAGGATGGCAATGGATTGTGATTAGCCTGTACAGCAATATCTCAGAGGCAGCCTGTAACAACCCTCACCTGATTTGCACAGGATGTGGGGGTGTGATTGACCGGTCGGTGACACTTGTCACTGGCCTTTCACTTTAAGATTGCCTTGCGCGATCATGGCGGCCATTTTTTTTTCCTTTCCTGGATACTGTTCACTCATGAAGCTTCCAGGAAAGTCGAAAATAGAGCGGATCGCAGTTATTTTAAAAATTTTAAAGGCAGCCATTTACGGGCATTGTCACCAATGCATTGTATTGGGAGCCAGCACATGTGCGGGCATTGTCGTGAAGGGGTTAAGTAACAATGCCTGAAATAAATTAATAAGACCTAATATATAAGCTGTGACATTTTTTGAACAAAAACAAACCTAGACATAATTTTCAGCTTACCACCATTTAGAAACAACTACTACACATGCAATAGCTTGGGCTGGATCACCGACTCTCCGACCCAAACACCCTGAAGTCCCGCCTCTCAGCTCTGTGTAGCCCTGCTGTTAATACGAGAGTGTGCACATAAAACAGATTGTTTACTGGCAACAGGTCTGTAGGGAGTTGTTGTCTACTGGGAGACTGTGCACAGTTTTGTATTAACAGCGCAATCTCAAGGGGCGGGGCCACATCAATCTTGGGGGTGGAGCTACTCCTCATCACTATGAAAGCTATAAGAGCAAAGAAGTGACTGATATCTACACTGCTGAAAATGGTTGACAATAATTTAGGTTTTGCTTAAAGGCAAATGAGAGAATAAACTGGTTTCATGGCAGTGTCCTTTGGTCTCATTTGTTCTTAAAGGCCATGATATATTGCTGTATAATGTGCAGCCTTATATATTTTCACAATTATTATGAGTCATAAGTTACTTTTAGCACCTAGTACATCATCAATAGGGTATTGAACACAATGACAGACTCTAAAATCTAAAATGTAGCACTGGCCTCTATACATTATTATTAATATAACCCTATACTGGCATAGAAATGGTTACAAACACTGGAAGGGCAGGGTGGCCGACGGCAAGTATTAATGCTCACCAATCGAGCTCTATACAATGCTTCACAGAGAGATGTTTTTTCAGTATTCCCTGCAGGTGAGCTCAAATACACAGCATTTGAAGCTAGATTCTGTGGCATCGGATAGGTCACAAACAAACACATCCAATAAAAATAGATTTAGTATTCTATGACGGTCTGTGGATGCACACAATGCTCTGCAGGGGGGTAATTTCCTCACGGATACTGAATCTGCTGAATCCACAAAGTACAAAAAGCTGAAACTGATGAAAACAGACTTTCAACAGAGGACATAAGGGGGTGGGGTGTGCATATATGAAAGTAAAAATACATATACGTTTCTAGAATTGTACGATTATAATTTGTCCTCCAGACTATTTTAGTATGCTTTATATAAACACATATATATCTACACACGTGTACACAGTTGGATGGCGCACACAATTCGTACTTTCTCAGCTCTGGCGCATAAAGTAACCAAAAATACTATCCAATATTGTATATATACACACACACTATATGGACAAAAGTATTGGAACACCTGACCCTTGCACCAACAGGGACTTTTATGAATTCTAAATACATAGACATTAATATATAGTTGGTCTACACTTTGCAGCTAGAACAACTTCTACTCTTTTGGACAGGCTTTGCACAAGATTTTGGCGTGTTTCTGTGGATGATGTCCATTCATCCAGTAGAGCATTTGTGAGGTCAGGCACTGCTGTTGGATGAGAAGACCTGGCTCGCAATTTCCTTTCCAGTTCATGCCAAAGGTGTTCAATGGGGCAAAGGTCAGGGCTTTGTGCAGGCCCTTGCTTTGTGCATTGGGGCATTGTCATGCTGGAGTAGAAAAGGGCCTTCCCCAAACTGTTCCCATGAAGTTGAAAGCATAGCATTGACCAAAATGTCTACATAAGCTGAAGCATTAAGATTTCCCGTCACAGAAAGTAAGGGTCCTAACCCATCACCTGAAAATACTCCCACAGTAATATCCCTCTTCTACCACTTTACAGTTGGCAGGTAACATTTTACAAGTATCAGACTGCCAAACAGTGAGGCTCTACAGAACACGTTTCCTCTGCTCCAGAGTCGGTATGCTTTACATGACTTGATCCAACAGTTGGCATTCGCAGGTGTGCACAAATATGATCCCTTAACCCCTTCGTGACGCATGGTGCTTGCGTCCCAAACGACGCAAGCACCAAAACGTCACGATTTGTTCCTGGCCACCGATAACAAGGTGATCGGTAGCCAGGAACACTCTGGCAGAGACCCGATCAGGGTCTTAATAGACCCTGTGGGTCCCTGCCAAAAAATCGCGAGTCCTCCGGACGTCACGTGTGACGTCACGGAGGAGTGCCCGAACCCGGAAGCATGAGGCATGCATGCAGCTGCTTGGCCAACCCATCCCATGAATGGACCACACTGTTTTTGTGCTGATATGGAAAGTTTGGAACTCTTCTATTGAATCAGATCATTTGTGACTTTTTACACACCATGTTCCTCAGCATGCTGTGACTTGCTCTGTGACTTTATGTGGTCTTCTGCTTTGTGGCAGAGTTGCTGCTGTTCCTAAACACTTCCACTTTTCAATACCACCACTCACTGTTGACAGTGGAATATTTAGCAGGGATGAAATTTCATGAACCAAAATTGCAAACGTGGCATCCTATCACAGTACCACGAGTGAATTCACTGAGCTCTTCGGAACGACCCATTGTTTTTGCAAATGTTAGTAAATGCAGACTGCATGGCTAGGTGCTTGATTTTATATTTTTGTGGCAATGGGTCCGACTGAAACACCTGAATTCAATAATTAAGTGGGGTGTGTGTGTGTGTATATATTTCCGCACTGTCAGCACTCCGCTCAAAGACATAAGATAAGAAAGCAACCTTAGCTCCCGGGTGCTGCACAAAATACATAGTCGTCCGTAGAAAACCACTGCACTCTTGGGTCTGATATAGAAAAATCTATTGCATTTTTTATTAGTGGTTACATAAAATAGCAGACGTTTCGGACCACAACATAGCCCGTTATATTATTATATATATATATATATATATATATATATATATATATATATATATATATATATATACATACATATATACACACACACACACACACACACACACACATATACATACATACACATATACACACACACACACACACACACACACACACACTATAAATTATATATATATCATTTATATTGTGTGATTGTTCATCAATAACACACAACACACACACAGACAGCAGTAGTAATACATGTAATCCTTTAATATGATGAGTTGTACTATTTCTACTACCCCCTCTGCTTCTACTAAATCCAGGTACAATTTCTAGCTCTGAATTACAAGTTGAGCATCTTTCTTTAGGCCTGGGTCCCTGGAGCTGTCGCTATGGTGACTGTAACCATGGAAACCACCTCCCATATCCTAAGTGGAAGGAGGGTCCTGGAGGAAGTATTATTTTAACCCTTTGTCCTCCACTTTACCTGCCTATTCCCTATAGTAAAAATCGTATGTATTGGATTAGGAATGACTAATGTAGACACTGCATGGCTAAGAGGGAAGGGGAGAAATTGACAAATATATTCTATGCATTTTAATATTATTGACTAAAAGGGTAAAAGGTATGTTTTACCTAACAGGCTCATTTGTAACCTGTGTAATTAGCATTTTGTGCTCCAAATTCATGATCAGAGCGGACAATCTGAAACCAATACTTCATATCATAATTGCAGCCTCGATCATTTTTTATTATTATTATTAATAGCAGTATTGATAGAGAAACCAAGTATTCCGATCTTTATAAAACGCCAAGTATATCAATGACTGGTCTCCACACAAGATATCTTTCCTGCTCACTATTACTGCAGTTGTGCCTTTTTGCCTTTTACTCTCTTTCTCTCCGCTCTTACCCATTAATGGCCCTCCTTCCTCCCAGACATCCTCACTACACTCCCCACCGTTCTGTCACTTTTCCCTCTTCTAACATCATCACCAACTACAGTGCAGCGGAGAGCAGGCAAGAAAGAGCAGGAACTCCGTAACTGGCCCCTACCAGAGTGGGCAGAGCAACACTGTCAGAGCAAACTGACTGCATTGTAGATTTCGGAATTACATTTCTCTGGTGGGATAAAATGTGGAATTGTGCACAAACTAACCTAAATTAATGTGTTCAAGTGTTTGCTACAATAATTTACCATGTTGTACTACTTGCTGTGGATTGCACAAAGACTTAATGTTTTCTCTGAAAATATATTCTGTAGTTTCAATGAAAAAAATAAAATAAAATATGCATGACTTTTTGGTGAAGAAAAAAAAAATAATTAAAAGGGACTGTCCACCTAAATATTGCTTATACTGTGAATGAAGAGAATAAAAAAAAGTTTATATACAATATAAGTGTTAGCATAATTGAATGCAAATGCAAAAATAGGAGAAAAATATGTTTTAAATTGGGTGTGGTGTCTCCTGTTCATGACATCACCTGTGGTTTCATATGCAAATTAAACATTTCCCATTGAAAATGACGGCATTTGCATATGAAAACACAGTTGATATCATAAGCAGGAGGACCCCCCCCCCCCCCCCCCCCCACAAGTTTTATGCATTTGCTTATAATTAAGTGTTCTTGCATAGCAAGACCACTTAATGTTATCTCACATATATATTATTATTATTATAGCAAAATTTGCCACCCTAACTCCTCCCACAGTTTTTACACTACATAGACAAAAATTTACCAAAACGTGCAGATTGTTCCCGATCGGATTGCTATTACTTTGTGGAACGTTTCGCCGAATGGTTCACGGAATATCGTCGTTTTTGTGGCGCAATTTGTCCCATAGGAATGAATGGCAAAGCTAGAGTGGGAGCTGCCAAAAGCTGAAAAATCAGGACATGATTTCTAAACTGCCACCACTCCCTCATTTTAAAGCCCACCTACACAAATCTTATATCAAAACGTTCAGCTATCCCTGGTGCCACTAAACATGTAAACGGCTAAGCCGTAGTCCTGATAGTTTTCACAATATGACCATTTGTTTGCAACCAACGCCGTCCATTGACATTCATTGAAACTTCACTCTGCAAAGCTCAAATTTGAAGTGAAATTTCTAAACTGCGGCTGTGCCTTCATTTTTAATACTTCAGAGACATACTATGCATCAAAATGTAGGTCTGGGTCTTGTGATTCTCACAATATAAAGCTCTTCGCTGTAGGATTGATAGTTTTTAAAATACGACCGTTTGAATATGGCAACCGCCAAAATACTCTGACCTGTGTCAAGCTGCAGCAGCAAGTGATGTCATAGACAGGGCCTTTTGAACACCTGCTAATGTTTTTATAAATGTATGGTTTAATGTAACTGTGCAACAACGTTGCAATTAAATGTGCTATGTAAATGATAACAGTTACTCCGCCCACTCCAGTTGTAGACTACAGGTGGAGGCAAGAACACTTCACACAATTTCCCCAGAAATTGTAACTTTTCTAGTTATATATATTATTGATTTGTTAGGTTTAATCTGAATTGTGTTCTTTCTCCTCCGGTGCATAAAAAAAAGAAGTGTGTAGAATGGCTTATAGGGAGAAAGCAAGTAAATTTGAAAGACCAACATGAACATAATCTGATTTTATTACTGTCTGGCCCACTTACCACTGTGTTCCCACCCAGCGTAACCTATTTCGTGAACACCATCTGTCCCTGTACCTTCTATAGCAATGTGTCTAACTAAGAGAAGACGTAGACAGCTTTGGGATGATTCAAATGAAAAGATTTTAACCACAGTATTTCGAGACTTTTTCCCAAATGTTGGATATAACCAGGTGGTGATTAGAGCAGTGATTTGGAACCCAAACTGATGGGCTGCAGTTAAAATGATGCTCAGCCAGTGAAACATTTGTCTGTGTATCATGGCAGCTGTAGTGTACACCGAATGGATGTCACGGAATTATGGGGGAAGTAAATAAAGCAGTGATTTGGCACACCAGGTTAATGTGACCCCAGTTTCCATAATGCTCAACCGGCTGAATAATAGTCTGAGCATCACGGGAACCATAGTCAACAACAGGTGGGGTGATAAATGGCAGCTTTAGTTAGACTTCTACAAAGAGAAAAATACATTTTGAACAGTGTAATGGGAGAACTGTTCAAAAAATATATTTTTTCAATTTTGGATTTAGTCCCAGAATAGTTTTAATGGCTCAGGGGAAATTCCCTATCTGTGCCCCAAATGCTCAGTCACAGGAAATCTCTCTCACTCACCTAGGGTTGCTACCCAGCCGGGATTTTACCATCAGGCCAGTAAAAATTAGCTTAGGCTCAAAATTAAAATACAACCATCAGCAAACAATTTTTATTTAACGGAAAGATTGCATTTGATGGCATTTTAAATAGCAATGATTTAACAACTGTAGAAAAATAAATAAATTACTAAGGTTTAATTGAAAGATTGAAATTTAAATATAAATGTTTTAATGAAATAATATAAATAATGTACCTTATTCGTTCAATGAAACATTCCTTATGTTTTTGCTAAAGTTGTCCTTTAATGAGAGGATATAAATAATGAGTGAATGCAAATAAAGTACCTTACTGAGCTGTCTTTGCTTGTATAGCTCAGTCAGGGGGCAGACATGTTCTTTAGATGGTTCAGATTTTCCTACATCTGACCCAACAAGTCTGCCCCGATAGCGCTATACAAGCAGGGAGGACTCATTATTTCTATACTTTCATTAAAGCATTTCTACTTAAAATGCTTAAACGGGAATCAATCTTTCAATTAAACATATCTGCAGTGCAGGAGTGTCAAAATATGACCCACCAGCAGCTGGTGGACTACATCTCCCAAACTATGAGAAATGTTAGGCCATTAGCAGCTGGCCTGGTGAAAGGTTTCCTTTTGCAACCAGACTGTTTCCTACATATTCCTGAGATCTCACTTGGACCCACACACACAGAATCCTTTTGCAACCAGACCAGACTGTTTCCTACTATCTGTTTCAGAGGAGGGTGGCACCAAAATGCACCTTCGCCTGTGTAGATGAAAATCCTTGCACCGGCTCTGGATGTGACTTGACCTCTAATCAACCACCTGTCCTTCTTCCCCCTTCTGCACATATCTACTAGCAATATCTTAACATCATCACATACTTTAATCACCTGCCATTTGTAGACTTACAATGCACCCAACTATTCTCCTACTTGGTAACATCTGGTATGACTCAGTTCTCAGTTACCCCCACACACCTTCCATTATCACAATCTACTGTTTTTACCTCTCCCCTTTTTTTTCTTTCTGCCTTACACTCTCCTTGTGTGTCTCATGTTCCCCATCTCCTTTAGAATGTAAGCTTGCGAGCAGGGCCCTCTACCTCATGTTTTAGTCTGAAACGGTTTTGTCTAAATTTGTTTGTAACTCCCTTCTTATACTCTGGACCAAGTGCTGCGTACATTTTAGGCGCTATATAAATAAAAGGTAATGTAATGTAATGCAGGGCTTGACAAATGTATCCGAGTTTTAGGAGCCAGCTAAAATATCTAGGAGCCAGACAACAGCACATAAACACATGCAGTCACAGACAGACACACATAGTGAAACCCGCTACACCTTGTTTTCCTACATATACATACACACAAACACATCCAGTCAGACACATATATACACACACACACACACATCCAGTCAGACACATATATACACACACACACACACACACACACACACACACACATCCAGTCAGACACATATATATACACACACACACACACACACACACACACATCCAGTCAGACACATATATACACACAAACACATATATACACACAAACACATATATACACACACACACACACACAAACACATATATACACACACACACACACACACAAACACATATATACACACACACACACACAAACACACATATATACACACACACACACACACACACACACACACACACACACACACACACATCCAGTCAGACACATATATACACACACACACACAAACACATCCAGTCAGACACATATATACACACACACACAAACACATCCAGTCAGACACATATATACACACACACACAAACACATCCAGTCAGACACATATATACACACACACACAAACACATCCAGTCAGACACATATATACACACACACACACAAACACATCCAGTCAGACACATATATACACACACACACACAAACACATCCAGTCAGACACATATATACACACACACACACAAACACATCCAGTCAGACACATATATACACACACACACAAACACATCCAGTCAGACACATATATACAGACACACACAAACACATCCAGTCAGACACATATATACACACACACAAAACACATCCAGTCAGACACATATATACACACACAAACACATCCAGTCAGACACATATATACACACACACACAAACACATCCAGTCAGACACATATATACACACACACAAACACATCCAGTCAGACACATATATACACACACAAACACATCCAGTCAGACACATATATACACACACACACAAACACATCCAGTCAGACACATATATACACACACACACAAACACATCCAGTCAGACACATATATACACACACACACAAACACATCCAGTCAGACACATATATACACACACACAAACACATCCAGTCAGACACATATATACACACACACACAAACACATCCAGTCAGACACATATATACACACACACACAAACACATCCAGTCAGACACATATATACACACACACAAAACACATCCAGTCAGACACATATATACACACACAAACACATCCAGTCAGACACATATATACACACACACACAAACACATCCAGTCAGACACATATATACACACACACAAACACATCCAGTCAGACACATATATACACACACAAACACATCCAGTCAGACACATATATACACACACACACACAAACACATCCAGTCAGACACACACATACACATCCAGTCAGACACACACATACACATATATATACACAAACACATCCAGACACATATATACACACACACATCCAGTCAGACACATATATATATCCAGACACATATATACACACACACATCCAGTCAGACACACATATATACACACACACACACACACACACACACACACATCCAGTCAGACACACATATATACACACACACACACACACACACACACACACGGCAGAAGGTTTTTTTTTTAAAGGAAAAAAATAAATAAAAAATGTTCACCTATCAATGTCTCCCCTCCCTGCTATAACACCAGAAAAGGGGGGGGGGGGGGGGGGTGGGGCGGGCGTTCAAGCCTCAATAAAGGGAGGGGGGCATTCCAGCCTGGTGGCAGAGAGCAGCTTTCCTGCTGAGCTCCCCGATCAGCACTATATCGGTGCGCGAGGGGGCGGAGCAGGAAGTCTGTGCAGCCGGTGCACTCACTCTGCTCCCTCGCGCACCGCTGCTGGAGAGAAGGGAAAAAGCGATCCTATTGCCGAGGGCACCACGCGGGACTCACGATACCCGGGCGCCAGGTCTGATTTCCTGGTCGCCCGGGGTTTGTCGAGCCCTGATGTAATGTTTCCTCATTTTAAATTTACATTCTCAATGGCAGCCAGTGTGTTCAGTGCCATAGAGCGTAACGGCTACATACGTTTTACTGTAGATTTTCATGATGCTTGCTCATGGTGACCAAGTATCCAATTTGCTACATTTTCCATGATCCTTAGCATGTGGCCACATGAGCATCATGTGCAGTGTGGTTTGCCCTATGACTGAAGAAGGACTCATGGAGGAGAGACCCTAAAGCAGAAATGGTGATGCGTTCATTTAGTAATGTGAGCTGATGAATCAATCAAGACCATAAATAAAGTAGCTAATTAAGCTTATAATATAGCTGCACCATCTACTGCACACAAAGTCCCAAACCAAAAGCAGTTTCAATCAATGGGAAAATAATCAAAACATTTACTCCAGTTTCTCAATAAGACATGACTATTCCAACCATTATTCAAGGACAGAGGTTTTCTAAGCTCAACTACACATTTATAGGTGTATAGGCTACTAGCTTGCACACACAAGACACTGCACCTAACCCAGTACCACATCTAAATAAATCCATCCACACCATTCCAACCTCATTCACCAAAAAAGGCTACAGGTTATGTTATAAGAAAAAAGTCATCCATTATACCAGGGCTCGACAAACCCCGGGCGCCAGGTCTGATTTCCTGATTTCGGGTATCGTGAGCCCCACGTGGTGCCTTCGGCAATAGGAACGGTTTTTCCCTTGTCTTTACTCAAGCACAGTGCGCAAGGGAGCAGAGTGAGTGCACCGGCTGCCTCCTCGCGCACCAATATAGTGCTGATTGGGGAGCTCAGCAGGAAAGCTGCTCTCTGCCACTATGCAGGAACGCGCCTCCCCCCCCCCCCCCCCCTCCCATTGTGGTGTTATAGCAGGAAGGGGGACATTGATAGGTGAACATTTTTTTAAAAAAAATGTTCCCTTAAAAAAAAAAACTTCTGCCGTGTGTGTGTGTGTGTATATATGTGTCTGGATGTGTTTGTGTGTGTGTATATATATGTGTTTGCCTGGATGTGTTTGTGTGTGTATATATATGTGTCTGCCTGGATGTGTTTGTGTGTATATATATGTGTCTGTCTGGATGTGTTTGTGTGTGTGTATATATATATATATATATATATATATATATATATATATATATGTGTTTGCCTGGATGTGTTTGTGTGTGTATATATATATATATATATATGTGTCTGTCTGGATGTGTTTGTGTGTGTATATATATATATATATATATATGTGTCTGTCTGGATGTGTTTGTGTGTGTATATATATATATATATATATGTGTCTGACTGGATGTGTTTGTGTGTATATATGTGTCTGGATGTGTTTGTGTGTATATATATGTGTGTCTGCCTGGATGAGTTTGTGTGTATATACGTGTCTGCCTGGATGTATATGTGTGTGTGTGTGTACGTATGTGACTGACTGGATGTGTGTGTGTACGTATGTGACTGACTGGATGTGTGTGTGTACGTATGTGACTGACTGGATGTGTGTGTGTGTGACTGACTGGATGTGTATGTATATGTAGAAAAACAAGGTGTAGAAGGTTTCACACTCAGAAGTGGAGGGTGCACGGAGAGGACTTTCACCCGGGTACTCCAAATTAGAATAAATGATCCTTTATTCTGTATGTATTTGTGATGATTTGTCTGTGTGTGTATATATGTGACTGACTGACTGTGTGGAAAACAAGGTGTAGCGGGTTTCACTATGTGTGTCTGTCTGTGACTGCGTGTGTTTATGTGCCGTTGTCTTGCACCTCGATATTTTAGCTGGCTCCTAAAACTCAGATACATTTGTCAAGCCCTGCATTATACACAAGCACTAATTAAATAACCATCATGTTGTACCAGTTCAGTGCATTCATACATCAAAAGCTTACATTTGTTAATAAAGGCAGAAATTTGCTGCGATTATGCACTAGGTATAGCTGCTGGATACAGAAACTGGTACATGACACATTTCCATTACATTGCAACCTGCCATATACGCATGACTGAGTGTGATATGACATCACAGCCTCAGGACAGTTATATCAGTGTCTGAAAGATCACTGACAGGTTAAGAAGGAGACAGAAAAAAAGAAGCTACAGGACAACCATCCGCTGGAGGATAAGACAGACCGCGACAACATGCAGTTTTATAGTGACAGATAGCCAATGACTCCCTCTGCTGACTGACAGCACCATTGCCACAAGAGTACCATGAAAAAAAAAAAAGGTACCTATCACTGCAGGGTAACTCCTTACATTTCCCCTGATGTTAGATATAGAACAATACCAATAATGATGTTTCATTTTTGGTGTTAATTTGTAAATCCCATATTCCAGTAGGTTTCATAATCAGTCTGTTCATTCTTTATCTGTAGTGCTGGAGGATGTCAAACTGCGACCCTCCAGCTGCTGATGGATTACATCCCCAACAGTATGGGAAATGTTAGGCCATCAGCAGCTGGAGGGTCGCAGTTTGACATCCTCCTGTAGTGGGTGTGAAAGGTTTCCTAATTTTCATTTACATTATTGTGGCAGTAAAGGGTTTACCCACTGCCTGACAAGTATACCTGGACATTTCATTTATACATGTATACTGAGGATATCATACCTCCTATCAATTCCTCAAAACAACAAAGGATGCTGGAGGACAAGCCTCTCTCTTCTGCACGCATCCCTGATGGCTGCAGCTCACACAGGCATGTGGGGGAAGCGAGCTAGCCATAGATGCGCATCTCTGACGTGCAACAGCGTGGCAGAGGGAAGGTTGCACCATAGTTTAAATGGCCCTAATTTTAGCTTCCCCACACCCTTTTGTAGTGCTATAATTTGTCTTTTTATGATTCCTACAGAATTTTTTAGGTGAATTGACCCTGGCATGTCTGACTACCTGCTCTGTGTGCGGTTCCTGGCTTCTGGGTGACTACCTGCTCTGTGCTCCATAGCTTGAATTTTTGGATCTCAGCAGCTCCCGGTATCCCAACCACTCCCACTCACCTATAGATTCACTTCTGTGTTAGCCTAATATGAATTCTACACCTAGGGGATCATGTAAGTCCTTAGGCTGGCTTGCCTCGATGCTCAACTTTGCAGTTAAGTTAGTTGATGTGAAATACTCTCTCTGGTATGTGTTCACCAGATTTTGGATTGTCCCCCTCGAATACACTATATTGCGGTCACTCAAAGCCACATTACGGAGCATTCTACAGCATGGATTGCATATTTTTTTTGTTTTCCCCATCTTCCATATTGTCACTGTAACAATGTTTCACTGTCACTGATGAATTGTCAACAACTCAAAAGGTTAAATTCAACACCCAATCCCATTTCAGATTCTGCCCACTCATGCCCCCCAAAAAAGAAAAAAACTGTGTGAATTAACCGCAATGACAAGGGATGCTTTTGAGAGTGGCCAGGACACAGCAAGGAGTCAGGAAGTGGCTCAGTGGGGAGAAAGCAAGGGGGTATTGACAAATGTAATAAACAAGGAGCTGTAACATGCAAACTCCTCTATAACCACCAAGATTATTTTCTATCTAAAATTAGCAAACCATTAACCCTGTAAACTGAATCATTACGACTAGCTCACTAAACCCTCTTGGGATGCATCCTATACACAGATAGGTCACGTCATTATCATTAGATGCATATGCGGATATATTGTGGATGTGAAGAAGTTACAAACATGCTATTAATATATGTTTTCTTGAAACTCATGGAGAAAACTAGGACACAGTCAAGCTTTGTAGTCTCAAGTGAGTTTGTCACTCTTTGAAACAATGGTATGGGACAAAGGAAGCTTTGAAACTTAACGTTTGAAGATGGCAGAGAGAATGAGGGGGAGAAAAGTCATGAGAAACTGCTACAGAATGACAGACTGCACACTATATGCTACCAAGCCTCACTGTTCTCTTGCAGGCTAGGAAAATGGCATTGACAAGAAGCAGCTATAGGACATGGATCTAATGGAGGTGACACAGGGACACAGACAGCAGGGAATACTTTAAGCAACGTTGATAGCAAATCCCAGAAATAGAATAAACGTAGAGATTTCCTATAGCCAAAAACAGGTGGTTCTCATTGAGAAGTGGCTAGTCAATTAAAGAACAACATTTATTTAAAAAAGAAAAAAAGGTTTGAAAGGTTTGCACACTAATGATCGTGAAATGATATTGGGAGACATTCTTTTATATAAGAAGGAGATATATAATGGTAATATGACGGAGTTATAAAATGAATACTTATTCAGACAGGGGTACATATCTAATTATTCCATTCGTTCCATTATTACATTCACATTTATTTATATAGTGCCAACAATTTACACAGCACTTTGGTAAAAAGCATAAAGGGGAATTAAAGAGTAATTTAGACAGATGAAAAAGAGAGCCCTGTTTGTAAGCTGACACAGGATAGTGTGTAGCAGGGGCGTGGCCAGGTTGGTGCACGGGAACCGCTCTGAGGAGGCAGGGAGCAGAGGAGAGAGGGGCACTGGAATCTTTTTTCAGAGCTCCCCGCTTTGCGGCAATTTTTTTTTTTTTTTTTAAGGCTCCTCCTGCAATAATGAGCGTTTGACGAAGCAGGTAGCACCTGGTTCATTAAAGGGACACGAAACGTTATATTTCACTTCTAATATAGAAGCACAAGTGAAGAGTTAGTTGTCCCTAGTATGAGGATAAACTGGCATGTACTTTTGATAGTACACGCCAGTTTATCCTCCGACCGACAGCTGCCATGCTTCCATAGGAAGCAGGCAGCCATCTGGTCGGCGACGGTCTCTCTCTGCTAGCTCATAGAGAGACCCTCGTTTTTGCATGGGATCAGCAGGGGGGACCTTAACTGCGGTGTCTCGCATGCTTACAATCTAGAGGGAATGGGGTACTTGAGACATATAAGGGATTGAAGAGGTCAGAGGGATCGAAGTTGTAATAACAGTAGTGTGGATGGGCGACACTACGTGGGATAGGCCAAAGATGAATTGTGTGTGTTCCAGCTAGGTAGGATCAGCTGGTAAAGTGACCGGAATTCTAGTGGGTTGGGTAGTAAGCTTCTTTAAAGAGATGAGTTTTGAGGGCCTTTTTAAAGTTTGAAAAGGAGGAAGAGAGCTGGATGCTCTGCGGAAGGGAGTTCCAGAGACAGGGGCAGATCAGGTGAAATCTTGGAGTCGTGAGTGAGAAGTGGTGATGAGGTTGGAGGAGAGTTTTAGTCCCATTGAGGAGCGCAAAGGTCGTGCAGGGAGGTATCGATTAACAAGGGAGGCAATTTACGGAGGGGCGGACAGAATTTTACATTTTATCCTTGAGCAGACGGGGAGCAAGTGGAGGGAGTTACAGAGAGGAGCTGCCAAATCAGACCGACGTGCAAGAAAGAGGAGTCTGGCAGCTGTGTTTTGGATAGATTGCAGGGGAGACAGACGAGCCAGAGGTAGTCCAGTCAGGAGGCTGTTACAGTAGTCAAGGCGAGAGATCACAAGCGAGTTCCCCAAATTTTTTCACAGTCTCTTCGCTGAGGAACGGGTAAATTCGTGCGATGTTCCATAGGTGCAGCCAACAGGATTTGGTTAAAGACTGAATATGAGGAATGAAGGAGAGAGTCAAAAGTGACCCCAAGACATCTGATATGGTCAGCTGGTACGATTGCAGCATTTTCAACAGTGACTGTGAACCCTGGTGTAGGGACAGAGTTTTAGGGAGGGAAGATAGTTATGTTTTGGGAAGGTTAAGCGATCAGACATCCAAGTGGAGATGGCCGACAGACACTCAACTACACGTGACACTAGTGAGGGAGTGAGGTCGGGGGAGGAGAGGTAGATCTGAGTATCATCCGCGTCCAGGTGGTATTGGAAACCAAAAGAGCGGATGAGTTCTTCCAGAGAGGTGGTGTACAGGGAAAACAACAGCAGGCCAAGGACCGATCCTTGCGGGGATATGATATTAAGATACACGTCGGGTTTACTTAATTGTACCGGGACATGTTTTGTTTAACCCTTGGTTCCTTCAAGGAAGCAAAGGTTAAACAATGTTTAATGTTCCTTTAACTGGAGAGCCGCGGGCATCATCATCTCTGTGGGTACAAACATATCTCAGTGTGGGAACACAATAGTCTGAATCATCACTACATACGGGAAGGGGAAGGGAGGGCAGAGAGCGAAACAGACATGGATGGAAGGAAGGCCAGAGAGCGAGACAGACATGGATGGAAGGGAGGCCAGAGAGCGAGACAGACATGGATGGAAGGGAGGCCAGAGAGCGAGACAGACATGGATGGAAGGGAGGCCAGAGAGCGAGACAGACATGGATGGAAGGGAGGCCAGAGAGCGAGACAGACATGGATGGAAGGGAGGCCAGAGAGCGAGACAGACATGGATGGAAGGGAGGCCAGAGAGCGAGACAGACATGGATGGAAGGGAGGCCAGAGAGCGAGACAGACATGGATGGAAGGGAGGCCAGAGAGCGAGACAGACATGGATGGAAGGGAGGCCAGAGAGCGAGACAGACATGGATGGAAGGGAGGCCAGAGAGCGAGAGACAGACATGGTTGGCACGGCAAGAGAGAGCGCGAGAGACATGGTTGGCACGGCGAGAGAGAGCGAGAGACAGACATGGTTGGCACGGCGAGAGAGAGCGCGAGAGACATGGTTGGCACGACGAGAGAGAGCGCGAGAGACATGGTTGGCACGGAGAGAGAGTGCAAGAGACATGGTTGGCATGGAGAGAGCGCAAGACAGACATGGTTGGCATGGAGAGAGCACGAGAGACATGGTTGGCATGGCGAGAGAGCGCGAGACAGACATGGTTGGCACGGCGAGAGAGCGCAAGACAGACATGGTTGGCATGGAGAGAGAGCGCAAGACAGACATGGTTGGCATGGAGAGAGAGCGCAAGACAGACATGGTTGGCACGGCGAGAGAGCGCAAGACAGACATGGTTGGCACGGCGAGAGAGAGCTCGAGGGACATCTCTTCGTGCCTCGGACTAACCGGCCTCGCCCCACTGGGTGCAGCGACATCCTTTATTCCAGACTTTTCTAATTCTCTATTTGAGCGATCTGTTTCACCAGGGTGATATACTTTCTTTTTCTGAATTGAAGACTCTTTATAAACTACCAGATTCTGAAAGCTTTAATTACTTGCGTATTAGGTGGTTTCTTGAAAGTAACCCATTAGTAGAATCCTCCCTCCTCGATAGACTAGTGCACTCCGCGGGTACTACCAAAATAATCTCTAAGCTACAGGTCCTCCTTGATAACTTGTCCACCCAGGACAAGATTGATCACTTTAGACACTGGGAAGGAGATCTTGGCAAGATTTTTCCGGTGGAGGTTTGGTCTACTGCATGCAGGAGTACTAGAGCAACATGGGATTTCCCTACAAGAACAATTTTACAAAACTCTTTATCGATGGTATATGGTGCCTTCACGCCTTAATAAAATTTCCCCCAGTATTTCAAATCAATGCTGGAGATGTGAAAGGAGGGAAGGCACTCACTATCATATATGGTGGTCCTGTGACTGTTTGACCCCTATTAAAGGAAAAAACTGTCCACCCTCACAGATCTTATATTTCAAAAAACTGTCTCTTTCTCCCCGCAGTCTTTCCTATTCCATCTCGAATTGGGTTCAATACGCTCACCAAAGGCAATTCTTGCGATTAACATATATACAGCAGCCAAATTATCCCTAGCACGGGTCTGGAGAAGACACGAGATCCCAAGTTGGATCGAGATCCAAAACCAGACAGATCACCAGTTGATGTTGGAGAGAGGATTCTATAGAACTGGTGGGACAGAGCATATAATTGGAGAAGTAGAGGAACTCTGGATTTCAGTTAAAACCCAGCTCCGGGAGTTTGTATGATACAATAGAATCATACGGGTAGGGGGCCTTGGACGGATGGGGGAGGGTGATGCGCCTCTGCGCGGCCGGAGGGGAGTGGCTTCAGCGAAAAAGTTTGTTTAGGTGTGTGATTGAGGATAGATTGTATGACTGTAGATTGGGACGGCTGAGGAATGTTTTTAGAGTCACGATGTGTTATGTGTTAAGAATGGTCTGGTTAAGCTTGACTTCGACTCCCCCCCCCCCCCCCCCTTCTTTTTTTTTTTTTGTCTTTTCCCTCTCTTCCATCTTACCATTGATAGGATAAGTTAACCGGATACACCGATTATAATTATGACTCTTAGCTCAGTAGGAATCTGGGCGCAGATGGGGATTCGCATTCTGTGGGGGGAGGGAGAGGTGATGGGACTAGGGGGGAGGGGGAGGGGTGGGAAGGAGGATAGAACATTTTGGAAACATTGGCCTAATTGTTATCTGTAATTACCGTATTTGTCTTATAATCGAGGTCTCTTATAATCTGACCTCAAATTGAGGTCAGATTATAAGACATGGATCCAGGTCCCCAGCAGAGCTGCAGGGGACCTGGATCCCCCTCTCTAGCAGCAGGGGAAGTCTGCGCAACGAGCGCAGACTCCCCTGCTTCCGCTGGCACGACCGCCGGGGCTTCTGTGAAGAAGCCGGATACTTCCGCTTTCGTCACAGAAGTCCCGGCGAGCGTGCCGGGCGGCAGCAGGGGAGGACTGCGCTCATCGCGCAGACTTCCTCTGCTGCCCCACTAGGCACTAGGGAGAATCGGGCAGCAGGGGGATGTCTGCACGATACGTGCAGATATCCTCCATGCTGCCCGACACGGCAGACTATTATGACGGACAGCTGTCCGTCATAATAGACTGCCGTGTCGGGCAGCATGGAGGATGTCTGCAAGTATCGTGCAGACATCCCCCGTCTGCCCCCACTAGCCACCAGAGATCAAGGTAAGGGGAAGGGAGGGAGGGAGGGCATAGAGACAGGGAGAGGGAGGGAGGGGGCAGAGAGACAGGGGGAGGGGGACAGAGAGACAGGGGGAGGGAGGGAGGGGGACAGAGAGACAGGGGGAGGGAGGGAGGGGGACAGAAAGACAGGGGGGAGGGAGGGGGTCAGAGACAGAGTCAAGGGGAGGGAGGGGGTTAAGAGACAGAGACAAGGGGAGGGAAGGGGTTAAGAGACAGAGACAAGGGGATGGAAGGGGTTAAGAGACAGAGACAAGGGGAGGGAAGGGGTTAAGAGACAAGGGGAGGGAAGGGGTTAAGAGACAAGGGGAGGGAAGGGGTTAAGAGACAGACAAGGGGAGGGAAGGGGTTAAGAGACAGAGACAAGGGGAGGGAAGGGGTTAAGAGACAGAGACAAGGGGAGTGAGGGGGTTAAGAGACAGACAAGGGGAGTGAGGGGGTTAAGAGACAGACAAGGGGAGGGAAGGGGTTAAGAGACAGACAAGGGGAGGGAAGGGGTTAAGAGACAGACAAGGGGAGGGAAGGGGTTAAGAGACAGACAAGGGGAGGGAAGGGGTTAAGAGACAGAAACAAAGGGGAGTGAGGGGGTTAAGAGACAGACAAGGGGAGGGAAGGGGTTAAGAGACAGACAAGGGGAGGGAAGGGGTTAAGAGACAGACAAGGGGAGGGAAGGGGTTAAGAGACAGAGACAAGGGGAGTGAGGGGGTTAAGAGACAGACAAGGGGAGGGGGGAGAGAGAGAAAAATGGGGGCAAGGGAAAGAGAAAGGCAGCATTGGCACATAAAAAGAAATAAAAACTAGAAATACATTTTTTGATATCATAATTTTTTATTAAAAAAGCAATTTACATGTGAATATATACAAGTTTAACTTTTTTCCTATAGGGTAGTCTTATATTCAGGCTTTTAGTATTTTTCCTAAAGGAATATCCAAAGTTTGGGGGGTCGTCTTATAATCAGGGTCGTCTTATAATCGAGCAAATACGGTATATGTATGTGTTGTTTATATATGGTCCGTATTTATAAATGGAAATAAAAGATTAAGTATTAGAGACACAAGGATGTGCATAAGAATAAAACTGGGGAGGGCTAATCCCCTCACAATATTTTAACTGAGTGTCTTGATAAAATAAAAAAATAAAAAAAAGAGACAGACATGGTTGGGATGGAGGGAAAGCGATAGTGGAAATATTGCATTTGTGTGAGTGAGGATTCTCACACAAATGCAATTTGTGATTGCACGTGTGTATCTGAGCGAGTGGCAGAATGTGCATGTGAGAGTGGCAGGATTGCAGGCGTTTATATATTAGAACCAGGGCTGTTATCCAAATTTTTGTCAGAATGCAAGCGTCCAACAGTTTATTCAGTGTCCAACACACAAAGGGTAATACATTGGGGGTTATGTAAAAAGATAGCGCACATGTAGATTGCTCAAAATAAATAGTGGCGATATCGGCATGTACATCTACGTAAAAAGCAGACTCCCGACAAAGGCATTTCCAGGATGTGACGATGTAAAAATAATAAGGAGCTTAAAAGTGCCTGATTATTGACAGGAGTTCTAAAAAAGCCACAATCACCGTTATACATAGCAAACGGATATTGCACCTTTAAGAACTCTGCACACTTTGCTCCCATTGGTTCTTGTGCAGGCCAGACATGCTGACAGCAGGTTCCCAATGATCTCTCACACCATAGCCACATACCAGTCAAAGACAGTTATTTGCTCTATACAGTATTTGCAGTGATACTACTGTATTTCATGAGGTTTTAATATATCTTATTGGTAAAAAAAGGATCAATTTTGCAAAATGATTTGTTATATGAAATGTTTGCAACCAGAATTATTTTGGATAAGGGATACTCAACATGTATGACTATTTAACCCCTTAGTGACATGACTTATTTGGCTTGTCCGACGCTTGGTGACATGGGCTGTTTTAACATTTCTGAGGTGTTTGTGTTTTGCTGTAATTTATTTCTGTCTCATTTAGTGTACCCGCACAAACTATATATTGTTTTTATCGTTATAAGAAGGGCTTTCTTTTGATACCATTATTTTGATAATAGCATATAATTTGATGTAAAAAAAATAATAAAATATGGCAAAAAAATTGAAAAAATACTTTTTTTATGACTTTTATTTGAAAAATCGTATACTCATGTACAAGAGACAACAAAAAAACACTGCTAAAAAGTTTCTAATATATGTCCTGAGTTCAGAAATAGCCCATGTTTTTATGTTTTTGTGCTTTTTTATTCATGTTACAGGGCCAGAACTATAAGTGGTGCAAAGCTATTTTAAAATCCTTTCTTTCAAAATTAGCGATAGTGACATTGTAACACTGATTTCTGTACTAAATCCATGAATGACCCCCAACATGTACATATTTTTGAAAACTAGACAACTCAGGGCATTTAACTTGGGGTATTTTGACACATTTCATGTAGCCATTTTACCACCAATCTATGCCAAAGTTTGCAGCAAAAAATCTTTTTTTTTAATTTTTCACATATATTGCAATTTAGGTAAACATTACCTTAAAATGTGAAGGGATATTTCCAAATAACACCTCAATATGTGTTCAGCAACATCTCCTGAGTACAGGGATACCACCCATGCATAGGTTTGTTGGTTTGTTTTGGGGCTAAAAGGCCACATTTAGGGGGTGCGCATTTTGGTTTTCCAACTTGGAATTCTGACATGCAGAAAACTTGTGCCCATGTCCCATTTGGGACATTTTTGAAGCCAGAAAGTGTATTCTACCCCACAAAACCATATATATTTTTAAACTAGACACCCTAGGGTATTTCAAATGGTAGTATTTTAACACTTTCCATGCACTAATTATACTACCAGCCTATGTCAATGTTTTGGGTAGTAATTTTTTTTCACATACATTGTACTTTGGGCATGAATTCACAGATCCTGTTATATGTCAGTGCCAAACAACACCTCAATATGTGTTCAGCAACATCTCCTGAGTACAGGGATACCCCCCATGTATAGGTTGGTTAGGTTATTTAGGGGTTAAAAGGCCACATTTGAGAGGTGCGCTTTTTGGTTTTCCAACTTGGAATTCTGACGTGCAGAAAACCTGCTCCCATGTCCCATTTGGGACATTTTTGAAGCCAAAAAGTGTATTCTATCTCACAAAACCATATATTTTTGAAAACTAGACACCCTAGGGTATTTCAAATGGTAGTATTTTAACACTTTCCATGCACTAATTATACTACCAGCCTATGTCAATGTTATGGATAGTAATTTTTTTTCACATACATAGTACTTTGGGCATGAATTCACAGATCCTGTTATATGTCAGTGCCAAACAACACCTCAATATGTGTTTAGCAACATCTCCTGAGTACAGGGATACCACCCATGTATAGGTTGGTTAGGTTATTTGGGGGTTAAAAGGCCACATTTGAGAGGTGCGCTTTTTGGTTTTCCAACTTGGAATTCTGACATGCAGAAAACCTGCGCCGATGTCCCATTTGGGACATTTTTGAAGCCAAAAAGTGTATTCTATGCCACAAAACCATATATTTTTGAAAACTAGACACCCTAGGGTATTTTGAATGGTAGTATTTTAACACTTTCCATGCACTAATTCAACCACCAGCCTATGTCAATGTTATGGATAGTAATTTGTTTTTCACATTCATTGTACATCGGGCATGAATTCATAGATCCTTTTATGTGTCAGTGCCACAAAACACATTAATATGTGTTCAGCAACATCTCCTGAGTACAGGGATACCACCCATGTGTAGGTTAGTTAGATTATTTGGGGGCTAAAAGGCCATGTTTAGGGGGGGTGCATTTCCAACTTGGAATTTTGACATGTAGTCAGCCTGCGCCCATGTTCCATTTGGGACACTTTTGAAGCCTGTCAAAGTATTTTACCCCATAAAACCATATATTTTGGAAAACTAGACATCCTAGGGTTTTTAAAATTGTGGTATTTTAACACTTTCCAAGTGCTAATTCTACCACCAACCTATGTCAAAGGGTTGGGATGTCATTTTTTCCCCACACACATTGTAGTTCAGGCAGGAATTTTCAGATTCTGGTATTTGCCACTGCCAACCAACACCTCAATATGTGTTCAGCAACATCTCCTGAGTACAGGGATACCCCCCATGCATAGGTTTGTTGGTTTGTATTGGGTCTAAAATTCCACATTTAGGGGGTGCGCAATTCCAACCTGGAATTTTGACATGTAGTCAGCCTGCGCCCATGTTCCATTTGGAACATTTTTGAAGCCGTCCAATGAATTTTACCCCATCAAACCATATATTTTTGGAAAATAGACATCCTAAGGTATTTCAAATGGTGGTATTTTAATACTGTATAGGTACTAATTCTACCACCAGCCTTTGTAAAAGTTTGTGGTAGTACTTTTTTGGGAGGTTTTTTTCCACATGCATTGTACTTCAGGCATGAATTCACAGATTCTGGTATATGTCACTGCCAAACAACAACCCAATATGTGTTCAGCAACATCTCCCGAGTACAGGGATAGCACCCATGCATAGGTTTGTTGGTTTGTTTTTGGCTAGAAGGCAACATTTGTGAGATGCGCATCTCAAAATTCCAACTTGGAATTTTGACATGTAGTCAACCTGCGTACGTGTCCTTTATGGGATATATCTTTGAAGCCAGCCAATGTAATTTACCCCCACCAAACCATATATTTTTTTATCGGTAGACCCCCATCACTACTTGTGGCAAGGGCTCAGCAGCCACCGATACATCGCTAGATGATGTATCAGAAAGCTGAATAGGGTCAAAATCGAACCCTGAGTCCGCGGCCTCAGAATCAGTGCGTAAGCAGTGATCTCGAGCAAAGAAGGGGTTAATAGCTCTTAGAAGAGCCTATCTAGTACTGTAATACATTACAGTACAAAGAAATTAATCCATAAAACAGTGCAGACAGAAAAACATACTGTTGCTGTGCAAGATTACTGCTTACACAGTGATGAATGGCAGGGAAGGGGTTAATACACAGTGAAAGACTTTCATAAAACCTGACAATTTTATAAAATTTTATTTTATATCACTAATACTGATCTGTCTCTTTCCGTCACAAAAATGTAAGTGAGGAGAGGGAGGCAGATCAATATTTGTGAATATTGATCGGACCAATTTTGATCTGACCAGGGCGAATGGTGAGCTTAATTGAGAAATCACCAAACCGCCTTTGCCACTAATTCGCTGTTACTGATCGCTATGCGCTCAGGCAGCTTAAAAAAAAAAAACTCAAATATTTTTACTTTACATGTAATCCCCTAGCGGGTATGTGTAAAAAAAATAAAATAAAAATATGCAGACAGATAAAAATTGCTTTGGCGTCAATATCATTGCGTAAGCATTGATCGACGGCAAAGAAGGGGTTAATAACTCTTAGAAGAGCCTTTTTAGTACTGTAATAAATTACAGTACAAAAAAAATTAACCCCTAAAAAATGCACAAACGGCAAAAATAAATGCGCTGATGTGCACGATCACTGCTTATGCAAGATCAGTGGCAGGGAAGGGGTTAAACGCAGGGAATTGCTTTAATAAATTTTTTTTTATTGTTTTAATATTTGTGTGTTGTGTGTTTATTGTTTTTTTTTACTTTTAGAACTTTCATCTGTCTCTCTCCCTCACTAAAAAAATGTGAGGAGAGGGAGGCAGATCATAACTGGTCAGATCAATATAGGGTTAATATTGATCTGACCAGTCAGTGGGGATGTTCAGCAGAACATCCCCACTGCCTGTCAGTGTGCCTGGCAGTCACTGATTGCCTCTGTGAAGAGGCAATCGTGTGACAGCCAGAGAGCACAGGAAGCAGGTACTTCCTGCCTCCTGTGCTCTTGCCCTTAGAAGGGCAGCGCCATCTTGGTCACTCAGTGACCAAGATCGTGCATTTTTTTTTTGTGTTCCTGATTGCCTCGACTTGCGAGGCAATCAGAAACACTTTCTGAGCATAGGAAGCGAAAAATTCGCTTCCTATGCTCATTTTTTAATGCCCGTCGTTTTAAAGGCGCTGTGCCTTTAAAACCGGCATTTCGATCGCTCTCCGGAGCGATCAAAATGCCGACGGGCATTTTTTTTAGTATTGTACGATGCTTCCACACGGAAGCATCGTTACAATACCATCAGAGCACTGAAAGCGGAAAAACTCCGCTTTCAGTGCTCGTTTTGACACAGGACGGACTAGGTCCGTCCTGTGTCACTAACGCTTCGCCACACAGGACGGACCTAGTCCGTCCTGTGTCGCGAAGGGGTTAAATTAGCCATCTGTTGGTCCTTACTTGCTTTACACAAGGGGACACAACAAAATGTTATGTAATTGTATAGCATTTCATTGGTTAACTAAACTGTAATCCAGAGTGGTCTTTAACATGTGGTAAAAGGGCCTGTTTACCAGAGCCAAAAAGGTTTTCCCAGGAACCCAGAGAAGCTTCTAATTCTGCCCAAAAGTCGCAGTTTTGTATCCAACTGCCAGTCTCTGTTAACTCAGTAGGCATGATTTTATTGGATAAATTGATTGTATGTTTTTGTTGTTACGTGTATTTGAAACACATGGACATTACTAGACATGTGAAAAACGAACATTTCCGTTTCGTTTTCGTCCATTCGGACGAAAATGTTATTTATGTCGTCTAAAACGAATTTCGTTCATTACTGCATTAGTTTCAGACGAAATTTGTTCATTATTTTCGTTTTGTTTTATTCGTTTGTTTTATAGAATACGTGTAATACTATTGGCTTTCTATAAACCAGAAATTCTTATGAATGGGGCTCTCCTTTGGTTCATAGAAAGGCAATACTACTATACGTTTTCTATAAGCTGAAAGTCTATAAACTGAACGTTCGGTTTATAGACTTTCGGCTTATGGAATACATATAATCCTATTGCTATTTTATAAACCGAACGTTCGGTTTATAGAATAGCAATAGGATTTCATGTATTCCATAAACCAAAAGCCTATAAACCGAACGTTCGGTTTATAGACTTTCGGCATTTGGAATGCATGTAATAGTACTATTGGCTTTCTCTAAACAGAGTCTCCATTCATAAATGTTTGCAGTTGCAACCGATACTTCATTTGTTAAAACATTTTATCTAGACCTACACTGAATACTTATGAAAGAACATTTGCTGTGTCTATACACAAATATAGTGCACAGGATAACATTTTGGATATTTATAGAAATTCATACATAAAGAAGTATATTCAAAAGAAGGAAGGCTAGGTCTTGAGGTCTGCTTTCTTTAATAGTAACAATACCTGTGTAATTTAAGTGGTTTTGCTGACGACACAAATTTGAATCAAGGTTGCAAGAGCAGTGAATCCAATGACGAGTTAGGAAAACTAGAGAAAAGGAGTGGTTAGTACGAGCTCTGAGGTTGAATCAAATAAAATGTAAAATTCTGCATTTAGACCACAAAAATTTGAGGAAGGAAGACTGAAGGGGAAGCGGACAAATAGATTAAAGGGACAGTCTAGTCCACAAACTCACTTTGGTGCAATATAAAAATTACTGCTTGTATCAGGGCTGCCATCAGGGGGTGACTACGCTCATGCACCAGCTCATTAAAAAAAAAAAAAAAAAAAAACCTCATCAGCAACTCCACGCGACACTGGACAATTGACCAAGAAACCTCCAAGAAACCCTCTATTTCTCACAAAACAATATAAAAGATGGGGGATGGAGTATACTAGTTGCCTGTGACAGCTCCCTTGACAAAGTTGGGGTACTGAGGAGATAGTTTACCTTACATCATATGACCTAACATCACCATGATGTGTACTGGGAACCCTGCCCACCCGAGCCTGTTTTGTAACAGAGCTAGTCTCGCCTTGCAGTCCTGCTATGTGCGTTTAATGTTTGTTTTTCATGCTTATCTTTTCCGCACGCCTTTCTCTCCTCCATTTATCCCCATATAACCCTATGAGACATACATGTTGATACACTCCTTCATATACACACACACAGAAGTGGATACACACTATATACTTACTAGACTTGCACTGGGAAGCTGGAGGCCGAGTGTGCATCACATACGAACATATAATTTCACCCACAAATAATTTCAAACACATAGATATGCACTTAAATGTTGACACACACACATACATGTATGCTTACACATCCACACATGCTGATACACATTCATATACCTGCACAGAGATGCTGACATATACACTATATTATACCTCCCAACACTGCCCTCACAGAAATTCAGGACCCGGGGGCGATGTTTGAGGAGGTACGTGTCACTGTTGCCGTGCTTTGTTCATTTTGACAGCAATTGATAGTCTTTTTACTAAAATGCCATTTTAGTTTTGTTTTAGTCATCTGAATTAATTTAGATTTAGTCTAGTTTTAGTCCACTAAATCTCCAGCAGTGAGGAAGGGAACAGGTCTAAGAAGGCTGTTACACATAGTCTTAAGTTAACTTGCTATGGAGATGGTAGGGGAAACACTCATGTGAAAGTACCAGGTGAATAAGATTCAGGAGTATCCTCTTCCTCTGCAGTTTGCAGGGAGTTGTTCCAGGGGGCAGACAGGCACTGGGAGCCGGGTCTAGGACACTTGTTCGCCGCATCTTCATCGCTGACAGTTCAGAGGGGGAGTTAGAATGCTGAACTGTCAGCAATGAAGAATAACTTCAGCGCTGAACTGTCAGCTCTTACAAAAGTAAAACGAAAATAACCCCCCCCCCAATAAATGATTCCCAAATCCCAATACTAAAAATAACGCCTTTTCTAAAAATAACCCCTTTTCTAAAAATAACCCCAATACTAAAATTAACCCCAATACTAAAATTAACCCCAATACTAAAATTAACCCCAATACTAAAATTAACCCCCAACCCCTAATACTAACCCCCTAAACCCTAATACTAACCCCCGACCCCTAATACTAACCCCCTAAACCCTAATACTAACCCCCGACCACTAATACTAACCCCCGACCACTAATACTAACCCCCGACCACTAATACTAACCCCCTAAACCCTAATACTAACCCTCGACCCCTAAACCCTAATACTAACCCCGGACCCCTAATACTAACCCCCTAAACCCTAATACTAACCCCGGACCCCTAATACTAACCCCCTAAACCCTAATACTAGCCCCCTAAACCCTAATACTAACCCCAGACCCCTAAACCCCAATACTAACCCCCGACCCCTAATACTAGCCCCCTAAACCCTAATACTAACCCTGGACCCCTAATACTAACCCCCTTAACCCTAATACTAAAAGTAACCCCTTAAACCCTACTAAAATTAACCCCTAAACCCCAATACTAAAATTAACCCCCTAAACCCTAATACTAAAATTAACCCCCTAAACCCTAATTCTAAACCCCTAATTCTAACCACCCTTAAACGAAAATAGGTAAAATACTTACCTTTAGCGAAGAAGTGTCCAGCGATGAAATCTCCAGCGACGATCTGTCTTGTGCTGCAGAGTCGGCGGTGAAGCAGCTGGGCGGAAGCAGCCGCGATGAAGAGTCCCATCCCCCTGGGAGCCTGCGTCTCAGCCAATCCAGCTGCTGATAGAGTCAGGGGACTGGGCTTTTGCACAGATCCATGGGAACCAGAAGTCCAAATAAGTTAAAGTCACTAGTCCCTCCCTAACATTTTAATCAGTTGAAAAATATTGCAATGGATTTTAGTCATAGTTTTAGTCTTATTTACTTATCTCCCCAGCCACCGCCTCTGCCAGCAAGGGATTTTTTTTAAATGTATTAAGGGGCGGCATTTTTATTTTTTTATTATTATTTTTTTTGCTCCCCCCCCCCAGGCAAACAAGGCAAGTGCCACCCTAGGCATTTGCCTTGTTTGCCTCGCGCTGAATATACAGTGCTGGTTACACACTCTGCTCCCGTTAACTAAATCAATAGATAATGGACAGCAGAGTGTTGGGACAGAGTAGCTGCAGGATCAGTGTTTAAAAAGTCTTCCAGGGGCCAGAAGTCAGATTATAGTCACCATGGCGACCTGCGACCAGTATGAAGATAAATAAAATAGTATATGGAACTAATGCTCACAAATAGACAGTGACATTTTAAGAATTATATCCCGTTTACAGGTTAAATGGATCTTTTACCAAAGGGCCTCAATGCTCAATTTGATGCGTCTCATTATACATAAAATCTATATATAATACCATCTATGCTTGTGCTCATCATGACATTTGAAAAGTTTAAAACATGTAACCACTAAATGATACTGTAATTAATATTTGGTGGTAACTCTAAAGCTACCTACAAATATACATAATTCTACCTTCCTGAATGTTTATACATGCTGATTTAATGATAGCTCCAATATCCCCTTTTAATCTTTGGAGTAATGCTTCAAACCTAAGTAAATGGTCATAAGAAAAGATTTGTAAGGCACTTTGGATTTTAAATGTTTATATAGTGATATCTAGTGTGTTATCTTGATTAGAACACCTATTACTCTGCCTAGTAGAAGTGATTTCCTTAATTAATTAATTTTATTTAATCAGATAAAAGGCGTTACCCCTTATTTACCCTCTATATTATTACATCTCCAAGAAGTCACTTTAGCTCATGATTATGTGATCTAGGGCACAAAACGCGTCAAGCGAGGGATGCTAGCCTGTGCATATATACTTTTCATGCCTATTTTTCACAATGTGATGCTTTTAACAATTATTCAATAATGGAAATTGTTTTATTGATCAGAAATTCGGCGTCTGCTCGATGCTTCTACTTTTGGATTATTCTATGTTGTTTATGCTTACCTGAGAAGCTCCTACACCATCCACATATCTGCTTTTTGAGACCAGGTGCCATGGATTCAAGTTTCCCTGTTTGAAGCGCCGACACAATGTTTAATTATACCTCCCCAATACCCACAATTCAGAGGCCCAGAATCATAGAAAGCGTCAGCAGAGAAGAACTTTTCGGCCCACATAGTCTGCCCAATTTTTAAATACTTTCAATAGTCCCTGGCCTTCTCTCATATGTCGGACAGGCTTATGCCTATCCCATGCCTACTTAAACTCCTTCACTGTGTTAAACTCTACCCCTTCCACTAGAAGGCTATTTCATGCATCCACTACCCTCTCACTTCCAGATAGAGTCATCGTCCGTCCGTCCGTCCCCGCGAGACTGAGCACACACAAAGTAGCAGCTCACACAAACTTACTTTGCAGACATAGTTTGCAGACACTTTGTTAAAATATGAGCGAGGGAGGAGGGAGAAGTCAAGGGATATGGAAATGTGGTGTCTGTGTGCATAGGAAAGTGCAGCAAAGAATACAAAAGAAGCTTGTCAAACAAAAAAAGATCAGGAGGGAAAAGGAGAAATGAGGGTGTGAATCTACATATAGGAGGTACAGAAACCAAAAGGGGGAAGCATGTTAAAAAAGCAAAAGGGGAGAGGTCAATGGAGAGGCAACAGAATTGTGTGACCAAACAAATGTTATCTATTTGAAGTGCTTCATGCAGAATAGAGGGAAAACAGGAAATAGAATTTGAAAATGTGAGGATAGAAGGGGAAGAAAGGGCACAGGAAATTCAAACCTAACCTGAAAATAGCATAGATATAGATAATAAATCACATGTATATGATTCTTGGGCTAAGCAAAGATAGTGAAGACTAGGTGTCTGTGCTCTCAGGTTTTAGAGAAAGTTCTCCATTGTTTTGAGATTTACTCCAGATCCCGTAGCTTCTGTTGTAACTGGGGTACCACTCATTGTCAAATGCTATTTTCATAGCAAATGATATTTCCTCTTATAGGTCAAATGAGGATTAAAATAGTTACGAATTATGCAATTACAGATACACTTTCTAATTATATATATATATGCATGCATACAAACACCGGTGTATACATAGTTGGCTACAGCTTTCCAGCTTTTAACCACAGAGAATATCCCTGTCATTCACTCTCACATTTACACACATCTGACTCCTCAGTTAAATTAAATCCCCTAAATCTCCTTATAAAGGGATAGTCTCCTCCCTTCTGTCTCACACACTGAAGACATAACTGAAAGGAATGTAATGGGATAAACGAAACATAGGCCATGAAAGCCAGGTCACAAATTTTAACATCATTTATTTATAATAAAGCATGGAAACCACAGGGGGAGAGGGCCGTGCTTGCTTGCTAGAACTGGCATCATACATAATGGAAATCATAAATCAGACTGTTGCTGTGATATTTGGGGGTGAAAAGCCAGTATGTGTAGGTCCTTAATACTTTATACATTGTTACCAGCATTTCACATTTGCTCTTTATGTTTAAAGAACAGGGGCATTGCCATAGGAGATCATATATTAACAGGATTGTGACCCACTGATGGGCCATCTGCTTCTGCTTCAATCACAACATGTGCAATGCCAATCAGATTGGAGCATGGGGACATGAACCTTGTGTGAAGCCAAGTGGGGAATAGGCCGAGACCTTCAGTTCCCTCCACCCCACACACAACCAGGAGCCCACTACCATATTAACCTCAACATGTTTTAACACATTGTCACGGGTGGCATATGATCGCTGTGATTGGTTATTACATCGATCATATGCCCTGGAAGATCTCTGAGCTGGTGTTCTACCACAAAGTCTGGGAACTCAGAAGTTCCCATGGGGTGAATTGCGCATGTTGGCGATACATATCACACATGCGACTCAATTCACACAAAGTACGGCTACTCCAAACATCCACATTGTCCATTCTATTGTGATGTACATATACATCCAAATGAGGAAAGGGGTTAACTTACAAGGACTGTCTACTGCCCAAAATGCCTCCTCCAAATTTTAAGGCCTATTAAAGTACTTTCAAAAGTACTTTAAAATGCATGTGTTATATTTTTCATTACTTCATACACGTAAATGAAATTGCATATTTTCAGAGGTAGGGTTTTTTTTGTTTCTAGTAGCAGCTACTAAGAATTTGAATGTAATTTCCCATTTCCCTAGTGATGTCATTAGACAATGTGTTGCATTATTAGAGATCCTAGGGTCTACAGAGCATTTTAAAATGACTTCATAATGTCAGGTCATGTCATCAAAGCATTCCAGACCCCCCATATAAATGGCAGCTGGCTGAGAAGGATACTCATTGCAGTGTACCCCACCCCACCCCGATAAATGCCGGCTGGCGAAGTATGATCAGAACAAAAAAATAAAAAAATAAAACTGTTGCTATGGACCATCATGGGAAACTTTTGCACTTTGGCTGTATGAGCATTTTGAGAAATATGGTCCACAGCTAATATCCAAATCTATCTGCAATTGACTAGATTTCCTATTAGCGCATCTATCATCATGGGAGCAGTATGTCTGAATGAGCCACACAGCAGATTGTGTGACAGGGATTCACCCAAACACCTTAAAGCACAAACATTGACAACAAAAAAAAGTTATGTTTAACTGAAAGATTACATTGAGTTTAGGCATTTTAAAAATAAATGTTTTATTGAAGGAATACAAATAAAGTACCTTACCGAGCCCTCTCGGCTTATTCACTCTCTCAAGAGACAGACATTTTGTTTAAAATCTTAGGCAGCAGACATCTTGGGTCAGATCTTGCTTCATCTAAGATGCTATAACAAGCAGAGAGGCACTGTAAGGTATTTATTTATATTCAAACCTTTCTATTCATAGATGCAATCTTTCAGTTCAACAGAACTTATTTTTTGCCTACAGTTGTCCTTTAATGATGCTTTCTAGGCATACATAATGTAGTGAAAGGCAGCAGTATATGTGGATGGGGGCTAGTCCATACCACCAATTATGTCTTGCTAATTACATACCGATGGGATTAATTTTGGAGCAGTGTCTGGTATACACTCACACAGTTTATATTACTGTGAGGTTTATTTGAGTGTGAATACCCCCTACACATCACAGAGCTCCACAGCAATAACTCACAGCAATGTGTAGTGTGGAGACTGTATTGTACTGCTCAACAGCAATAAAACTCATAGTAATGTGTGGCGCGCATGACTTTGTATTGTACAGCTGTGGAGCTTTTTGTACTCTTACAATAAAAGCTGTCTTTAAGCAATGTTCATCAAGCAATGTAATGGAATTTCTATTCAACAATGGGTCTCATGGACTATAAATTGGGACAGGGAGTTTAGAGCCAAAAGGAAGCTCATCAACATTAACCAAAAGCCCCTTTCCCTGAAAGCTAGTAGTCTGCGAGTATTGAGAAAATGGTCCCCCCTGAATTGTAGCTTGCATTACAAGTAAACCATTAGGGTTAGGGTGAAATCATTAGGAATACAAACTGTTAATTTTTCTGTTTTGCACTGAGAGGCTCTGCAGGCTTAACTTTAAAAATTGGCTTGGTGAGGATCAAGTGTCTCTAGAGCCAATTGGAAACTCCCAGGTCACTGACCACTTTTCCAAAGCATGAACAACTATTGAGAAACAGGAATTGTAATAGTGTAAGGCAGTGGCTACAAGAGGGGTGTATTGCATACCCATTTTGCATAACATCCACTTGGAATTACATACGGATAACTATTGGTAACTAAAGAAATATTCTTGGACAGGTCCAAAATTGAAAGAAGAGCTTTCAGCAAATTAAAACAACCATAGCAATGGCTGCGTATAATCTAAATAGATCTATTAATAATTACACCTAAAACACAAGTCGGTAAAAATACGAAACATTTCAAAAAGCCATTTTGTCTAGAGTCAAACACTCCAAAATGGAATGTCTAATCGACATCATCATAATCAGCAACTGGCTGAACACTAAAGGGCGTAAAGGCTCCACAATATTGGGGAATTCGACATCAGAAATAGAAATGTGTCGAATAAAATTTCTGTATGCGATACCACATGAGGTCATAGGGAAAGGCATTATATAGTTTGGGTGAAGTGCAGGGCTGTCTTTAATACTGATTGGACCCTAGGCAAACATTTGCTTGGGCCACCTGTACTGTGCCCCTCTCACCGGCATGCAATCACACCCTCAATCGCAATATTACCTGCCCACACACACAAAAAAACACAAACATAAGCACACACACAATTTGACTTTTATTGCAGTGTATAAAATGTGTATATTAAGTGTATAATTGCAGTGTATAAACTGTATATATTGATCAAAATGTGTATATATGGCTGCAATATGTATACCTCCTTACTATGCAACACTGCACTACAACTACTCATTGCCTAAGTTACAAAAGTATACAGGGATATTAGAGAGCACTTACATATGTTCATATATATTTATAAATATCTATCCACATCTCGCTCTCTCACTAGTTGCATTTACACTTATATGGACTTCTTAAAATTATATTCAACTATTTTCATATGTAATAAAAATGTTATTGAATAATTGCATTTCTTGGTTTTATTCCCTTTTTCTGCACCAACATTGCACCTAAAGCAGGGCTTGACAAATTTAATTTAGTTTTAGGAGCCAGCCAAAAAATTTAGGAGCCAGACAACGGCACATCACAAAATCGCACGGACACAGTGGCATACACCCACCTCACATACACAGCCAGTTACATACACACACACCACATACACAGCCAGTTACATACACACACACCACATACACAGCCAGTTACATTCACACACACCACATACACAGCCAGTTACATTCACACACACCACATACACAGCCAGTTACATTCACACACACCACATACACAGCCAGTTACATTCACACACACCACATACACAGCCAGTTACATTCACACACACCACATACACAGCCAGTTACATTCACACACACCACATACACAGCCAGTTACATTCACACACACCACATACACAGCCAGTTACATTCACACACACCACATACACAGCCAGTTGCATTCACACACACCACATACACAGCCAGTTACACTCACACACACCACATACACAGCCAGTTACATTCACACACACCACATACACAGCCAGTTACATTCACACACACCACATACACAGCCAGTTACATTCACACACACCACATACACAGCCAGTTACATTCACACACACCACATACACAGCCAGTTACATTCACACACACCACATACACAGCCAGTTGCATTCACACACACCACATACACAGCCAGTTACACTCACACACACCACATACACAGCCAGTTACATTCACACACACCACATACACAGCCAGTTACATTCACACACACCACATACACAGCCAGTTACATTCACACACACCACATACACAGCCAGTTACATTCACACACACACACACACACACACCACATACAGTCAGTTACATTCACACACACACCACATACAGTCAGTTACATTCACACACACACACACACACCACATACAGTCAGTTACATTCACACACACCACATACATACAGTCAGTTACATTCACACACACCACATACAGCAAGTTACCTTCACACATACATACACAGCCAGTTACATTCACACATACATACACAGCCAGTTACATTCACACATACACAGCCAGTTACATTCACACATACACAGCCAGTTACATTCACACATACACAGCCAGTTACATTCACATACATTCACACATACATACACAGTCAGTTACATTCACACACACACCACATACAGTCAGTTACATTCACTCATACATACATACAGACCACATACGCAGCCAGTTATATACACACATACACACCTTTTTCTTTTTTTTTTTTAAAGAACAAAATAATATTTCTTACAGTGTCCTCCCTCCCTGCTGCTTACCTCATTGCAGGGGAGGGTGACATTTATGCTGGAGCCCGATCTCTTTCTGTTCCGTGTTGTCACGTGACAATCGGCACTACAGCGTGTTGCGCGAGGGGGCGGAGCTTACAGTCTGTGTGATCCGCACAGACTTTCTCCCCTCGCGCTGAAAAAGAAAGTAAAAGAAAAACGGATGGCAGCCGGCAAGGGCTCCCTGTGACAAACAGCACCCGGGCGCCAGGTCTGATTTCCTGGTCGCCATGGCGACCTGGCGCCCGGGGTTTGTCGAGCCCTGACCTAAAGGACTTAACACAGCCTCATATAGTAGCCACAGCACTTGTGATGAACCTATATTGCACCCACAGCACTTGGCTTGCACCCACACAATTTGGCATGCCACAGTGTCAATTTGCACCACAGAACTGCCTCTGCAGAACAACTCACATTGTCATTTTCCGCATAGTACATGTTATTTTGCCCCACAGAACATGCCACAGCATCACTTTGCCAATTAAAATAAGCCACTGTCAGGTACCAATTAACAAGCCACAGTCACTTTGTCATTAACATATGCAACAGCCAGTTTGCCTATTAAAATATACCACTGCTTGCCCATTAATATGCCACAGCCAATTTGTCCATAAATATGCCAGTATTATTGTGCCATTAAGATGCCACAGCCAATCTGCCCATTAAGATGCCAGTATTATTGTGCCATTCAGATGCCAGTATTATTGTGCCATTCAGATGCCACAGTTTTCTATTAATATGTTAATGTTACAGTGTTTGTTATTTACCACCCTCCTCCCCCTTCCCCGGTCCTCAGCTCCTAGCTGCTCCGTGTCCCCGGACGTCTTCCCCTTGCAGACTTCCCTCCTGCACAGAGGAGGGAAACACAGCAAACGGACATGATGTACTTCTCGTATCCGGAGACAATGATTTTTTTCTTTTCTTTTTTTGGCCGCAGCATCCAGCGGATGCGGCTTGCCGAAATAATAATACAAATTCAGCGGACGAGCAAGGGCAGAGGGCCCATGGGGTAGCTGCCCTGTTTTCCCCCCGTTAAAGACGGCACTGGAGAAATGCATACAAAAGGAAAGGTTTAGGTTATATTATAAAATGGTTTGTAGTAATTGTAGAGGAAGATTGAAAAACTTCATGTCTGAAGACCTTATCCCCAAATAGGGTCTAGGACACTTCAGCGCGGCGACTTCTTCGCTGACAGTTCAGCGCGGCAGTTAGAACGCTGAACTGTCAGCAATGAAGAATAACACGGACGCGGCTATGTAAGAGCTGACAGTTCAGCGCTGAACTGTCAGCCCTTACAAACGTACCAGTTAAAATAAAATAACCCCCCCTAATAAATGAATCCCCCCCAAACCCTAATACTAAAATTAATATACCGTATTTATCGGCGTATAACACGCACTTTTTCTCCCTGAAAATAGGGGGAAAATGGTGTGTGCGTGTTATACGCCGAAAAAAAAAAAATCTAAAACTTACCTCGTTCCTGCTCTGTCCCCCGGTGCTCTGAAGCTGCGTGGCTGTGAGGGAAGCGTTGTGAGCTCCTCTCCAGCCGCGCGGTCAATAAAGTGTGTTGTTTTTTTTTAAACAAACTTTATTGTACCGCGCGGCTGGAGGGAAGCTCACAACGCTTCCCTCACAGCCACGCAGCTTCAGAGCACCGGTGGGACAGAGCAGGAACGAGGTAAGTACTGGGGTCTGGGGAAGGGGGGGGAGGAGGGTGGCATAACGAGCATACTAAGGGGCAATATCCTGGCATATTGGGGGCAATATCATGGCATATTAAATGGCATATTGGGGGCAATATCCTGGCATATTGGGGGCAATATCCTGGCATATTAAAATGGCATACTGGGGGCAATATCCTGGCATATTAAAATGGCATATTGGGGGCAATATCCTGGCATATTAAAATGGCATATTGGGGGCAATATCCTGCATATTAAAATGGCATATTGGGGGCAATATCCTGCATATTAAATGGCATATTGGGGGCAATATCCTGGCATATTAAAATGGAATATTGGGGGCAATATCCTGCATATTAAAATGGCATATTGGGGGCAATATCCGGCATATTAGGGGCAATATCCGGCATATTAAAATGGCATATTGGGGGCAATATCCGGCATATTAAAATGGCATATTGGGGGCAATATCCGGCATATTAAAATGGCATATTGGGGGCAATATCCGGCATATTAAAATGGCATATTGGGGGCAATATCCTGCATATTAAATGGCATATTGGGGGCAATATCCTGGCATATTAAAATGGCATATTGGGGGCAATATCCGGCATATTAAAATGGCATATTGGAGGCAATATCCGGCATATTAAAATGGCATATTGGGGGCAATATCCGGCATATTAAAATGGCATATTGGGGGCAATATCCGGCATATTAAAATGGCATATTGGGGGCAATATCCGGCATATTAAAATGGCATATTGGGGGCAATATCCTGCATATTAAAATGGCATATTGGGGGCAATATCCTGCATATTAAAATGGCATATTGCGGGCAATATCCTGCATATTAAATGGCATATTGGGGGCAATATCCTGGCATATTAAAATGGCATATTGGGCTTCAAAGTTCTTTATTTGAAATTTAATTTTTTTCCTGAAATTTCCTTCTTAAAATGAGGTGCGTGATATACGCCGGCGCGTGTTATACGCCGATAAATACGGTAATTTAAAAATAAAACAAGAAGACTGCTTTATAAATATATTATTAGAAACACCAAGCATCAGCTCCTGAAACAAATACACCTGAATTTAATAATATTGTATACATAGCGTTGAAAAAGGTTTAGGGTTCTTCCTATATTTAAAAATATATATACACATGAATATTGTGTGTGTGTGTGTGTGTGTGTGTGTGGCCATTTCTAGCTTTCGAACCAGTTGCAACAAGATTAATAAGAAACCAGACCCACATTTTGTCACAATAGCTTTTTCCAGGTACTATTGTATTTACTATTGCAAAGCAGATTGACACTTTCTAAATAATGATAAATAACTTCTAAGGATTCTAGGTACATAGAATTGTGCATCAAGCTTAAGCTGAGAAACACTTATGTCATCCTCATATTTCTGTAAGTATAAGCAGCTGTTAATATTAAACAAAGGCAGTTATTTGTAGTGCTTCAATCCTCCATCTTCTTACAGTCACAACACCATACTGGGACCTCTCACTATACTGGAATCTGAGTGAACTAGCTTTCAGATTGTTGGAAATATTAACTCACTTACATAAGATCTACAAACCTGTAGTTGCCAACTACATTTCTTGTTTTATCCCATAGAAAACTCAGATTAGGATTCTTTAATAATATTTAAAAATCAGTGCTTTCCATTTTGGGGTGTGTGTGATATCTTCAGGATCATTTAATCACCGATATCTCCCCAACCAGAAGAGAAGATAAGGTGTCAAATACTTAAATGTTCTATTGACAGGCTCACAAACAGAGAAGGTTAATTGTGTGAAAGAGAAAGAAAAGAAATGGACAGGGGGACATAAGACATTCATGAAAAACAGAAAGAGGGAGGGTGACCTCAAAATGTTCAAAGAGTTACAGCTTCAAAGCAAGAAGATCACAGACTGGTCAGTTCTGCCATCTTCAAACCAGGCCATGTACTCTCAAATGGCTTAAAAAAAAATCTACTAGCAATTCATCTTTAATGAATGCTCAATGCAAGTATCCATGTCACACATGCTGCCAGGAATATTGCCATGGTAATTTTTTCTCTATTATTTTGAAAGCAACATTTCATACTTTGAAGGATTTCAATACAACTTAAATGACAAGTATACCCAGCTGCAATTATAGATATAAATAAAATGAGCAATATAATGTTGCCAAGAGAAGCTATTTAGTTTTTTTGGCAAACTACAAGAAAGGAAACAATGGTAACCTGTGATATAGACAAAAGAAAATAATTTAGATCACATGATGGGTTCATTAAAGCGAATATCAAGATATTTCCTAGATACCAGGTAGAACAAAAAAAAAACTCTTAAACAGATAGGTAGCAGTGCTTGACACATAGAAACATAGAATGTGCCGGCAGATAAGAACCATTCGGTCCATCTAGTCTGCCCAATACTCACATACTGGGAGATCGTGAGCGATGGCTCCTAAAATCCCTACTGGAGGCTCCTAAAATCCCTACTGGAGGCTCCTAAATGTTTTTGGTTTGGAACTACCATTTCCCTGGCACCTAAAAATAACCAAGCTGACTTCTGAATTATCGTATTTGCTCGATTATAAGACGACCCTAATTATAAGACGACCCCCCAAACTTTGGATATTCCTTTACGAAAAAAACTAAAAGCCTGAATATAAGACTACCCTATAGGAAAAAAGTTCAACTTGTATATATTCACATGTAAATTGCTTTTTTAATAAAAAATTATATTAAAAAAATGCATTTGTTTTTATTTCCTTTTATGTGCCAATTCTGCCTCTTACCCTTGCCCCCAGCTCTCCCCCTCCCTTTGATTCCCCCCTCACCTCTGTCTCTTCCCCCCCTTGTAGCTCTCTTCCCCCTCCCTTCCCTGGTTGCTCTGTCTCCCTCCCCTCCTTCCCCTGTCTCTGCCCCCCTCCCTCCCCGTCTCTGCCCCCTCCCTCCCCCTGTCTCTCTGCCCCCTCCCTCCCCCTGTCTCTCTGCCCCCTCCCTCCCCCTGTCTCTCTGCCCCCTCCCTCCCCGTCTCTCTGCCCCCTCCCTCCCTCCCCCTGTCTCTCTGCCCCCTCCCTCCCCCTCACCTTGAAGTCGATCCCTGGTGGCTAGTGGGGGCAGCCGGGGGATCCTCCATGCTGCCCGACACGGCAGTCTATTATGACGGACAGCTGGTCCGTCATAATAGTCTGCCGTGTCGTGCAGACATCGCCCAGCTGCCCAATTTACCCTGGTGGCTAGTGGGGCAGCAGAGGATGTCTGCGCGACGAGCGCAGACTCCCCTGCTGCCGCACGGCACGCTCGCCGGGACTTCTGTGACGAAAGCGGAAGTACCTGGCTTCTTCACAGAAGCCCCGGCGGCCGTGCCAGGCGGAAGCAGGGGAGTCTGCGCTCATTGCGCAGACTTCCCCTGCTGTCAGAGAGGGGGATCCAGGTCCTATAATCTGACCTCAATTTGAGGTCAGATTATAAGAAGACCTCGATTATAAGACGAGGGGTAGCTTTCAGAAAAAAAATTGTGAAAAAAACCTTGTCTTATAATCGAGCAAATACGGTAGTCTATTTGCAACCAAAGTCAACAAATATTTTTCAAGTCCTGATGTTAAGACTCCACATTATTGAGGAATTGGATGAGTCTTCACAGTCTCTCTGTAGGTCTTCTACCAAGGCAAGATGGCTTCTTCATGTATTTACAGTTTTTGTTTTATTTCTGAGCAGCTATGCACACCATAGCATAAGAGTTTATTATTTATGTAATTTTGGAGTATAATTTTTTCTTAAAAGGATCATTCCAATCTGAAAATAAAGTTCTGATCACACAGCTGTATGCTCAATTTGAGTACATCATTCACACATAAATGTGAACATGCGCAGTCTGTTCCCATGCCTGGTCATAATGGTGTTTGGAACTTCTACTACACATGCTTTCATTTGCTTAATTGTTTTCCCCTTTATGGATGTTGAGTTGCCAAGTTGTTCTAACTAAAGTACTGCACACCACAAAAATATACCAGCATCAGAATTGGACACCAGGTATTCGTTATACCCTTTTGCTTTCAACATGCATGCAGTACTGACCCATGTATGCAGTCAATCTTGATCTAGTTTTAGGCATATTCTTTTGACTTAAATGGCATTTTTGTTTAATTGTAGTTTAGTCATCTGAATTGTTTTAGTCAACTAAATCTCCATCAGTGAGGTAGGGAACAGGTCTTAGAAGGTTGTTACAAAGTGTTAGGTTAACTTGCTATGGAGATGGTAGGGGAAACACTCATGTAACAGTACAAGGTGAAGAAGATGGAGGGAGTTGTTCCAGATGACAGACAGATACATCTCAGCCAATCTGACTGCAGATAGAGTCAAGGGACTGGGCTTTGAAAGAGATTCAAGGAAACCGGAACCAAAAGTCCAAATAGGTAAATGTAATAGTCCCTTACTAACATTTTAGTCACATTTTTGTCAGTTGACAATAGCAATGTATTTTAGTCACACTTTTAGTCCTACTAACTTAGTTTTTATTTAGTTTTAGTCACTAAAAACATGCAATTGACGAAAACTAGGACAAAAATGTTTAGTCCAAGTGACACTAAATGTATGGGTCCTATGGTGGCTAACATTCTGAATCTTTGACAAAAGACATTGGGGCTATTCACTAAAAGGTGACTTGCAAGTTAGTTGGGGTTAAATTTAGCCTGTTGTCTCCCCCCCCCCCCCCCCCCATTTTGTCCCTGTACAATTTACAGCTAAATTAGTGAGATGAAATGTTCACCTCAACTCACTTCAGTTCAACACCATTAGTGTAACAATCAAAATCAAATGGCGATATGTATGGGACTTCAAATCTGCACAGCAAGAGCAAAACTACTTTTTCCATAGGGATCCTAGACATAACATTTGTTGGCCAAATATAAATCAAATTAACTGACCAAAGTGAAAAAAGCAGCAAATGTGACTTTATTTCATAGACCTATAGATGGCAAGTTTCTGTACAAACATTAAGTCGTGCCACTAATGTATCACACACTCCCAGTACATTGTAACACATTAAGCAAATTTGTAATTTTTTTCTTTCACAGACTAAACACAGACATTACATTAACAGTTATTTGTACAGCGCCAACAATTCTCGTAGCGCTTGGTACAGAGCATAGAAGGGAACTACATACTAAGTTAGACAAACTAGAACAGGCTGGTACATGAAGTAGAGAACCCTGCTCGTAAGCTTACAATCTAGAGGGAATGGGGTCCATGAGACAATTAAGGGATTGAAGTTGTAGTAAAAGTAGAGTGGATGGGAGGACCTTTTTGAAAGGTTTTTACAAAAAACATTTGAAACTGCCAATGTCACATGACTACAGCTTAGAATTGTACCCATGGAAAGGGGCACAATTTAGCATATTTCTGTTCAAGTTTTGGACATTCCATAGAAATTAAGATAATGACTGGTGGTATGTGTAGCCATAGTGTATTTTTGACCTGTTATCTACCCAGTCTAATAGGTAGATTCAGTGATTTGTGGCAAGGTCACTATTAACAGTTGGTGTTTTGTAGTAGCAAAGCAGTATGATTTTTATTCTACTGTGAAAGTTCAGCATGCAGAGTTGAAATGGCCGCAATGAAACATCAAAGACCCCTGGTAAGGGTGCAAAGCTCCTTCTAAAAGGAGGAATTAGTGAGTGAGAAGTAAATTTAAGTATGTCCTTTTTATTACAATGCCATACTATTGTGGGTTGTGAATCATTAGTCCTGGAAAGTAAGAGATGAATACAAAGAGCAATGTGAATTGTCCATTATAAAAACAGAAACAACATTAACATGGAATTCAGAAAACAAAACTGGTGGACAGATAAAAATGCTACCTCTCTTCAAGGGTCACCAGCACTCTAGAATATAAAGCTGGATGTTTTTGATCATAAATGAAAATTACTAAAGGAGTTCACACTGATGGGATGTTAGGTGTAGTGTAATACTAACTTACTTGACAATACAGGATCATCACAGCATCTTCTCATGGAAAGCAATCCAGATGTCCAGCATTGCCTTCATTTTATCTGGACAGAGATCCCAAATACTGGACATCTGGCGACCTTAATAGCCACGGCTACAACAGTATTCAATACTGGACCATGGATGATACCTCTTGAAGGGCAATGTTATAAATCTTTGAAAAAGGACATGTCTTGGCTAAGATGAAAAGTATGTGACCACTGCTTTAAACTTGTGTTTGTCAGAAGATATGAAACATTGACATTGAATAGCCAATTATAAAGACACACCATGTGTTAATCGACATAGGTTTATATTTCGTGATTTGGGGCCACCATTAGCTAGGAAAAGTAATTAGTACGGTAGTTTGTATAGAAAAGGTCTGACATTTACAGAAATATCATGCAAACATGAACTACTATTACGTCAAGAAACGGCCAGTTGATCAAAGTGAACACAAATCCAAATGTTTCTCTACAAACCAAGAACATAAATAAAAAAGCAGAATTTTGGGGGAAGCGTGTCATTGGTTTTAGGTGCCTACAAATATCAGCACACACAAAAATCTGGTTAAAATGTTTACTGGCTTTTTTCCTCAAAATTGGCAAGCCTCACTAATTATAGTCACCAAAAATAAAAAAAATATATATTTTTTAAAAAATCTTTCAAGCACAATACATTTGCATCTTGTTTTGATATACATCTTGTTTTTTATTTGTAACCAAGGAAGGAGTCCTACATAACATGTAAGAGCAACAAACTAAATTGGTATAAGAATTGTCCTGCTGGTCTCCAATTGGTTATACAGAGTTCTAAATTTAGAACACATACAGACAGATACAGACTATTCAAAAAAAAAAAAAAAAAATCTCCACACATACCAAATGATTTCACTCATTCATGTTAGTCATTTTAACATTACATTTCCAGATGAATTTTGAAACATAGGCCCTGAATGCCTATCTCAGAACAAACCACACAGTACATAAGTCGGATAGTAAAGATCTCAGTATTGAGATCCCAGTATACATTTCAAATAGCTACCATAATAAAAAGATACTGCAGAGAATTAGCCTATGTAAGAGCCATTTTTTTTTTCAAATTAGAAGGCTTCATCATAGATTGTCACATGGCATGAAGTTAAAAAAAAAAGACAGTTTTCTCCATATATAAACACATACAGTACAATTATTGTATATAGCTTGGTTTTCTATTTCTCCCCTCCCACATTGTATTAACCTAATTTTAATTTGCAAAGCATATACCTAATACAGATATGCCAGACACCTGAACTGAAACGTTGTTTCATTACATTAAACTCCCACGTAGTCTTTCCTTTTTTTTTTGTTCTAGATTTGTATGTAGCTAATATTTAAATTATACATAATTAAAACAGATAATTACATGCCTTTAAAATATACACAGTAATTTCATATAATTTTACAACCACTAGGTAAGATAAAGGGTGGGTCAATTCTGTTACATACATAATACAATTATTCAATTCATGTGCAAAAGACATATGGCTCTGCAATACACAGTATATCGATGCAATTAGGTGTGAAAGCCAAGGTAACTAACAGGTATCCTAGCAGGCTAGGTACACATCAAATGTAATTCCTTACTGCCTCCCTTAAAGTGACAGAGAAGATGGAAGAGGCAGGCCCTAATTCTGTAATGAACATGTTAAACAGAACGGGGGAGTTGATAAATGCGGATTTATATGATCTTACTCACCAGAGTAGCCTGTGTGATGAGAAGCAGCAGCCCTGCACAATGTATAATCCCAAAAGCAAAATGCATCCTTCCTTTGGCTTCGGATCTCCCTATCGCTAACCCTATTGTTCACCCCTCCTTTATGTTTTTATCACCCCAAATCTTGATTAGTTCTCCATAGAGACAAGTACTATACTCTGCTATGGATAAATCTCTCCCTCCTCCAACCCCTAGCAAGATATGTATCCACTCTCTTCTTCTACCTCTCTCTTCCCCCTCCCTTCCTCACCCCTTAGCAAGCACCGTCTCTCCACCCTTTACTCGTTTATTTCCCTTAGCTCTCTCTCCCCACTTACAATTAATCTCTCCCACTCACTCCTCTTCACCTTCTGTCTTATATTCTCCCTTTTCTAATGCCTGTGTTCTCCGTTTCTCCTTCTGATACCCCTCTCCTCTCTCTCTCTTCTTCCCCTCAGCAGGAAACGTCTCCCCTCCCTCATTCCCTAACAATCAATGGAAAGAAGGAACATATATCTATAGGAAGGAGGAGGATCTACACAGCAATAGACATTGGTGCCATCTGGTGGCTGGTTCGTGGTATTACTGGAGAACGAGATCTAAGACCCTCCAGCACATTATTCATCATGATACAATACTTGTCCCTCAGTAGGTTGACCTCATCCCCAGATATAAAAGGATCTTTTTCCTCAGGGAAAACAAGCAGTTTAATATGGCATTTCTTGTTCAATGGGCCATGCTGTTGTGTAGTGCAGCACGTTTATTCAATAACAACATTTTGTGTGCCTACCTCTCTATTTATGTGTGTACACATTTGTGATATTTTGTGTGCGTCCATCTCTCTATTTGTATTTGTACATATGTGGTAAGTATTTATACATAAATGTACATGCATATGAGCCTTCTTTAGATGTCATATGTGCATATATATAGATATATATATATATAATTTAAAAATAAATAATTACAGCTCATGCTCTCTCTGTTTCAAGCTACTATATTTTCTAAAAGGTTATGTTGGATTATTTAAAGTGTAAAATAAATGTATGTCCATGGCTAGAAATGTAAGAATGTAGGGATTAAATTTAAAATGCCAATAGCCACTACAGGAACAACCCTTCTTCTCCAGCAATTTCTCATGTATTTACAGTCAACCTCAACATTACTCTGAATGTACAGAATAATATACAAGAAATGATAGAATGAAATATACCGTATTCGCTCGATTATAAGACAACCCTGATTATAAGACGACCCCCCAAACTTTGGATATTCCTTTAGGAAAAAAACTAAAACCTGAATATAAGACTTCCCTATTGGAAAAAATTTCAACTTGTATATATTCACATATAAATTGCTTTTTTAATAAAAAATTATATCAAAAAATGCATTTCTTGTTTTTATTTCCTTTTATGCGCCAATTCTGCCTCACTCTTTCCCTTGCCCCCAGCTTTGTCTCTCTCTCACCCTCCCTTTGACTCCCCCCTCGCCTCTGTCTCTCCCCCCCCCTTGTTTCTCTCTGCCCCCCCTTGTTACTCTTTGCCCCCTCCCTCCCCTTGTCTCTCTCTTCTCCCCTCCCTCCCCTTGTAACTGTCTCGTCCCCCCTCCCCTTGTTTCTCTCTGCCCCCCCCCTTGTTACTCTGTGCCCCCCTCCCACCCCTTGTCTCTCTCTTCTCCCCTCCCTCCCCTTGTCTCTGTCTCTTCCCCCTCCCCTTGTTTCTCTCTGCCCCCCTCCCTCCCCTTGTTGCTCTGTCCCCACTTCCTCCCCTTGTTACTCTGTCTCTTTCCCCCTCCCTCCCCTTGTTGCTCAGTCCCCCCCCCTCCCCCTGTCTCTGTCTCTTCCCCCCTCCCTCCCCTTGTTCCTCTGTCTCTTCCAGCCTCCTTCCCCTTGTCTCTGTCTCTTCCCCCCTCCCTCCCCTTGTTGCTCTGTCTCTTCCAGCCTCCCTCCCCTTGTCTCTGTCTCTTCCCCCATCCCTCCCCTTGTTGCTCTGTCCCCCCCCTCCCCCTCCCCCTGTCTCTTTACCCCCTCCCTCCCCCTCACCTGTAACTTGATCCCTTGTGGCTAGTGGGGGCAGCCGGGGGATATCTGCACGATACGTGCAGACATCCTCCATGCTGCCCGACACGGCAGTCTATTATGACGGATAGCTGGTCCGTCATAATAGACTGCCATGACGGGCAGCATGGAGGATGTCTGCCCGATTCTCCCTGGTGGCTAGCGGGGCAGGGGAGGATGTCTGCGCGATGAGCGCAGACCTCCCCTGCTGCCGCCCGGCATGACCGCCGAGGACTTTTATGACGAAGCCGGAAGTATCCGGCTTCATCATAGAAGTCCTGGTGGTCGTGCCGGGCGGCAGCAGGGGGAGTCTGTGCTCATTGCGCAGACATCCCCTGCTGTTAGAGAGGGGGATCCAGGTCCCCTGCAGCTCTGCTGGGGACCTGGATCCCTGTTTTATAATCTGACCTCAATTTGAGGTCAGATTATAAGACGACCTTGATTATAAGACGAGCAAATACGGTGCTTTATGTTAGTACAATTGCAAGCAAATGCATAAAATAAGAGGAAAATGTGTTTTAGCTGTGTCTATGGCCAGAGGCGTCACTAGGGTTGGTGTCACGCGGTGCGGAAACTCATGGTGTCACCCCACTGGATTTCCTCCAATACAATGCCAAACAGATTCCTTAGTAATGCCAGTTAGATGACCTATTAACTATGACACACACAGGAGCCCTATAAATTATGCCACACCTGAGCCCTTCTATTTATGCCTCACCTCTGCCCAATTTATTATGCCACACACACACAGGTGCCCCATAATTATGCCACACCAGAGCCTCATAAATTATGCCACACCAGAGCCCCACTATTTATGCCTCACCTCTTCCCAATTAATTATGCCACACACACACAGGAGCCCGATAAATTATGCCACACCAGAGCCCAATAAATGATGTCACACCAGAGCCCCACTATTTATGCCTCACCTCTGCCCAATTAATTATGCCACACACACACACACAGGTGCCCCATAATTATGCCACACACACAGAGGTGCCCCATAATTATGCCACACAAAAGAGTCCCTTAACCCCTTAACGACAGGTGACGTGCCAGGCACGTCACGGCAAATCGAGGACTTGCCGACAGGTGACGTGCCTGTCATGTCATGCACTAAACGGAGTAAAGAAAGCGACCAGCGGTCGCTTTCTTTACTCTAACGGTGTTGCTACAATGCCTCTAGGTAGAGGCATTGTGCAACACCCCCCAAATGTGCAGGGGCGCGTTCGCTTTCTAAGCATCTCCGGTTTTTCTTAAAGTGCCTCGCCAGCGAGGCACTTAACAACACCGTTCTGCTCCCCAGAGCCGATGGTGGTCGCTAGACATGTGCATTCGTTTTCGGACGAATGCATTTTCGGACGAAAATAGCATTTTCGTCCATTCGTCCGAAAAACGAATAACGAAAATTTTAACTAACAAAATCCGAATGAACGAATGGTTAATAAACGAAAATCATTCGTTCATTCGTCCATTCGTCCATTCGTGCTATTGGCATTCTAAACCGAAATAGAGTCGGTTTACAATACCAATAGCATTGTACTACATTCCATAAACCGACATGAATGACTTTCGGTTTATGGAATGCATGTAATGCTATTAGCTTCCTATAAACCGAAATTGAGTTCCCATTCATACGAATAGGTCAATTGACCTATTCGTATGAATGGGGACTCTTTCGGTTTATAGAAAGCCAATAGCAGCATGTATTCTATAAGCCGAAAGTCTTTAAAACAAACGACGTTCGGTTTATAGAATACATGTAATGCTATTGCTGTTCTATAAGCCGAAAGACATTCGGCTTATAGAACAGCAATAGCATTACATGCATTCTATAAACCGAACGTCGTTCGTTTTAAAGACTTTCGGCTTATAGAATACTATTGGCATTCTATAAACCTAACTAGAGTCCCTCCTCATTCATAAGAATTTCTTATGAATGGGGACTCGACTCTAGTTCGGTTTATAGAAAGCCAATAGTATTCTATAAGCCGAAAGTCTTTAAAACGAACGACGTTCGGTTTATAGAATACATGTAATGCTATTGCTAAACTATAAACCGAACGACTTTCGGTTTATAGAATAGCCATAGGATTACATGTAGTACATAAGCCGAAAGTCTATAAACCGAAAGTCGTTCGGTTTATAGGCTGTCGGCATTTAACTATACAGAGACAGAGTCTCCATTCATAAAATTATGAATGGAGACTTTGTCTCCGTGTAGTAAAATGCCGAAAGTCTATAAACCGAACGATCGGTTTATAGACTTTCGGCTTATGTAATACATGTAATCCTATGGCTATTCTATAAACCGAAAGTTCGGTTTATAGAATAGCAATAGGAATACATGTATTCCATAAGCCGACAGCCTATAAACCGAACGTTCGGTTTATAGGCTGTGGGCATTTAACTATACGGAGACAAAGTCTCCATTCATAATTTTATGAATGGAGACTCTGTCTCTGTATAGTTAAATGCCGGCTTTTAACTATACGGAGACAAAGTCTCCATTTATAATTTTATGAATGGAGACTCTGTCTCCGTATAGTTAAATGCCCACAGCCTATAAACCGAACGTTCGGTTTATAGGCTGTGGGCATTTAACTATACGGAGACAAAGTCTCCATTCATAATTTTATGAATGGAGACTCTGTCTCTGTATAGTTAAATGCCGGCTTTTAACTATACGGAGACAAAGTCTCCATTTATAATTTTATGAATGGAGACTCTGTCTCCGTATAGTTAAATGCCCACAGCCTATAAACCGAACGTTCGGTTTATAGGCTGTGGGCATTTAACTATACGGAGACAAAGTCTCCATTCATAATTTTATGAATGGAGACTCTGTCTCCGTATAGTTAAATGCTATTGTATTCTATAAACAGACTCTATTTCGGCTTATAGAATGCAATAGTACTACGAATGGACGAATGAACGAATGATTTTCCTTTATTAACCATTCGTTCATTCGGCTTTAGTTAGCTTAGCATTTTCGTTCTTCGTTTTTCGGGCGAATGGACGAAAATGCAATTTTCGGACGAAAATGCATTCGTCCGAAAACGAATGCACATGTCTAGTATATATTCACATGTAAATTGCTTTTTAAATAAAAAATTATGATATAAAAAAATCTTGTTTTTATTTCCTTTTATGTGACAAAGCTGCCTCTCTCTTTCCCTTGCCCCCAGATTTGTCGCTCTCCCCCCCTTAGTGTTGTCTCTCTCTCACCCTCCCTTTGGCTCCCCCCTCGCTCCCCTTGTGTCTGTCTCTTCCCCCCTTCCCTCCCCTTGTTTCTCTCTGCCCCCCCCCCTTGTTATTCTGTCCCCCCCTCACCTGTTTCTTGCTCCCTGGTGGCTAGTGGGGGCAGCCGGGGGATGTATGCACTATACATAATAGACGGAAGTGTCGGGCAGCATGGAGGTTGTCTGCACGATTCGTGCAGACATCCCCCAGCTGCCCGATTCTCCCTGGTGGCTAGCGAGGGAGCGGAGGATGTCTGCGCGATGAGCGAGACCTCTCCTGCTGCCGCCCGGCATGACCGCCGGGACTTCTATGATGAAGCTGGGTACTTCCGGCTTCCTCATAAAAGTCCTGGCTGTCGTTCCGGGCGGCAGCAGGGGAGGTCTCGCTCATCGCGCAGACATCCACCGCTGCCTCGCTAGCCACCAGGGAGAATCGGGCAGCTGGGGGATGTCTGCACGAATCGTGCAGACAACCTCCATGCTGCCCGACACTTCCGTCTATTATGTATAGTGCATACATCCCCCGGCTGCCCCCACTAGCCACCAGGGAGCAAGAAACAGGTGAGGGGGGGACAGAATAACAAGGGGGGGGGCAGAGAGAAACAAGGGGAGGGAAGGGGGGAAGAGACAGACACAAGGGGAGCGAGGGGGGAGCCAAAGGGAGGGTGAGAGAGAGACAACACTAAGGGGGGGAGAGCGACAAATCTGGGGGCAAGGGAAAGAGAGAGGCAGCTTTGTCACATAAAAGGAAATAAAAACAAGATTTTATTTATATCATAATTTTTTATTAAAAAAGCAATTTACATGTGAATATATACTAGACATGTGCATTCGTTTTCGGACGAATGCATTTTCGTCCGAAAATTGCATTTTCGTCCATTCGCCCGAAAAACGAAGAACGAAAATGCTAAGCTAACTAAATCGAATGAACGAATAGTTAATAAAGGAAAATCATTCGTTCATTCGTCCATTCGTAGTACTATTGCATTCTATAAGCCGAAATAGAGTCGGTTTATAGAATACAATAGCATTTAACTATACGGAGACAGAGTCTCCATTCATAAATTTATGAATGGAGACAAACGTATAGTTAAAAGCCGACAGCCTATAAACCGAACGTTCGGTTTATAGGCTGTGGGCATTTAACTATACGGAGACAGAGTCTCCATTCATAAAATTATAAATGGAGACTTTGTCTCCGTATAGTTAAAAGCCGGTGTTCTGACAAATTTCTGGAGCAAATTCTCCTGCGCAATCGCAGGAGAATTTGCTCACTGCGCATGCGCATAAAGTTACAGCTGATAACTCAGCTGTAACTTTGTGACCACCGTGCATGAGACAGCTGCGCAACCCACCTCCCGCCCCCTCACACCCGCCGCTAGTTAAGATAATTAATATGCCACAGCAAATTTGCCCAATAATATGCCAGTATTGTTTTACCATTAATATGCCCCAGCTAATTTGCCCAATAATATGCCAGTATTATTTTGCCATTAAGATGCCCGTATTATTTAGCTATTTATTATGCCACAGCCAATTTGCCCAATAATATGCCAGTATTATTTTGCCATTTATAAGCCCCAGCCAATTTGCCCTATAATATGCCAGTATTACTTTTGCCATCAATATGCCCCAGACAATTTGCCAAATATTATGCCAGTTTTATTTTGCCATCAATATGCCCCTGACAATTTGCCCAATAATATGGCAGTATTATTTTGCCATTTAATATGCTCCAGCCAATTTGCCCAATAATATGCCAGTATTATTTTGCCATTTAATATGCCCCAGCCAATTTGCCCAATAATATGCCAGTATTATTTTGCCATTAATATCTCCCAGCCAATTTGCCCAATAATATGCCAGTATTATTTTGCCATTAATATGCCCCAGCCAATTTGCTGGTATTATTTTGCCATTAATATTATTACCCAATAATATGCCATTATTATTTGACATTAATATTCCACAGCCAATTTGCCCAATAATATGCCAGTATTTTCCATTAATATTCCCCAGCCAATTTGCCCAATAATATGCCAGTATTATTCTGACTGTTTGGCTCCCCAGCAGTTGTGCAGAGAGGTCACGTGACCTGGCGCACATCTGACATCAGAGCGCTTGTCACATAACCTGTCGGCACTTCCCTGTCACACTGCACGGGGAACTGAACAGGCAGCACGGAGGTTTCTCTATGCTGCCTGTTCGGCTTCCAGTGCAGCCTGCTGGCAAGCAGAGCGATGGTGAGGGGGGATCTTCCAATCTCCCCAGCGACGTCTGTGCAGGCAATGAAGGTTTTTTTGTTTATTTTAAGGGGGCGGCTTTTAAAAAAAAAAATGTTTTTAGGAACTTGCCTTGTTTGCCTTGCGCTAAATACAGCCTGTCTAGGAGTGGTTTATAGGACAACTGTTAACTTAAAATAAATTATGTTTAATTGCAAGATTGCAACAAGAATAGGCATTTTAAATAGAAAATCAGTAACAGTGGCAAAGGTGGTTTGAAAGAAATGGCTTGAGAATAACATTTAATGATCACTCATTGAGTATGCAAAATATAAAGAAATGGGAAACAAATAAGAGCTGGGACAAGTGAGGTAGACTATATATAAGGGAGGTCCCAACATGTTAACAAAAACATGTTAATAAAAACCTGTACAATTGGAACCAAGTCAATTCCTCCTTTCAAATCCCCATCACATCTTCACAAGACATGAAAATCTACTATTCTCAAAAATTGTCCTGGGAGCCCAAACAGCACTGGTACAAATACAGAATCAACCCTGCATACCTTCCTTACAAAAAGTAAAAACATCACTAGAATAAGTCATAGACATGGGCCTGCTTACCACATAAATTTGCCTAATGATTTACCTGCCTCATTCCAGAAAACATGGGGACTATGGCTCATGTGTTTTCTGTAGTGAGAGACATTGTTACCACCACGACCTATGGAAATAGACCAATATGGTTTCTTGCCATTCCCTCAAATTTTGGGGGGGACGAGGCCACACTTGACATACCTAGAGCTCATAAGTTCCTCCTCCCCCCATTCCCTCTCCCCGCTCCTTATTCTAGTTCTATAACCTCTTGTTGTCCCCCTCACTATAGCAAGTTACTACACTTTTTTCGATTACTAAGGCTGACTATGTTATGCTTTACTTCGAAGATTGAGGTGTAAGTGGATGCTCATGTAATATGATGTAACATGATGCAATATATTGTCATCTGTATACCATGACTGTTCAAATATTGAGATACGTTTTGAATAAAAAATTCTATAAATAAAGTATTTAAAAAATTATATATACTCATGTTATATATATTAAAATAATATTTATAACAATATAAATAAAATTAAAATAATGTTTCATTGGCATGGTAATTGTTTTAAAATGCCATAATAGCATGTTTATTATTAAAAAAATAAATAATTGTAATGTTATGCTGTTAGGGCAAATGGTACAATTAGCATGTCAAGCAACAAATCATTACACATATCTTATACACCCCAATAAACATTAGGGAATAGCTGTATATGCATACAATATATGGACAAAAGTATTGGGACACACCACTTAATTTTTGAATTCCATACAAAAGGTGTTATTATGATAGAGTTCTATGGGGATAATAGAGACTCATTTTGGAGGAATCCGGCTATTATGAGGATGTAAAAAATGTGCATATGTGAAATAACACAAATGAAAACATAATGTATATAAATGTATATGAAGTTTATTTAGTAATAATAAATAATGAAGAAAACAATAATGAAAATAGGATATAAGGTTTATTAATAATAGTTATAAAAATAATAAATACAATTTATTAACAGAATATATCACTGCATACAATTTAAATATTATACAGCAAACAAAAAACAAATATAACACACACTCCATCTCTCTCTCTCTCACACACTCTGTCTCTTTCTCTCTCACACACTCCGTCTCTCTCTTTCTCTCACACACTCCGTCTCTCTCTTTCTCTCACACACTCCGTCTCTCTCTTTCTCTCACACACTCCGTCTCTCTATCTCACACAGCTTCTCTATATCGCTATCGCTCTCTCACACAGCGTCTATATCTCTTTCTCGCACACACTTGCACACACACCATCATACACTTATGCAAACACCCTAACACACACCCTTATACATTTATGCAAACACCCTGACACACACACTTACACATACACATCCTGACACACACCCTCATGCACTTATGCAAACACCCTCACACACACCCTCATACACTTATGCAAACACCCTGACACAAACACTTACACACATTGAGTCAACCACACATGCAGACACTAACACACATTTCTTAATTTTTTTCAACAAAAAAAAAAAACCTTATAGCGTTGGTCCCACTCCCTGCTAAATTACCTTTGTCACTTACTTACTTGTCAATCTGGAGGAGACTGATAAGCACTATTTCAGAAGCAATAGTATATATAAATAATAGACATACACACCTGAAGTCTAGAGGAATGAAGGTTCAATGTAGCAACCCACAGGGATACGGTGTAGTAATCACAGCAGTATGTAGAACTCACATTACACACAATATTTGAATGAGGGGTTTTGTAGCTGGTGATCCACAGTATGGGGTACCTATATTTCTGCAGTCTTAATGCTCTATTATACAGTATGTTTGTGAGTGCAATATTTACAACATATATCAATACTAGGAATGTTTATTCCATATAGTTGCGGGAAAGATACTGTCTGATATATTCTATTGAAGAAATATTGCATAAACACATCTATGGTTGATTGGCACTTTATTATTTTTCACTTTTTTGTGCACATAGTTCCACATTCAATTACATGGTGGGGACACCATAATTCTTATATTTATTTTTATATTTATAGCACAGCTACACCCCTTCAATTTTTTTACAGGTTCAGTAACGATGAGACAATCCAAAGGTAAGCAACAATGGGAAAGTTACAATAAATGCCAGTAGGAAACTTCATGGGAATCGCCAAGCGCCATCTGCAGAACAGTGATTCTAAACTATTGAGGCAAAACAGGTGGGTGTTACGTCACGCCGAGCGCGCATCCATGCTGGAGGGTAGTGGAGGAAGCAGGGCACGCATACTTGGACGGAATGGTGAGCAAACATAGACGTCTGTAATTTTTATGGAGGATATGCTCTGCGCATTGGTTTAACATCCAGCGATCACCGAACATACTGGTTGGGTGCCTGACACCATCAGACTTGCAGTTCTGCCCAAGACTTCACTGGGGCCTAGTGGAGGAAGCCGGATGATATCTGTGCACTGCTCCTCCGATGCTGCCCTACACTTTTGCTGAGACTCAAAAGGTGAAATGCCGGGAGGTCACATGACCCCAGCATTTCATTTCAGAAGTACTGGCGGGAGTGTTGGGCAGCATCAGAGGATTTATGTGCATAGCACACAGACATCCACGAGCTGCCTGCAAGGAGGATCTTAGTCTCTTTGAGGTCTGATTATAAGATGAAGCTTGAAAATAAGACGAAGGGAAAAACTTTGTCTTATATTCCAGTAAATACAGTAATAATTTCATCTTCATCACAGATTATTTTGCAATTTTGCTAACACAATGGAACATTTTTCAAATTTTTTTATTCTCTTCATTCACATTATAAGTAAAATGTACACATTTCCTTCAAAAAATACCTCTATAGACTTAACATTGTCCTCAAGTCAATTTTTTATTGGCCTGTTGGTAAATTACTGGCTGGGTGGCAACCCTAATTATAAGCCATGTATAGGTGACTGATCTTTTTAACACCTGCTTCTTGCAATTCCTTTTGCCAGTTCACCACGGTTCACTGTTAACTGTTCAGAGATTATAACCCAGCCAGCACTATAGTACATCTCCATCTAGTGGCTACCAAATCTAATGTCATGATTCTGCATGTATATAATGTCAGGATGTGAGGAAAGGCAGGACATAAAGCACATAAGTTCATTAAAATTTAGATTAATAAAGACACGGAGGCTCCTATTATGCATATCTCTTTCTTTTAATCCCTCAGCAGCAAAGAAGAGATGAACAGAAAAATGAACCAATCAGAAACATATCAATGAACCCTCCCCTCTCTATATAAACACATCTCCTCAAACACGTCCTCTTCCTTTGCTGCTTCCCTCAGAGATAAGTCGTTTTTACAATTCTTTAATATTATTCACTGTTACTGTGACGTATATTGGTTTATTGTGTTAATACCATGTTTGCTTACTTCTAGTAGAAAAATTATTCTATTTCCCACTCAGGGGTTGTGTCCCCTTCCCTCTACCTTCTCCCCGTCTACTAAGAGTTATTACCGTTTTTTCCCACCATTTTCGAATGTTTCTTGCATTCTCTGTCTATGTTAGTCTCCATTTCGGTTTAGTTTCAGTTTTATTCGTCGCGCATGCGCATTTCACATCGCGGCAGCAATTTTTGTGTAGTCTTCTATGTTTTTCATGGCGGTGGTGTCAGAACCTGGGATAACAGACCAGGGAGGAGACTCATTGCAGGGCAGGGTGTGGGGTGTGTCTGCACCCCACGATGCATAACTGGGACTGGACTGAGACTGGACTGGTAGCTGTGACCAAACTGAGACATTACTGGTATCAGAGACTGGGACTAAGACAGGACTGATAGTTACTGCAACAGGTTTGGAAACAGAACAGTGTTATTCACCTGAATGGTATTATACCCTATGGTTGAGCCTCAGGTAAATGACCACCCAGGACTTGTACACTGACTGCAACCGCACACTGAAGCAGAGATACACAGGGAGTACTGGACGAGAAGGATAGTCAGCAGGCCGGGTCATACACGAAACAGGAACAAAGTACAACGTAGGGATTCAGAAGGCAAGGTCACTAGACAGGCAAAATGGTCGAGGCAGGCAGAAAACAGCGCAGTCAAAAACAAGCAGGAGTCAGAACCGGAGAATCAATAATCAATAAACAAACGCTAGATTTAGACACAAGGAACTATCACAGGCAGCAACCAAAGCAATGCAAAGGCACTGATTGCCACAAGCTGCAGGTATAAATAGGGAAGTGCTGAGGATAACGAGGCAGCTGGCAACAGAAGTAGAATGGGGACACTACAATAGCGGCCACTAGAGGTTGAAGACGAAACAGCCACAAACTCAGAATAACCGTGACCGCTGGACATTTCGTTGTACTCCTGGATGCGTTTTTAGTTTATTTTTACCGAAATTCAACCAAATTTTGCTTGTTATTCATCTTTTCCGGTTTTGTGAACACTCCTACTACTTCCTGAGTATTTTCCCGCAATTTGATTGTCGTTTTACTGCGATTGTACACTCTGTTGTCATTTAATCTGCTGTCTGTTGCTGGTCGGTGTCCTGGTTCCACTACCTATTTAAAACTCCTGTTGTGAGTAATAAACCTGTTAAGAGTGATGTCTTCACACAATTATGAGTTGTCTGGGACTTCTCCCTCCCGGGATCACAATAACCCTCTCATTACTGATAAAGGTGAGGAGTTTCAAAGGGACTTTAATAATAATGGCCAAGTCTGTAGATCTAGCAATGCAGTCTGCTATTGGCAGAATGTCATCCCAAATTGAGAAGTCTATTTCAACTGCATTATGCACCGCTCAACCCCCGGTGCCACAACAAATGCATATTCCCCAGGGTAAAAGGGTATACCCTTCACTACCCGGACGCAAGGCAACTAAAAAGACAAAGCATTGCTCTATATCCGTCTCCAAAAACAATAAGAGCGGCAAGCTATATACTGCCAAACAGTTGGTGGTTGCACCACAAATTGGAGCCCCCAGCCGGGCTAAATCGGCTAGAAACTGGAAAGAGGCTAAGACTGCCATTGAAATGTCAGATTCTGACCAAGAGGAGATTTGTATATATTCAGATCTATCTAACCCCGAGCCTTCATCTAAGGATGATATACAAATGGCTGATCCGAATATGGATGAGCACCCACACAGACGCCCAAACAGACGCCTCTGTCCTAGTAGATACGCATGGCAAAGCTTTGTTTGACCCAGATAGTCTCTGCAACCCTCGCTCATCTGAGTGGTTTCCCTCGGACCATATTAGTAAATATCTGGCACACAGGATACGCAAGCCTCTAGATAAAGTGGCGAGGAATAAATTACGTGCCGAGTGTCCCAGACCTACGGTCCCTGATCAGGTCTGTAATACCCCGGACATTGATCCTAAAATCCTACAGTTTCTCTCTAAAACTGGTTGGAAACCTAGAAAGGGCCTTGATTTTGCGTTACGTTCATGCCAAGACAAGGTCCTAGATATATTGGGGCCTACCACTAGACTCTTTGAAATGGTAGAGTCAGCTTTAGCAGGTGAGGACTGCTTAGACCTAGACACAATGAAAGGCTGGGTCCAAATAATTATTTGTCTCATAGGCAATGCTATTACGGCCTTAGCAACAGAACGCTACAAGGCGATTTTAATGAGAATAGAGCCAAAGTTAACCAACATGGCCTTCACTGAGTGTAATGATACTGATGTTAGCAGGTTTGGAGTCCAGCAGCCAGATCAGCAAGGTCTTCTGCCAGAAGTAGCCACTCGTTACCAAGGTGGTTGAGCCCCTGAGCTTTGAGTGACAATCTGGTCTTTTACCAGAGATGTGAGGCTGGAACAAAGAGTATAAACGTAGTCATGCAAGCCAAGGTCAGTGGGTAGGAGAAAGCAGAGTAGTGAGTCGGTCCAAATCGGTAACAGGTAAGTAACAATCAATAGAAAGCTTGATATACTGCAGGCAGGAACCACAATAATCTGGTAAAGGTAGATTCACACACAGGAAGAGGCTATTATAGGCTGAGAGTGAGCACATGACTTGACACAGGTGAGGAGAGTTGGTGATAAAAACAAGGCTTGGTATATTCATTGTTACTAGAACATAGACTAAAATGTAAAAGACAGGCTGGCGAACCGGTAAAGAAGAGGGATAGGAACATGGAAGTCAGAGTTCAAGTCCAGGCACGGTCAGTTTCTAACACTGAGCCAGGCTAAAGGTTTGCTTTTTGGAGACTCATTTTTAAAGGATCTCGGATCCTATGTATCTACATTCACAGCAATTGATAAAGCACAATCTAATCTTAAACGGGTGTTTAACCCCAACATTTTTGGACAGGCCGACCAGAAGCCATCTGGTCAGCCGTAACTTCAAGAGACGAACTCGGAGTTCCCGAGGCTTCGAAACACCCAGGCCCCTGTACCAGGACTACAAACTGTCCTCGCCGGCATTTTTTCCACAAAGGAGCCGACCGTGGCAAAATCGAGGGGCAAGAGGCTCATACCAGGGCAGACGTCCTTATGGTGAGTACAACCCATTACATTCCTATTTCCAACCAGGGGTAGGGGGCAGATTTCAAGACAATTGGTATTCGATCACCACAGACCCATGGGTTCTCAACACCATAGCAGGTTACCACATAGAATTTGTCACAACTCAGTGTCAGCTAACACTGCCCCACCCCATACATTTCTCACAAGCAGATTGAGCATTGATCTCCCAAGAAATTACTATTCTAAGGGAAAAAAGGGCCATAACCCCTCTGCCAATCCATACAAGGGCTTCCTGAGCAACCTTTTCCAAGTACCCAAAAAAGGAGGTGGTATTTGCCCAGTTATAAATTTAAAACCGCTGAACGCATTTGTAACCTACCACCATTTCAAGATGGAGGGTATTCATTGCCTCAGGGACATCCTTCTCATAGGAGATTGGATGGTGAAGTTAGACCTTCAGTCCCCATTGCATTAGAACACCAAAAGTTCCTGCAATTCCAATGGGATCAACAGTTTTGGGCTTTCACTTGTCTCCCATTCGGCCTGTCCTTAGCCCCTTGGTGCTTCACCAAACTGATGAAACCAGCAGATTTCTAGGGTTTACCATCAACTCCACACTAGGGTCCCTGCGTTTACCGACAACATAGATCAAGTTGATCAAAAAAGAGATCAGAAGGGTCATCTCTCGACCTCTCATCACCATCCACCACTTAGCTCGGATCATAGGTTTACTTTCAGCATCGATTCAGGCGATTTTCCCCGGTCCCCTACATTACAGGGCTCTAAAGCGCCTCAAGAACCAGACTGCGAGGCCAGGGAGGAACTCTCATGGTGGCTTCAGCATGTAGATTCGTGGAATGGCAGGGCAATTTTCGATTCCGATCCAGATTTAGTGATAGAGTCCGACACAAGTTTGCTTGGTTGGGGGGCGCAATGCGGGAATACCTCTAGGGGAGGCAAATGGTCTCAGACGGAGAGCGCGCTTCATATCAACTGCTTGGAACTTCTCGCAGGACACTTTGCGGTACGCAGTTTTACCAGCGAGCTCAGGGATGTGTCAATTCTCCTAGTCATGGACAATGTGTCAGCCGTCAGGTATATAAACCATATTGGCAGCACAAGATCTCGAACGTTGTCTGGTCTAGCGGCAGAGTTTTGGCTTTTTTGTCTCGCTCACAACATCTCGGTTCGCGCGGAAAACACATTTCAGGTCTGTCCAATGTCAACGCGGATTGGAACTCCCGATACCTGATGGATCCAAGCGATTGGCGCCTTCATCAGTCGGTCTTTCAACGTCTTCTTCTAATTTGGCCCCTCTCGAGGTGGATTTGTTCGCGTCACGACTGAATTCCCAACTACCTCGGTTTTTCAGTTGGAGACCAGACCCGGAAGCTCTAGCCACAGATGCGCTTCTCCAAGCCATTGGCCACCGGGCAGACATTATGCGTTCCCTCCATTCTTTCTCATTCCTCGCGTACTAATTTATATACGCCGTCAGCGGAGAACGATCATATTGATTACCCCTTATTGGGTACCACAACCCGTCTCTACTGGAGTTGTCGGTGGATTTCCCCAGACTTCTGCCAGGCATTCAAGATTTACTATTGGATGTCGACGGTCAGGCACACCCGCTGATAGTTCAGGAACAGTTGCGATTAATAGCATGGCTTGTTTCATGGGACCTTGGTCAATCCAGGGCGTTTCAGCAATGACTCTGGCACTCCTGGAAGGAGCTAGGGCACCAGGGACTAGATCCTACAACCATGCCTGGAACACATGGGCTCATTGGTGCCTGGAACGATCTTTGGATCCCATATCTGCTGCTGTGACTGATAAGCTCCGTTTTCTTACTTCACTTTTCGAATCGGGGCATGCTTATCGAACCATTAATGTTTATCGTTCTGCTATATCTGCAGGTCATAGTGGCTTCCACGGAGTTCCCACGGGTAAAGTGTTAGTTGTTTACCAACTATTGAAAGGGATCAGACTAAGTAGACCCCCTACTCCTCGTTACTCCGCCCTATGGGATGTTAACATTGTATTGAGACTTTCTGAATTTTGTCCCTCTAATGAGGATTTGTCACTTCAACAATTATTAGCTAAGTTAGTAACACTGTGTTGTTTAATTTCGTGTAAACGTGTTTCAGACGTTAGGGCACTGGACATCACGGCGAGATCCTGTTCCCCGAACAGGGTTTCTTTTTCTATATCGCGACGTACCAAAACGTCATTGACTACGGTTTTATACCCTTGTTTTCCCCACAATGTACAGTTATGTCCTGTATCATGTTTACAAGTGTACGAAGCTAGAACAGCTGGATTTCGGAATCCAGCCCATTCGGCCCTGTTTTTGGCTTTGCGCAAACCACACCTTCCAGTCTCTACTCCGACACTGGCTCGTTGGGTTAGATGGGCTTTGCAGGTGGCGGGGGTAGATATCTCAGTGTTCGGTCCCCATTACACTAGAGGGCGTCTAAAGCTTTCTCTATGGGCTGTAGACTAGAAGATCTTATGAGGGCTGCCGACTGGTCACGGGAGTCGACTTTCCGTGAGTTTTATTTCAGGCCCGAACCACATTTTTCTTCTTCTGTTATTGCGAGGCTTTGAACTTGCATAATAGGAGCCTCTGTGTCTTTATTAATTCCTAGATTTTAGTAGTAACATGACGTAAAGTCATGATTAATAAAGAGACGGAGGCGAGTATTATTTCGACCTGAGATATTTGAGTTCTTTGCCCTACCCTATTGTATATGAGTATACTGTTATTAACATATGAGTATTTATCTGAATTATTTATTTGAATTATCTTAGTTCTAACCTGTCAGTTTGATCTGTGATATTATCATATTCTCGAATCTATAGTTATGATTTCAGAAATTATCATATATTTCTCATTTTTCCTAGCTCATTAAACCGACTTGGATTTACTTGGATGAAGATCAAGATCTGATGGAGAGTTCCGTTTCCTTCGATCTGATGTTACTTCTATTGATTGGATTCTGAGATTTTTACAGTGTTCTACATGTTTATTTTCTGTCATTAAGTTACAAAGAAAGAGGAAGTGTTTGAGGAGATATGTGTTTATATAGAGAGGGGAGGGTTCATTTATATGTTTCTGATAGGTTCATTTTTCTGTTCATCTTTTTTTTGCTGCTGAGGGATTAAAAGAAAGAGATATGCATAATACTTGCCTCCATGTCTTTATTAATCATGACTTTACATCATGTTACTAGTAAAATCTAGGAATTTTCACTGACGCTGTCAGTGAAAGTACCCTACCACACAAAAAAAAAACATTTTGATGAGTAAACAATTGAAATAATTACTGAGGGGTTACGATACATTATGCACTAATATCATATTTGATACAAATATCCATGATTACAATATTTGTTCAAAAGATGATATTTGGACAAATATGGGACAATGTCCATGTTAAAAAAACATCTCAAATAGAGTGTTAAGCAGCAAAACCCATGTGCACACATATGCCAATTAGTAACCACAATAAAAGGGTACTTGTGTGGTTTTACCGGAATAACAAGATGTAACAGTGTACCAGTGACACCCAGGAGGAGGGACCCTTGTTGCAAGATCACCTCTTGAGAAGTACTTTGTGGTGTTCACCCTGACAAATATGTACCCGATGGTTGAGCCCAGGATAATGTTTTGCCAGGGGCTTGTGCGGCACAAGTACAACGTAGAGTAAACCAAGAATGGGTTGCTGTAGTACACTGGGCAGCACAGGAGACAAGACAGACTGGAACAGGTTGAAGATATAAATTGGCAGAAATCAAGCAGAAAGCCAGGGGGTCGAGGCAGGCGGAAAAAAAGCAAATTGTCAGGAATTGCCTGTACCTGGACTTGAACTCTGACTTCCATGTTCCTAGCCCTCTTCCTTACCAGTTCGCCAGCCTGTCTTTTACATTTTATCCGATGTTCTAGTAATAATGAATATACAAAGCCTTGTTATTATCATCAACTCACCTGTGTCAAAACCTGTATAAAAGCCTCTTTCTGTGAATCTGCCTTTGCCAGATTATTGTGGTTCCTGCCTGCAGTATATCAAGCTTTCTATTGATCGTTACTTACCTGTTACCGATTTGGACTGTCTCACTACTCTGCTTTCTCCTACCCACTGACCTTGGCTTGCCTGACTATGCTTATACTCTTTGTTCCAGCCTCACAGCTCTGCTAAAAGACCAGATTGTCACTCAAAGCTCAGGGGTTCAACCAACTGGGTAACGAGTGGCTACTTCTGGCAGAAGACCTTACTGATCTGGCTGCTGGACTCCAAACCTGCTAACATCAGTATCATTACACAAAGTCAAAACAAGTCGAGGATTAGAGGCAGGAGGAGATCAAACCAAGTCAAGGTACTAGCCATGGTCGATGCAGGCGGAGATAAAAACAGAGTAAAAAAACAAGCCGAATGTCAATATCAGAAGTCAGACGAAATATAACAATAGCCCAATAATAGAGAGAACTCTTTGCACAGGCAACTAGAAAACGATTGAACAGGTGAATAAATATAGGAAGTAACTAGCATAGACCAATAGAGGAGGAGATGGGTGTGTCAGGAGGGAGGAAACAAAAAGAATACAGAACACTAAAAATATATATGCATGTATATATAACAATAGAAGAGGTTCCCAAGAGATAGAAATAAAGTAAAACCGAAAATCAAACAAAAATGAATGCATCTATTTGGAGTCTGTATAGAGAGCAAACAGACTCTAAAAACATGGCCACCGTAGATGAAAAACGTCTCCAGAAGTCACTTGACTTCCTGACTCCAAAAACATGCCAGCCGTAGATGAAAAATGTCTCCAGAAGTCAGTTGTGACTTCCTGAATCAAGAAACATGGCAGCCGTAACAACACGAGAACTATGATGGCGTGAGGAAGGAGGTAACAAGCGACGTGAGGAGATTGGGTAAGTGACAGTACCCCACCCCGAGGAGCGCGCCCGGGCGCGGACAAGTAGGATGAGACCTATGGAACTCGCGTATATGAGCGGGAGCATGAATATCATGAATATCGACCCAAGTACGTTCCTCAGGACGATATCCGGTCCAATCAACAAGATATTGTAAGACCCCCTTCTTCCATCTGGAATCTAGAAGCTTGCGGGCAGTACTCTTCTTGATCCTGAACAACAGAAGGAGAGGGAGGCCAGAGCGAGGTGGAGTATTTATTAACTTTGACAGGCTTCAACAAGGAGACATGAAAAGAGTTGGGTATCTTCATGGAGGCTGGAAGATCCAAGGACGGGAAATGGACCAAAATATTTAGGACTAAAGGGTATTGGAGACACGTTTTAGCCGTAATTTTTTTTGTGGAAAGCCATACTTGATCACCAGGCATGAGATTAGGACCCGGGGTTCTTTTCTTGTCAGCTGCGGCCTTTTGTTTCACTTGGTGTAGCTGGTGTTGAGAGAAGCCCAATGCTTTTTAATGTCTTTAGAAAAAGAGTCTGCGGCTGGGACATCTGAGACTTGGACCTCTGGAGGCCATAAGCGAGGTTCGTATCCCAAGGCAGCTTGAAAAAGTGTACTCTTGAGGGTCTCATGGTAGGAATAATTGTAGGAGAGTTCTGCTAAGAGTAGCCAGGTAGCCCAGTCCGCATGATCAACGGAAGAATAAATACATAGATTCTGTTTAAGTACCGTATTTGCTCGAATATAAGACAAGGTTTTTTTCAGAGCAAATGCTCTGAAAAATACACCTCGTCTTACATTCGAGGTCCTCTTATAATCTGTACAACAAAGCAAAGCTACGTATTTGAAATGACCGGGGGTAACCCGAAGAGTAAATCTTTAGACAAAGAGCACAGAACACTTAAAACGACAATTTTATTTAATTGTATATTTAAAAATAAGGTGGAGAGCCACCAAAAATATCAGAAGGCTAAAGTATACCTAGAACGAAAAATAGGGAAGGAAAGATATAGATAATAAATATATCTGAATAGGTAGGCACACATAAATTTTAAACCTAAGTGAATAGTTCACACATACACGTACATGGAAAAATATAAATAATAGAAAAACACTGAAGGTAAGTACACATATTGGAATCATACATCATACCACTCTCAAGGCAAAAAAGTAATAATAAACAGTAATAATAAACATAGGTAGGTGAAAGATAACATATAGATAAAAAAAAATGAATAAATAAATAAACCAAACACTTAAGAAGTGAGAGAAAAGAATCAATCAAAATAGATGAAGGAAATAGGAGAAGTGCCCTATAATAGGCACCTGTCTATAAATAATCAGCAGCTATTAAGATATCCCATCCAACTGAATAGTTAGAAATATATATAAGAAAAGGGGGGTGGTAAATAGCAGTAGTGGAGGGTAATGGGAGTCCCTAGTCTCAATGTCTGATAATTCCTGTTCTAATGATTTCTAGCGATACACAGAAAAGTAGGAGAGATAAGGGAAACACATAAAATACAGCTGCAGAAGCGACAGGTGAAGGATCTAAAACATAATAATGGAGGGCAAAATATAAACTAATAAAGAAAAAAGAAAAAAAGAAGAAGAGAAAGCGCCTGACGCGCGTTTTCGCCGTGACAGCTTCGTCAGGGGCATGCGAAAAGCTGCTGATTATTTATAGACAGGTGCCTATTATAGGGCACTTCTCCTATTTCCTTCATCTATTTTGATTGATTCTTTTCTCTTACTTCTTAAGTGTTTGGTTTATTTATTTATTCGTTTTTTTTTATCTATATGTTATCTTTCACCTACCTATGTTTATTATTACTGTTTATTATTACTTTTTTGCCTTGAGAGTGGTATGATGTATGATTCCAATATATTGTACTTACCTTCTGTGTTTTTCTATTATTTATATTTTTCCATGTACGTGTATGTGTGAACTATTCACTTAGGTTTAAAATTTACGTGTGCCTACCTATTCAGATATATTTATTATCTATATCTTTCCTTCCCTATTTTTCGTTCTAGGTATACTTTAGCCTTCTGATATTTTTGGTGGCTCTCCACCTTATTTTTAAATATACAATTAAATAAAATTGTCAAATTGAGGTCAGATTATAAGACTGGGATCCAGGTCCGCCGCAGAGCTGCAGGGGACCTGGATCCCCCTCTCTAACAGCAGGGGAATGTCTGCGCGATGAGCGCAGACCTCCCCTGCTGCCCCCTGGCACGACCGCCGGGACTTCTATGATGAAGCCGGGTACTCATCGCGCAGACATCCTCCGCTGCCCCGCTAGCCACCAGGGAGAATCGGGCAGCCGGGGGATGTCTGCACGATACGTGCAGACATCCTCTATGCTGCCCGACACGGCAGTCTTTTATGACGGACCAGCTGTCCGTCATAGTATACTGCCGTGTCGGGCAGCATGGAGGATGTCTGCACGTATCATGCAGACATCCCCCAGCTGCCCCCACTAGCCACCAGGGAAAGAAACCAGGGGGGGGGGGGGGAGGAGACACAGACAAGGGGAGGGGGGGAGACACAGGGGGGGGAGACACAGACAAGGGGGGGGAGACACAGACAGGCAAGGGGAGGGAGGGGAGAGACACAGACAAGGGGAGGGAGGGAGGGGGGATAGAGAGAGACAAGGGGAGGGGGGATAGAGACACACAAGGGGAGGGGGGATAGAGACACACAAGGGGAGGGGGGAAGAGACGAGGGAGGTGGAGAGAGAGAGAGAAGTTTGGGGGGGAGAGAGAGAGACAACGCTGGGGGGAAGAGAGACAGCTGGGGAAGGGGGAGAGAGGCCGCATTGGCACATAAAAGGAAATAAAAACAAGAAATGCATTTGTATAATATAAATTTTTTATTAAATATTAAAAAGCAATTTACATATATACAAGTTAAACTTTTTTTCCTATAGGGTAGTCTTATATTCAGGCTTTTAGTTTTTTTCCTAAAGGAATATACAAAGTTTGGGGGGTCGTCTTATAATCAGGGTCATCTTATAATCGAGCAAATACGGTACTTGGTTGAAAAAAGCAACAACAACAAAAATGTGCCAGCTTAACATCCAGAAAGAGGCTTAGTCTTTGTAAAGTGGATATTTCTTGATGGTTTTTTTTTGCTTTTTCCACATTTTTACAAGAGCTGGAAGTAGGCTCTAAGTGCTAACAGCGCCCCGAGGAGGTAATTAATATTGGCCTGTGTGGCTGGAGCCGGTCATGTTACCTGCCTTTTTTCTCTAAGTACTTGGTTGGTTCGTTCCGTCTGGCCGTTTGATTGCGGGTGATAGGCCGAGGTAAAGTGCAGATTGACACCAAGAGAATGGCAGAGAACTCTCCAGAAACGAGAAAGGAATTGTTGGAGGCGAATTATATTTCGGAGAAAGACCTCAGCTAGTCTTTTGGCACAGGGTATCTTGGGTAAAGGCGTAAAATGAGCCTGTTTGGAGAAGAGGTCTACTGTAACCATAACAGAAGTGTAACCATTTGAAGGCGGAAGATCCGTAATTAAATCTATGGCCACATGTTCCCATGGTTGATTAAGTATGGGTAATGGAACTAAGAGGCCGAAAGGATGATGACGAGGGTTCTTATTCTTAGCGCAAACTTCACAGGCTTGAATGTACTTATTGGCATCACTTTGTATAGTAGGCCACCAAAATTGTTTCTGAAGAAAAAAAAGAGTATTAGATAAACCTTGATGACCAGCAGCTGGAAAGCGGTGGGACCACTTAAGAACAGAACGTTGATACTTAGGTTGCACAAATAATCTGTTAGCCACACCATGGGTGGAGGGCAATGCGATGGACTAACGTGGAAGAGATAGAAGCTACAATCCGATTCAAAGGTATAATGAACTCCTCAGTGGAAGGGATTTGTTCCTTGTCAAACAAACGGGAAAGAGCATCGGCTTAGTTGTTTTTGTTACCAGGTTGGTATGAAATAAGGAAATTAAACCTAATGAGGAACAGCGACACCTAGCTTGGCGCGTGTTTAGACGTTTAGCTTTTTCTAAATATAGAAGATTATTGTGGTCAGTCAAGATAGTGATGGGGATAATAGTACCTTCAAGAAGATGGCGCCATTCTTCTAGTGCCATTTTCATGGCCAATAACTCTCTGTTGTCGATGTCATAATTTCTTTCAGCAGGTGTGAACTATTTAGAAAAGAAAGAACAAGGATCTTATTGGTCTCACTGTCATGTTGAGAGAGAACAGCCCCTGCACCAGATTTAGAAGCGTCAACTTTGAGGATAAAAGGTTGTTCCGGATCAGATCTGTGGAGCACAGGTGAGGAACAGAAGGCCGTTTTCAATGTGTTGAATGCTTGGACTGCTGCTCTGGTCCATTTCTTAGGGTTCGACAACTTTTTTGTAAGGGCAGTGATAGGCGCTGTTATCTTGGCAAAATTACGTATAAATCGTCTATAATAATTGGCAAAGCCTAAAAATCTTTGGATCTCCTTCAAATCAGTAGGTTGGGGCCATTGAGCAACAGCTGCTACTTTCTCTGCATCCATCTCAAGTGTGCCAGCGGAAAGGACATAACCGAAAAACTGGATACGATTTTATTCAAATAGGCACTCCTCTGCTTTGGCATATAAAGAATGATCTCGAAGCCGTTGTAAGACTGTAGTAACATGGAGACGATGATCCTGAAGATTGTTGGAGTATACTAGAATATTGTCAAGGTAGACCATAATACAGGACAACAGAAGATCTAGGAAGATGTCATTAACCCCTTAGTGACATGACTTTTTTGGCTTGTCCGACGCTTGGTGACATGGGCTGTTTTAACATTTCTGAGGTGTTTGTGTTTTGCTGTAATTTATTTCTGTCTCATTTAGTGTACCCGCACAAACTATATATTGTTTTTATCGTTATAAGAAGGGCTTTCTTTTGATACCATTATTTTGATAATAGCATATAATTTGATGTAAAAAAAATAATAAAATATGGCAAAAAAATTGAAAAAATACTTTTTTTATGACTTTTATTTGAAAAATCGTATACTCATGTACAAGAGACAACAAAAAAACACTGCTAAAAAGTTTCTAATATATGTCCTGAGTTCAGAAATAGCCCATGTTTTTATGTTTTTGTGCTTTTTTATTCATGTTACAGGGCCAGAACTATAAGTGGTGCAAAGCTATTTTAAAATCCTTTCTTTCAAAATTAGCGATAGTGACATTGTAACACTGATTTCTGTACTAAATCCATGAATGACCCCCAACATGTACATATTTTTGAAAACTAGACAACTCAGGGCATTTAACTTGGGGTATTTTGACACATTTCATGTAGCCATTTTACCACCAATCTATGCCAAAGTTTGCAGCAAAAAATCTTTTTTTTTAATTTTTCACATATATTGCAATTTAGGTAAACATTACCTTAAAATGTGAAGGGATATTTCCAAATAACACCTCAATATGTGTTCAGCAACATCTCCTGAGTACAGGGATACCACCCATGCATAGGTTTGTTGGTTTGTTTTGGGGCTAAAAGGCCACATTTAGGGGGTGCGCATTTTGGTTTTCCAACTTGGAATTCTGACATGCAGAAAACTTGTGCCCATGTCCCATTTGGGAAATTTTTGAAGCCAGAAAGTGTATTCTACCCCACAAAACCATATATATTTTTAAACTAGACACCCTAGGGTATTTCAAATGGTAGTATTTTAACACTTTCCATGCACTAATTATACTACCAGCCTATGTCAATGTTTTGGGTAGTAATTTTTTTTCACATACATTGTACTTTGGGCATGAATTCACAGATCCTGTTATATGTCAGTGCCAAACAACACCTCAATATGTGTTCAGCAACATCTCCTGAGTACAGGGATACCCCCCATGTATAGGTTGGTTAGGTTATTTAGGGGTTAAAAGGCCACATTTGAGAGGTGCGCTTTTTGGTTTTCCAACTTGGAATTCTGACGTGCAGAAAACCTGCTCCCATGTCCCATTTGGGACATTTTTGAAGCCAAAAAGTGTATTCTATCCCACAAAACCATATATTTTTGAAAACTAGACACCCTAGGGTATTTCAAATGGTAGTATTTTAACACTTTCCATGCACTAATTATACTACCAGCCTATGTCAATGTTATGGATAGTAATTTTTTTTCACATACATAGTACTTTGGGCATGAATTCACAGATCCTGTTATATGTCAGTGCCAAACAACACCTCAATATGTGTTTAGCAACATCTCCTGAGTACAGGGATACCACCCATGTATAGGTTGGTTAGGTTATTTGGGGGTTAAAAGGCCACATTTGAGAGGTGCACTTTTTGGTTTTCCAACTTGGAATTCTGACGTGCAGAAAACCTGCGCCGATGTGCCATTTGGGACATTTTTGAAGCCAAAAAGTGTATTCTATGCCACAAAACCATATATTTTTGAAAACTAGACACCCTAGGGTATTTCAAATGGTAGTATTTTAACACTTTCCATGCACTAATTCTACCACCAGCCGATGTCAATGTTATGGATAGTAATTTGTTTTTCACATTCATTGTACATCGGGCATGAATTCATAGATCCTTTTATGTGTCAGTGCCACAAAACACATTAATATGTGTTCAGCAACATCTCCTGAGTACAGGGATACCACCCATGTGTAGGTTAGTTAGATTATTTGGGGGCTAAAAGGCCATGTTTAGGGGGGGTGCATTTCCAACTTGGAATTTTGACATGTAGTCAGCCTGCGCCCATGTTCCATTTGGGACACTTTTGAAGCCTGTCAAAGTATTTTACCCCATAAAACCATATATTTTGGAAAACTAGACATCCTAGGGTTTTTAAAATTGTGGTATTTTAACACTTTCCAAGTGCTAATTCTACCACCAACCTATGTCAAAGGGTTGGGATGTCATTTTTTCCCCACACACATTGTAGTTCAGGCAGGAATTTTCAGATTCTGGTATTTGCCACTGCCAACCAACACCTCAATATGTGTTCAGCAACATCTCCTGAGTACAGGGATATTCCCCATGCATAGGTTTGTTGGTTTGTATTGGGTCTAAAATTCCACATTTAGGGGGTGCGCAATTCCAACCTGGAATTTTGACATGTAGTAAGCCTGCGCCCATGTTCCATTTGGAACATTTTTGAAGCCGTCCAATGAATTTTACCCCATCAAACCATATATTTTTGGAAAATAGACATCCTAAGGTATTTCAAATGGTGGTATTTTAATACTGTATAGGTACTAATTCTACCACCAGCCTTTGTAAAAGTTTGTGGTAGTACTTTTTTGGGAGGTTTTTTTCCACATGCATTGTACTTCAGGCATGAATTCACAGATTCTGGTATATGTCACTGCCAAACAACAACCCAATATGTGTTCAGCAACATCTCCCGAGTACAGGGATAGCACCCATGCATAGGTTTGTTGGTTTGTTTTTGGCTAGAAGGCAACATTTGTGAGATGCGCATCTCAAAATTCCAACTTGGAATTTTGACATGTAGTCAACCTGCGTACGTGTCCTTTATGGGATATATCTTTGAAGCCAGCCAATGTAATTTACCCCCACCAAACCATATATTTTTTTATCGGTAGACCCCCATCACTACTTGTGGCAAGGGCTCAGCAGCCACCGATACATCGCTAGATGATGTATCAGAAAGCTGAATAGGGTCAAAATCGAACCCTGAGTCCGCGGCCTCAGAATCAGTGCGTAAGCAGTGATCTCGAGCAAAGAAGGGGTTAATAGCTCTTAGAAGAGCCTATCTAGTACTGTAATACATTACAGTACAAAGAAATTAATCCATAAAACAGTGCAGACAGAAAAACATACTGTTGCTGTGCAAGATTACTGCTTACACAGTGATGAATGGCAGGGAAGGGGTTAATACACAGTGAAAGACTTTCATAAAACCTGACAATTTTATAAAATGTTATTTTATATCACTAATACTGATCTGTCTCTTTCCGTCACAAAAATGTAAGTGAGGAGAGGGAGGCAGATCAATATTTGTGAATATTGATCCGACCAATTTTGATCTGACCAGGGCGAATGGTGAGCTTAATTGAGAAATCACCAAACCGCCTTTGCCACTAATTCGCTGTTACTGATCGCTATGCGCTCAGGCAGCTTAAAAAAAAAAAACTCAAATATTTTTACTTTACATGTAATCCCCTAGCGGGTATGTGTAAAAAAAATAAAATAAAAATATGCAGACAGATAAAAATTGCTTTGGCGTCAATATCATTGCGTAAGCAGTGATCGACGGCAAAGAAGGGGTTAATAACTCTTAGAAGAGCCTTTTTAGTACTGTAATAAATTACAGTACAAAAAAAATTAACCCCTAAAAAATGCACAAACGGCAAAAATAAATGCGCTGATGTGCACGATCACTGCTTATGCAAGATCAGTGGCAGGGAAGGGGTTAAACGCAGGGAATTGCTTTAATAAATTTTTTTTTATTGTTTTAATATTTGTGTGTTGTGTGTTTATTGTTTTTTTTTACTTTTAGAACTTTGATCTGTCTCTCTCCCTCACTAAAAAAATGTGAGGAGAGGAAGGCAGATCATAACTGGTCAGATCAATATAGGGTTAATATTGATCTGACCAGTCAGTGGGGATGTTCAGCAGAACATCCCCACTGCCTGTCAGTGTGCCTGGCAGTCACTGATTGCCTCTGTGAAGAGGCAATCGTGTGACAGCCAGAGAGCACAGGAAGCAGGTACTTCCTGCCTCCTGTGCTCTTGCCCTTAGAAGGGCAGCGCCATCTTGGTCACTCAGTGACCAAGATCGTGCATTTTTTTTTTGTGTTCCTGATTTCCTCGACTTGCGAGGCAATCAGGAACACTTTCTGAGCATAGGAAGCGAAAAATTCGCTTCCTATGCTCATTTTTTAATGCCCGTCGTTTTAAAGGCACTGTGCCTTTAAAACCGGCATTTCGATCGCTCTCTGGAGCGATCGAAATGCCGACGGGCATTTTTTTTAGTATTGTACGATGCTTCCACACGGAAGCATCGTTACAATGCCATCAGAGCACTGAAAGCGGAAAAACTCCGCATTCAGTGCTCGTTTTGACACAGGACGGACTAGGTCCGTCCTGTGTCACTAACGCTTCGCCACACAGGACGGACCTAGTCCGTCCTGTGTCACGAAGGGGTTAACGAATGCTTGAAAGACGGCTGGAGCATTACATAGCCCGAAGGGCATGACCAGGTATTCATAATGACCGTATCGAGTGTTGAAGGCGGTCTTCCATTCGTCTCCCTCTTTTATTCTCACAAGGTTATATGCCCCACGAAGATCCAGTTTGGTGAATACAGTGGCAGTACGAAGTTGGTCATATAATTCAGAGATCAGAGGGAGAGGATATCGATTTTTTTTATTGTTATCTTGTTAAGACCTCTGTAGTCAATACAAGGTCTTAATGACCCTTCTTTCTTGGAAGCAAAAAATAACCCTGCTCCAGCTGGAGATGAAGAAGGACGAATAAACCCTTTGTCTAAACCTTCTTTAATATATTGAGCGAGAGCACAGTTTTCAGATATAGAGAGAGGGTAGGTTCTGCCTTTAGGAGGAATGGTGTAGGGCAAAAGGTCGATGGCACAATCATAAGGTCTGTGTGGTGGTAATTTGTCAGCTTTTTTCTTAGAGAACACATCCAAATAGCTCCAGTAGGGTTTAGGAACAAGGTTTTTTGGGTCTTCAGTAGGTAAGTTCAGGACAAGACTTACTGGATTGAAAGATTGTATACAAGAAGTGTAACACTTCGGGCTCCATGCAGTAATTTCTCCGGTCTCCCAGTCGATGGACAGATTGTGGAGACGTTACCAAGGCAGGCCAAGGATAATCGGGATGTAAGGACTTTTGAGAATATCAAGGCGTAGGATCTATGAATGAAATATGCCAACCTTGGTGGTTAGGGAGTTGGTCTCCCATTGGATAGTACCAGTTCCTAGAGGTTAACCATCGAGTGAGGTGACGGTTGAGACTGTTTGTTTCAAGTATAATGGTAGTCTTTGGGAGATAGCCCAGGAGTAATCGATAAAGTTGCCTGCAGCCCCGGAGTCAATGAAGGCGTGGGTGGCCACTGTGTGACCTTCCCACTCTAAAGTCATGGGTACCAAAAGACGATGTTTTGGTGGGGGAGACACGATGGCCAGACTTAGAGGGGCTTCCCTACAAAGCTCTAAGTCCGCAAGTTTTCCAGCCGAGAAGGACAAGTACGGACTATATGAACCTTTTGGCCACAATATAAACAGAGGTGCATCAGTTGTCTGGGCTTCTTCTCTTCATCCGATAAATGGAGTACAGGACCCATCTCCATGGGTTCTTCCGTGGAGGAGATCACAGTATTTCTGGTAGCAGGGGTAGATCATACGGACCGGAAAGCGGCAGAGGTAGGACGAGGTTTATGATCTCTGTCTTTCTCTTGTTGTCTTTCTTGCATACGTGCCTCTAATTGGAGACACATAGCAATGAAGTCTTCAAGATCATCAGGAATCTCTCAGCATGTTAATGTGTCTTTTAGGCGATCGTTAAGGCCTCTGCGAAAGGCAGCTTTTAGGGAACTATTGTTCCAATCGGTCTCGTAGGCTAAGGTTCGAAACTCAATTACATACTGTGCCAGGAGCATCGAATACAGACTTGAATGCTGAGATGAAGGCATCAGCATCTTCCAATATGAGGGAATCTTGTTCTACCAGTGGGGATGCCCACGCTAGAGCATCTCCTCGCAGGAGGCTAATAATGAATGAGACCTTCGAGGAATGCGCTTGAAAAGTTAGGGGTTGATTCCAGAAGTGGAGTAAACACTGGTTAAGAAAACCCCTACATTTTTGTGGATTGCCTGAGTATTTGTCTGGAAGGGGCAACTTGGGGGGTTTATTTTGAGAAAAAGAGCCAGATGTAGAGACAGGGACAGAGGGGGCACTAGAGAGAGCTGGGCCACCGGAGGCAGTTAAGGATCGAAGCAGCTCCGTCATGACATCAAGTTTCTGATCCAGGGATTGAAGATGAACAGAGTGAGTAGTAAGAATCTGGTCTTGGTGGTCTTGTCTCTGGGACATCCTGGTTAGATCTGCAGGACCCATTTGGCCTGTGCAAACTGTAACGGTGTACCGGTGACACCCAGGAGGAGGGACCCTTGTTGCAAGATCCCCTCTTGGGAAGTACTTTGTGGTGTTCACCCTGACAAATATGTACCTGAAGGTTGAGCCCAGGATAATGTTTTGCCAGGGGCTTGTGCGGCACAAGTACAACCTAGAGGTAACCAGGAATGGGTTGCTGTAGTACACTGAGCAGCACAGGTGTGAGGCCTGTAGGGAACTGGATAGAGACCTCGATTCAGACACAATAATAGATAAAGAGCAATACACTAAGGGTACGAACTTACTAGTAATATCGGGTACACAGGAACACAGAACTGTTCGAAATCCCACAGGAAAGTAAATAGCTTGTGGCTACGGGTACAGGTTTAGCATTCAGCAGGAAGAGGGTTAATGCATATGAGCATAACACAGCAATTGTAATCCAGCAGGTAGATGGTTAAAGTAAAACAGCAACTGTAATCCAGCAGCTAGATGGTTAAAGTAAAACAGCAACTGTAATCCAGCAGGTAGGTGGTTAAAGTAAAACAGCAACTGTAATCCAGCAGGTAGATGGTTAAAGTAAAACAGCAACTGTAATCCAGCAGGTAGATGGTTAAAGTAAAACAGCAACTGTAATCCAGCAGGTAGATGGTTAAAGTAAAACAGCAACTGTAATCCAGCAGGTAGGTGGTTAAAGTAAATAGAATAGTCGAGGTACAAACCGGGTTCAGTGGGGCACAGGCAGACAGAGAGGTAATATGACAGTCCAGGGTCAAGGGCACAGGCAGGCAGAGTAGTCAGGATACAATCCAGGGTCAATAAGCAATCCAAAAGAGAGTAGGGTATAACCGCTGAGCAAGGAACACGAGAATCACCAAGCAAGGATTGCAAGGTGATTCTCCCTTTTAAATCTCCCGCGTCTGGCGTGCACGCGACGGGCGTGACGTCATCGGGGACGCGCCTCCGATTTCATTGGCAGCAGTGTGCGCGCTACCGGAGCGGGATTCAAGGTGAGTAAGACGGGGTACTAGGGAGATCTACTTCGTGGTAGATCCTGAAAACAGGAGACAAGACAGACTGGAACAGGTTGAAGATATAAATTGGCAGAAATCAAGCGGAGTCGAGGAGCAAGCCAGGGGGTCGAGCAGGCGGAAAACAAGCAAAGTCAAAACAAGCCGAGGATTCGAGGCAGGAGGAGATCAAACCAAGTCAAGGTACTAGCCATGGTCGATGCAGGCGGAGATCAAAATAGAGTAAAAAAACAAGCCGAGGGTCAATATCAGAAGTCAGATGAAATATAACAATAGCCCAATAATAGAGGGCCTTTTTGCACAGGCAACTAGAAAAAGATTGAACAGGTGAATAAATATAGGAAGTAATTAGCATAGACAAATAGAGGGGGAGATGGGTGTGTCAGGAGGGAGGAAACAAAAAGAATACAGAACACTAAAAATATATATGCATATATATTTAACAATAGAAGAGGTTCCCAAGTGATAGAAATAAAGTAAAACCGAAAATAAAACAAAAATGAGTGCATCTATTTGGAGTCTGTATAGAGAGCAAACAGACTGCAAAAACATGGCCACCGTAGATGAAAAACGTCTCCAGAAGTCAGTTGTGATGTCCTGACTCCAAAAACATGGAGGCCGTAACAACACGAGAACTATGACGGCATGAGGAAGGAGGTAACAAGCGACGTGAGGAGATCGGGTAAGAGACAAAAGACAGACACGAAGAGAGAAGTTTAAATCACAATTCATTTATTAATATTCTAATTTCTTTCAATTAAATATTTTATTTTTGTTATATTTCTGTTTTTCTCTTTTTTTTGTCAAGTCCCAGGCATGGAGTGGGCAGTGAGAGAGGGGAGAGAGTTTTTCAGAGGAGCACAACTGGGTGATAGGAATTATAAGTAACCAAAGGTTCCATGGCTACTAACAAGATGCTACAGTGTGATTTACCCATCATCATCAAATGAGGAGGATGAGGTTGTACCAGACATCCGCCTTGTCATGTCAGTATCATCATCTTTATGACATTGCATTCAAAATACATAGAAATTAATATGTAGTTGGTCTCCCCTTTGCAGCTTTAACAGCTTCCACTCTTTTGTGAAGGATTTCCACAAGATTTTGGAGTGTTTCTGTGAGAGGTTTTACCCATTCATCCATTAGAGCCAGGGCGTCCAACATGCGGCCCGTGGGAAAGTTGAAGCGGTAACCGCTTCACTAACCACATTTAAGCTAGATGCAGCGTTCCCCGAAGGAACGCTGCCGATCATGTAGGTCCATAATCCTTCCTCTGCCCTGCGCGTGGCATCATGCGCACGGGTCAGAGGGAAGGAGAAAAAAACTCCACATCACTGCAAGCATGTAGAAGCAGCCCCATCCGGAGCCGAAAAAAAAAGTATCTCTCTCTATGTAAGTGTAATGCTCTGTGTGTGTAAGTGTGATGCACTGTGTGTGTAAGTGTGATGCACTGTGTGTGTAAGTGTGATGCTCTGTGTGTGTAAGTGTGATGCACTGTGTGTGTAAGTGTGATGCTCTGTGTGTGTAAGTGTGATGCTCTGTGTGGGTAAGTGTGATGCTCTGTGTGTGAGTGCAAGTGTGACTCTCTGTGTGTGAGTGCAAGTGTGACTCTCTGTGTGTGAGTGCAAGTGTGACTCTCTGTGTGTGAGTGCAAGTGTGACTCTCTGTGTGTGAGTGCAAGTGTAACTCTCTGTGTGTAAGTGCAAGTGTGACTGTGTGTGTGTGACTCTCTGTGTTTGTGTGTGTGTGTATGTAAGTGTGTGAGTGTGGCAGTGTGTGTGGGTGTGTGAGTGTGACTGTGTGTGTCACCAGCACTTTTTAAAATAATAAATCATAAATAAAACAATTTATCCACAAAGGACTGAGAAATGAAAAAAACATCCAAATGAAGAAAACCAATAATAAAAACTTCAGTTTATTTATTGCAAACACTTAAAGAGGAAAAAGAGTATTATAATATCCTTAAATATGTATTTGTGTGTGTGTGTGTCTGCGTGTGTATGTGTGACTGTATGTATGCGGCTAAGTATCACAGAAATCTGTGTATGTAACTGTGTCTGTCTATTTGACTGTGTGTTTATTCGTGTGTGGCTGTGTATGTATGTGTTGTTTTGCTGTGGAGTCTGTGATACTGCAAGTCACCATGAGTTGTATTGTTGTTGAGTCTGTGATGCACTCACTGCACACATGGATACATACATATACATATATATATATATATATATATATATATATATATATATATATATATATATGTGTGTGTGTGTGTACTTTTTTTTTCTCAATGAAAAATGAATGCGGCCCACGCAAACATACATTTTTAGTGAAGTGGCCCACTGCAAAAAAAACTTGGACGCCCCTGCATTAGAGCATTTGTGAGGTCAAACACTGATGTTGGATGCAGAATAATTGCTCACAATCTCCATTTCAGTTCATCCCAGGCCAGTCAAGTTCTCCCACACTAAACTCATCCCACCATGTCTTTATGGACCTTGCTTTGTGCACTGGGGCACAGTTATACTGGAATAGAAAAGGGCCTTCCCCAAACTGCTCCCACAAAGTTGGAAGTATTGCAGTGTCCAAAATGTCTTAGCATGCTGAAGCATTAAGAGTTCCCTTCACTGGAATTAAGGGACTTAACCAAACCTCTGAAAAACAGGCCCTTAGCATTAGCTCTCCTCCACCAAACTTTACAGTTGGCACAATGCAGTCAGGCAGGTAATGTTGTCCTGGCATCTGCCAAAACCAGACTTGTCCATCAGACTGCCAAACATTAAAGTCTCTATATAACATGTGTCCACTGCTCCAGAGTACAGTGGTATCGTGCTTTACACTACCTGAAACTATGCTTGACCTTGTAAAATTGTGATATGAGACTTCCATACAGCCGTTCCATGAAGCACACAGTTTTTGTGCTCATATTAATGCCAGTGAAAGTTTGGAACTATCCACCTATGGAATTAGCAGAGGATTGGTGACTTTTATGCACCATGCGCCTTAGTACTGGTAACCTTGCTCTGTGACTTTACGCAGTCTTCTGCTCTCTGCTGTTTGTCCGCATAACAGCGGGAGCACTCTGTTTAATCCCTTGTTGACTGGAAAATGTTGTACACTTGTGGCAATGGTTTTTACACTTCTGCAGTATTTGTGTTTAGTTGTAATTTTCCTATTTATCATTTAATGTACCCACACATATTATATATTGTTTTTATCAGCAGAAGAAGGGATTTCTTAAGATATCATTATTTTTTAACAAATCATATAATTTATTACAAAAAAATGATAAAAAAAATTAAGTAGATCTAGAGTTAATTTAGATGCAGGGTAAGTTTGGGCTTGTTTTTATTGCAGTTTTGCTGACTGGCCTCTAGAGGCATTCTTGCAACAGCAAGAGAACAACAGAAGTGAACTGTAATAACTTCAGTATTATTTTGTCATTAAAAAGCCACAGCCAATTTGCCCAATAATATGCCATTCAATATGCCAATATTTTGCCACTCAATATGTCAGTATTTTGCCATTAAATATGCCATTCTGTTGCCTTTAAATATACCAGAATTTTGCCATTCAATATTCCAGCATTTAACCCCTCAATATGCCAGAATTTTGCCATTCAGTATCCCCGCATTTAACCCCTCAGTATGCCAGCATTTAACCCCTCAATATGCCAGAATTTTGCTCGTTTTAAGAATGGCACTCTATATGTACCAAAGATAAGTTGTCTTACGCTGAGAAACTCTGCTGCCACTTTGTAGGCCTTGCCCTTCCCCCTCTCCAGACATGCCTTTTTTTTTTGTTGGGCTTTGGCTTCTCTTCCGTATTTCCGGGTGATGAAGTCATGCAACGGTGAAATGCGTTGTGTGTGGAGCTGGATTGTGCATCTTGGACTTTTTTTTGCTGCTTTGGCTTTGTATTTGTGGCTGGGTTCTGCTGGATGCTGGTAGCTCTCTACAGAGATGGCTTTTGGAGGGAACTTGACAGCACATAACACTATTTATGTCAAACTGGATCTTTTTACTGTCTCTTATTATATGGAGGAGAGTAGGATCCGTTGAACAGACACCCTAAGGGTCTTTTCTTAAGCGAAAGGAATACTTTTCAGTATTTCTGCAATTTTTAGATAGTTGACACACTATGGCAAGGTTGCTGCCTAATTTACACTGGTTAGTGTGTGTTTTACTCCTCTATCTAATTTTGTTATTGTCTAAAATATTCCATAGGATATAATGGAGATTTTGAGGATTCCACTTTGGTTCAATGTGTTTCAGTGTGCACTCAGTCTCAGAATCAATCGGGGTGTAATAGGCTATGATGTTAGAATTGCGCCACTATTCGGGGTCACATTAGGGCATATTTTATAGCTTATAATATGGTTTCTGATGTGATCCCCGACTTTTTCCTTTGGAAATATTTTGTGTAGTCCCCTCCTTCCTCACAAGGCTTTAATAACAGTTACCTACTGTCCCATAATAATCATCTATTAACCCCTTAGTGACATGACTTTTTTGGCTTGTCCGACGCTTGGTGACATGGGCTGTTTTAACATTTCTGAGGTGTTTGTGATTTGCTGTAATTTATTTCTGTCTCATTTAGTGTACCCGCACAAAAGAAAAAATATTTTTTTTTATGACTTTTATTTGAAAAATCGTATACTCATGTACAAGAGACTACAAAAAACACTGCTAAATAGTTTCTAATATATGTCCTGAGTTCAGAAATAGCCCATGTTTTATGTTTTTGTGCTTTTTTATTCATGTTACAGGGCCAGAACTATAAGTAGTGCAAAGCTATTTTAAAATCCTTTTTTTCAAAATTAGCGATAGTGACATTGTAACACTGATTTCTGTACTAAATCCATGAATGACACCCAACATGTACATATTTTTGAAAACTAGACCACTCAGGGCATTTAACTTGGGGTATTTTGACACATTTCACGTAGCCATTTTACCACCAATCTTTGCCAAAGTTTGCAGCAAAAAATCTTTTTTTTTAATTTTTCACATAGATTGAAATTTAGGTAAACATTACCTTAAAATGTGAAGGGGTATTTCCAAATAACACCTCAATATGTGTTCAGCAACATCTCCTGAGTACAGGGATACCACCCATGCATAGGTTTGTTGGTTTGTTTTGGGGCTAAAAGGCCACATTTAGGGGATGCGCATTTTGGTTTTCCAACCTGGAATTCTGACATGCAGAAAACTTGCGCCCATGTCCCATTTGGGACATTTTTGAAGCCAGAAAGTGTATTCTACCCCACAAAGCCATATATTTGTAAAAACTAGACACCCTAGGGTATTTCAAATGGTAGTATTTTAACACTTTCCATTCACTAATTATACTACCAGCCTATGTCAATGTTTTGGGTAGTACTTTTTTTTCACATAAATTGTACTTTGGGCATGAATTCACAGATCCTGTTATATGTCAGTGCCAAACAACACCTCAATATGTGCTCAGCAACATCTCCTGAGTACAGGGATACCACCCATGTATAGGTTGGTTAGGTTATTTGGGGGTTAAAAGGCCACATTTGAGGGGTGCGCTTTATGGTTTTCCAACTTGGAATTCTGACGTGCAGAAAACCTGCGCCCATGTCCCATTTGGGAAATTTTTGAAGCCAAAAAGTGTATTCTACCCCACAAAGCCATATATTTTTGAAAACTAGACACCCTAGGGTATTTCAAATGGTAGTATTTTAACACTTTCCATGCACTAATTCTACCACCAGCCTATGTCAATGTTATGGATGGTAATTTTTTTTCACATACATTGTACTTCGGGCATGAATTCATAGATCCTATTATGTGTCAGTGCCAAACAACACCTCAATATGTGTTCATCAACATCTCCTGAGTACAGGGATACCACCCATGTGTAGGTTAGTTAGATTATTTGGGGGTTAAAAGGCCACATTTGAGAGGTGCGCTTTTTGGGTTTTCAACTTGGAATTCTGACATGCAGAAAACCTGCGCCCATGTTCCATTTGGGACATTTGTGAAGCCAGAATGTGTATTTTACCCCACAAAACCATACATTTTTAGCAAACTAGACACCCAGGGGTATTTCAAATGGTAGTATTTTAACACTTTCCATGCACTAATTCTACCACCAGCCTTTGTCAAATTTTAGGTTAGTAATTTTTTAATGTTTTGTTTCCACATACATTGTACTTCGAGCATGAATTCACAGATCCTGTTATCTGTCAGTGCAAAACAACACCCCAATATGTGTTCAGCAACATCTCCTGAGTACCGGGATACCACCCATGCATAGGTTTGTTGGGATTGTTTGGGGGCTAAAAGGCCACGTTTAGGGGGGGGGGGTGCATTTCCAACTTGGAATTTTGACATGTAGTCAGCCTGCGCCCATGTTCCATTTGGGACACTTTTAAAGCCTGTCAAAGTATTTTACCCCATAAAACCATATATTTTGGAAAACTAGACATCATAGGGTATTTAAAATTGTGGTATTTTAACACTTTCCAAGTGCTAATTCTACCACCAACCTATGTCAAAGAGTTGTGATGTCATTTGTTCCCCACACACATTGTAGTTCAGGCAGGAATTTTCAGATTCTGGTATTTGCCACTGCCAACCAACACCTCAATATGTGTTCAGCAACATCTCCTGAGTACAGGTATAACCCCCATGCATAGGTTTGTTGGTTTGTTTTGGGGCTAAAAGGCCACATTTAGGGGATGCGCAATTCCAACCTGGAATTTTGACATGTAGTCAGCCTGCGCCCATGTTCCATTTGGAACATTTTTGAAGCCGTCCAATGAATTTTACCCCATCAAACCATATATTTTTGGAAAATAGACATCCTAAGGTCTAGGTCCGTCCTGTGTCACTAACGCCTCGGCACACAGGACGGACCTAGTCCGTCCTGTGTCGCCAAGGGGTTAATGTTGCTTGCTCAACATCATGGGAGTTGTAGTCAACAACAGTTAATGTTGTGTAGTGTAGCTCTGTAATGCACAGCAAACATTTTGAGGTATTACAATTCAGTATTGCCTATCCTTGCCTGCTATAGAGACTCATTTTACCGGCTAACACCACTTTTTAAGTAACTGTCAGAATTGAAATTAGGTTTACTAAAATTAATGTGTTACAAAATGTTAAACTAGTTATAAGAGTAGTACCATGTTAGCCATCAAAAACAGGAGAAAAGTAGAGTTAAAATGATACCATTGAATGCAAGCTTGAAATTAATCTCTTAGTTAGCAAAATATTAAACAACAGAAAAAAACAGTCAATGTTTTGCCTACCTTACTAATTTAATAAGACTATCCTATAGGCTTTCTGTTTCAGTGAGTGTTACATATTTCAGAATGGAAAACATTTTTTTTAATTAATATATTCATAAATAAGTATTTATGTTTCCTTAAAATCAGCAACAATAAACATTTCCTATTCTTGTATGGTAAAATGAACACTTTTAGTAATAGCCACGCATTACCAATAATGGCTAGTTGTCTCTAACATGAGAAATAGGGTAAGCATACTTAATTAACAAGCCAAAACTATTTTCATAATATACCGTATTTGCTCGATTATAAGACGACCCTGAATACAAGACGACCCCCCAAACTTTGGATATTCCATTAGGAAAAAAACTAAAAGCCTGAATATAAGACTAACCTATAGGAAAAAAGTTCAACTTGTATATATTCACATGTAAATTGCTTTTTTAATAAAAAATTATGATATCAAAAAATGCATTTCTTGTTTTTATTTCCTTTTATGTGCCAATGCTGCCTCCCTCTTTCCCTTGCCCCCAGCTTTCTCTCTCTCCCCCTCCCTTTGTCTCCCCCCTCACTTTCCTTGTCTCCCCCCCCCCCCTTGTTTCTCTCTTCCCCACCCTCCATCCCCTTGTCTCTGTTCCCCCTCCCTCCCCTTGTTGCTCTGGTTCCCCCCTCCCTCTTTGCTCTGGTCCCCCCCCCTCCCCTTGTTGCTCTGGTTCCCCCCTCCCTCCACCCCCTCCCTCCCCCTCACCTGTTTAATAAACCCTGGTGGCTAGTGGGGGCAGCCGGGGGATGTCTGCACTATACGTGCAGACATCCTCCATGCTGCCCGACACCTCCATCTATTATGACGGACAGCTGGTCCGTCATAAAAGACGGAAGTGTCGGGCAGCATGGAGGATGTCTGCACGTATCGTGCAGACATCCCCCAGCTGCCCTATTCACCCTGGTGGCTAGTGGGGCAGCGAAGGATGTCTGCGCGATGAGCGCAGACCTCCCCTGCTGTCGCCCGGCACGACCGCTGGGACTTCTATGACGAAGCCGGAAGTACCCGGCTTCTTCATAGAAGCCCCGGCGGTCGTGCCGGGCGGCAGCAGGGGAGTCTGCGCTCATCGCGCAGACATCCCCTGATATTAGAGAGGGGGATCCAGGTCCCCTGCAGCTCTGCTGGGGACCTGGATCCATGTCTTATAAACTGACCTCGATTTGAGGTCAGATTATAAGACGACCTCGATTATAAGACGAGGGGGATTTTTCAGAAAAAAAATTCTGTAAAAAACCTCGTCTTATAATCGAGCAAATACGGTAATTTATTTTGTTGTGTTATAACAGATTTGAAGTGAACATGATTTCTAGAGGGGATCTTTCACACTTTTCTTATCAGCAAGTCACAGTTGTCATGAAACACTTGTAAATTTTAAACACTGAATGTGATTACTGAACAAGAGTTAAGTAACATAGCAGTATTTTTTTTTTTCTCATGTGGCATTAATTTAACAAATGAGTTTATTTCAGATTTTGTTTGCTAACTTTTTCTTACCCATGTCTTTAGTGTATGCAATAGTGCTTGTTGTACTACACAAACTTTAATTCTAGAGCGGCCGTCAACTTCTCAAATATTATTTTGCTGAGGCTAACAATCCTGTATCTTCCAAAATAGGAGACATTGGATAGTGAAACAAAGGGGAGCTGTGAACAGATAATTACATAGATATGAAGAACGTACCAAATAGGGTTATTATGTAAGACAATGTACAATATCAGTTCACTACAAGTAAGTGGAGTAAGTTAAGGGCTACAGGAGATATTATTATTTTTTTTTATTTTACTAGAATTTATGGTTTCATATTTTTTTGGCAAAAATATATATAAATGTTTCTATTCTGTTGGGAGCTCATCTGTATTTTCAAATTACTGTAGACATAAGCAATAGTGTTGAGCGAAACCGAACCGCACTGTATTTTCGGGTAGGAGTTCGAGGTTCGGCTATAAACCGAAAGTCTATAAACCGAAAGTCATTCGGTTTATAGACTTTCGGTTTATAGAATAGCAATAGCATTACATGTATTCCATAAACCGAAAGTCTATAAACCGAAAGACATTGAATAGGTCAATTGACCTATTCGTAATGAATGGGCACTCTAGTTCGGTTTATAGATAGCCAATAGCATTACATGTATTTCATAAGCCGAAAGTCTATAAACCGAATACATGTAATGCTATTACTATTCTATAAACCGAAAGTCTATAAACCGAATGTCGTTCGGTTTATAGACTTTCGGTTTATGGAATACATGTAATGCTATTGCTATTCTATAAACCGAAATAGAGCCCCCATTCATAAGAATAGGTAAATTTGAAAAATTCTGGCTACCTCCTCCTCCTCCAGCGCCGATTCCACCTACACCACCACGGTCACCGCCTCCTCAACCTATGGGTCACTTAGTATAAACTGAAAGAGAATACCCTGCACTCCAACCCTCTCTCAAATGGATAATTCTGTTGATCCTCCTGGCAGCCATGCTTTAGATTTAGATTTATGTTCTTCCAAAGCTAAAAATCAAAGATTACATTACATTAACATTTATTTGTACAGCGCCACCAATTCTCGTAGCGCTTGGTACAGAGCATAGAAGGGAACTACATACTAAGTTAGACAAACTAGAACAGACTGGTACATGAGGTAGAGAACCCTGCTCGTAAGCTTACAATCTAGAGGGAATGGGGTCCATGAGACAATTAAGGGATTGAAGAGGTCAGAGGGATTGAAGTTGTAGTACCAGTAGAGTGGATGGGATAAGTCAAAGGGGGAGTGTGTGTTCCAGCTAGGTGGGATCGGCTAGAGGCAAAGTGACTGGTAATCTAGTGGGTTGGGTAGTAAGTCTCTCTAAAGAGATGAGTTTTGAGGGACTTTTTAAAGTTTGAAAAGGAGGGAGAGAGCTGGATGCTCCGGGGAAGGGAGTTCCAGAGTGAGAGGGCAGCTCGGGCGAAATCTTGGAGACGCGAGTGAGAAGTGGTGATGAGATTAGAAAAGAGTGTTAACCCCTTTGAGGAGCGCAAAGGTTGTGCAGGGAGGTAACGGTTAACAAGGGAGGAAATGTACGTAGGAGCAGAGGAGTGGAGGGCTTTGTAGATTAAAGACAGAATTTTAAATTTTATCCTCGAGCAGACGGGAAGCCAGTGGAGGGCGTTGCAGAGAGGAGCAGTCGAATCAGACCGACGCGCAAGAAAGATGAGTCCGGCAGCCGCATTTTGGATAGACTGTAGGGGAGCCAGACGAGCCAGAGGTAGTCCAGTCAGAAGACCGTTACAGTAGTCCAGGCGAGAGATCACAAGCGAGTGCACTAGAATTTTGGCGGTCTCTTCGCTGAGGAACGGGCGAATGCGTGCAATGTTCCTTAGGTGCAGCCAACAGGATTTGGACAAGGACTGAATTTGAGGAACGAAGGAGAGAGCAGAGTCAAAAGTGACCCCAAGACAACGAACATGGTCAGCCGGTACGATTGTAGCATTATCAATGGTGACTGTGAACCCAGGTGTAAGGACAGCGGTTGAGGGGGGGAAGATAATCAGTTCTGTTTTGGAGAGGTTAAGTTTCAGGTAGTGATCAGACATCCAAGCGGAAATAGCTGACAGACACTCAGCTACACGTGACAGTAGAGAGGGAGTGAGGTCAGGGGAGGAGAGCTAGAGCTGAGTATCATCCACGTACAAGTGGTAGTGAAAGCCAAAAGAGCGGATGAGTTCTCCCAGAGAGGTAGTGTAGAGGGAAAACAACAGCGGGCCAAGGACCGATCCTTGCGGAACACCAACAGAGATCGGAACAGGCGACGATGTCGCTCCAGCAAACGACACTGAATAGGAGCGCTCAGATAAGTACGACTCAATCCAAGAGAGTGCCACACCACCTAAGCCAAGCGAGTATATTCTATTAAGAAGGAGGCGGTGGTCAACGGTGTCAAAGGCAGCAGAGAGATCTAAGAGGATCATCACCGAGAAGTGGCCTTTAGATTCCATCTAGTGCTATTTTATGGCTCAGCTGTATTTTTAATTTGTATGTATTTTATGTTTTTTTGAAGTTATTTCCCTATCCATATTTGTTTGCAGGGCACTTGTCCTACTCTTACCCACATTTTACTTCCTTTTGCAGCCCTCTAGCCCTTTCCAGGACCTTTTTAGAGGAATTTTAGTGGCCAAAAGTTCGTATCCCCATTGACTTCAATGGGGTTCGGGGTCAAGTGCAAGCCCGAAACCGGACTTTTTTCCGATGTTCGGCCGTACCCGAACATCCAGGTGTCCGTTCAACTCTAATAAGCAATATTCTTGAGAAGGGCCAGATGGACCTTTGAGTTTTAATATGGTGCCTTGGAGCAGTTCATTATTTGATGGTCTGTTTACACCATTCGCCCTTCATAAACACAATTTTCTGTAGATAACTTACAATCACAAGTATGTCCTCACTTCAGCCAGTTTTGATTCACTTACGTTACTGTTATGGGAATGGTGTAATAATTATCTGCTCTACAATCAGGTTAGCATCCACACCCAAACCCTAGTTTGGAACAGAGTAGTCTACGCACAGCGCATTTGCAAGTACATGCAAATGTGTATTTCAGCCAGCAATAGAGATATTAGTAATATACTCATTATGTTTATCTCTCAGTGGGTCACTGTATTATCAAGTTATACTGGCCCAATATCTGTGAGTTCATAAACAATTGTGAACGTTTATGCCTAAGATATAAATTTATGTAAAGTAAGTAGGAGGTGTTTATTAGACTGTTGTGTTTAAAAGGCTGACAGGAAATGCGAGGCTTGGAACGCACGCTGTCTAGCTCTGCGCGTGCTCAGAACTCTGTAGTTTCATTGCCTATAAGAGAGGACGTTTTGACTTGACGTTCAGACCGCCTCCCAGAATCCTCCAGGCAACTGACAAGGTCAGGTTTGTCAGCAAGATGGCCGGATCAGTGTCACTGCTGAGAGCAGGCATTAGAAATATACTATTCATCCAAATGCGTCGCTCTTCCGATCAGGTAAGACGGCTGCCTTGTTATTGTTTGAATGCAGCAGCTGGTAAAGGGAGATGACTCATTAATTTGGAAGGCATCTTACAGTGACTTGTTGCAAGAGATCATTTTGAATGCACGTTTGGAAGTTGCAATGTGGGTTATTCTGGCTGAACATGATGGGAACTGTAGTTCACCATGGCTGGGGAGCCAACGTGGGCTTCACTGACTTCTAGTGATTGGATGTATAATGTACATGATATGTTATTATCACCTTGGGGGTTTTATATTTAATAGAGCCTTTGAAAACGTGTTTTTGGGATAATGTGGACGTTAAACGGATCCAATGTGGAGCTCCCTCGTGTTTGTATGCCGAGCTTCAGGGTGTGGGCATTTCTCCTGGGGCTCTGCATAATTGAAGACATGTGGGAGCTGTGCATTAGATCTGTCATTATTGCTATACTGCCATGCCCTCGACCCCAGGAATTTGGCTTCCTTCTTTCCCCAAAAGTAGTAGTAATGAAATATTGTGAATAAGGCTATAAACACACAAAAAAATTATAAAATGTTCCTTAGGCCTGCCACCTGAGTAGTTTAAATTTAATCAGGGAGAGGTATTCCATAATTGGAATTGAGTAGCCCGTTTGTGGTTGATGTTCCTGATCCTAGCCTTGGTGTGCCTGGCTGGTGCTGTGTCATTGGAATGACTGACAGCAATAAAACTACACTTTTTGTTGTCTCTCCTAGGACTCAATTACATTTTTAAGCCCAGTGTTTAGAGAAGGCAGGAAAGTAGTCTGTTATTGAGGGGAGGTGGGTACATAGCACTAGAGATATAACATTTCTGGACATTTTGAACACTGGGGGAAAAAACTGGTGTGTCCTCCAGTCCCTGTGAAAAATTGGAACAGAATATTAGCACCCTTAACAGATTGAAAGTTGCTTTTGGAACATAAAAAATCTATTGTGTATAACTTAAAATAGTATTTTTAATTATCATGTTCTTTATACAACTTATTTATCAAGCTTGGTGCACCAGAATGTTTAATCTTGCTCCACTATATAAAGCAATAATTGATTTCGGCAAACTTATTTAAGATGCAACAGATTCCATTAGCTTCAGAAATTAAATTTTGCTACTAGTTATAACAAAATTATTAATACATTGAAGGGGCAGTTCCACCTATCTTATTTTCTATGTTGTGCATGTTTCTAATATGTAATATACACTTGTAAAAGTACTAAAAATCTAAATTCATTGACATTTGCTATGGAGGGCTTGGTTGCTATAGAAGCAGCAATAAAATATATTACACTTTGTGTTAAACTTTATGCACTGCTTCTATATTACTGCTAAATAACAAACACATGCACAAAAAAAGGAAATTTTCCTCACTATTTCTCATTTAAAAGCTTATTGCAACTCATACATACACTTACATTTCTAAACAGGTGTCTGTAGGTGGAACTGGCCTTTTAAACCTGCAAATCATGGTAGCATGTTTTTGGTAAGCTAATCACGGTCATTTCACTGAACTTCAAAGTTAGACTGAATGTTCAACCTGGTCTGTCTCTTCTCGAATAGCTGGGAGAATTGGGAAAAGGTGCTGGAAAAGGAGGTGGAGGCGGAGGGTCTGTAAGGGAGGCTGGTGGAGCCTTTGGCAAACGGCAGGCTGCTGAGGAGGAGAAATATTTCAGGTAACAAACTTTTCCATTTGGCTTACTATGTACATAGGAATCTACATGAAGTGGCACAAAAAATACAGTGGTCATTGAGTATATTCTTTTTATATATTTCAACTTCACAAGGTGAAAGACAAATGTTTTCTCTCCAACCCCTTCAGGTGAAAAGCTTTTTTTTTTTTTTTTTTTTTTTTTCGTTTTAAATGTAATTTCTCTTTAAATTAGTGTACTTATTTTAGGAAACATATGGCTTTCTTCTGTTGCCATAATTCTTGTTTAACCCCTTAAGGACAGAGCCTTTGAAACATTTTTGTCCTTTCTGGACAATGGCTATTTTAACATTTCTGTGCTGTTTGTGTTTAGCTGTAATTTTCTTCTTTGTCATTTGCTGTACCCACACATATTATATATTGTTTTTATCGGGACAAGAAGGGCTTTCTTTGGATGCCATTTTTTTGATCATATCTTATAATATTATAAAAAAATAATAAAATATGGTAAAAAAAAAAAAATACACAAATTTCCTGACTTTTTATTTGAAACATATTCTCTTCATCGACAAAAGTGAACGAAAAAACCTGCTTAATAGATTCTACTATTTCTCCTGAGTACAGGGATACCACCCATGCATAGGTTTGTTGGGGTGTTTGGGGGGTAAAAGGCCAAATTTGGGAGGTGCAGTTTTTGGTTTTCCAACTTGAAATTTTGACATGCAGACCGCCTGTACCCATGTCCCATTTGGGACATATTTGAAGCCAGCTAGTGTATTTTACCCCATCAACCCATATATTTTTTAAAAGTAGACACCCTAGGCTATCTCAAATGGTGGTATTTTAACACTTTCCATGCACTAATTCTACCACCAGCCTTTGTCAAAGTTTTTTTTTTTTTTCACAAATATTGTATTTCAGATATAAATTCACAGATTTTGGTATGTGTCACTGCCAAACAATAACCCAATATGTGTTCAACAACATCTCCTGAGTACAGGGATACCACCCATGTATAGGTTTGTTGGGTTGTTTGGGGGCTAAAGGGCCACATTTTGAAGGTGCGCATTTTCAACTTGGAATTTTGACGTGTAGTCAGCCTGAGCCCATCTTGCATTTGGGACTTTTTTTTAAAGTAGGACAGTGTATTTTACCCAAAAAAGTATATATTTTGTAAAAGTAGACACCCTAGGCTATTTTAAATGGTGGTATTTTAACACTTTCCATGCACTAATTCTACCACCAGCCTTTGTCAAAGTTTGTGGTTAGTAATTTTTTTTTTTTTTCACAAATACTGTATTTCAGACATAAATTCACAGATTTTGGTATGTGTCACTGACAAACAATACCAAAATATATGTTCAGCAACATCTCCTGAGCACAGGGTGACCACCCATACATAGCTTTGTCAGCTTTGTTGGGGGTTGAAAGGCTACATTTGAGAGGTGCGCTTTTTGATTTTCCAACTTGGAATTTGAACATGTAGAGCAAGGAAGGGGTTAATAGCTCTTATAGGAGCCTTTGTAGTACTGTACAAAAAAACGAACCCCTAAAAATGCACCGACAAGAAAAAATGTTCTGCTGTGCAGTGATCAGTCGCAGGGAAGGGGTTAATACACAGGCTACACTATACAAAGGGTATGGCTTTTATAAAAGCCCTTGGGACTCACAATTGTTTAAGTTTTTAATTGTAATAAATTAAATTAAATGTTATATTATACAGATCTGTCTTTCCCTCACTAAAACAAGCGAGGAGAGGGAGGCAGATCCATATGGGTCAGAACAATATTTACCAATATTGATCTAATCAGACGAATGGTGATGCTCATCTGAGAAATCACCAAACCGCCTTTGCTACTGATCGCTATATACGCGTTCAGACAGCTTCAAAAGGAATACGTGTAATCCCCTAGTGGGTATAATTAACCCCTAGCGCGTGTGACAAAAAAAAAATCCTTCTGCGACCAGATTGCTCCATATGCCCTGCTTAGGCAGTGACCATATGTGCTGCTTAGGAAGGGATATATGGCAAGGAAGGGGTTAATAGCGCTTAAAAGAGCCTTTGATATTCTGTAAAAAAAAAAATTAACCCCTAGAAAAAATGCACAGACAGCGTACACAGCGATTAATTGCAGGGAAGGGGTTAAATACTGGAAACAGCTTTTATAAAAGCCTTTGGGTCTCAATTTTATTAAATATATTATAATTAAAAACTTACATTATACAGCTCTGCCTGTCTCCCTCACTAAAACTCAAGTGAGAGGGAGGCAGATCTACACGGGTCAGATCAAATATTTACAAATATTGATCTAACCAGGCGAATGGTGATGCTCATCTAAGCAAACGCCAACCCGCCTTTGCCACTGATCAGCTGTTACTGATCGCTATACATGCGCTCAGACAGCTAAAAAAAAATTTTTTTTACGTTAAACGTAATCCCCTAGCGGGTATAATTAACCCGTGACGGGTGTAATAAAGTTTTTAAAAAAAGTAAAAATGCTTCTGCAGCAAGATTGCTGCATTTGCGTCAGATCGCTGCTTAGGCAGTGATCTACAGCAAGCAAGGGGTTAATCTCTCTTAAAAGCCTTTTTTATACTGTAATGAATTACAGTAAAAAAATTAACCCCTAAACAATGTACAGACAGCAAAAAATGTGCTGCTGTGTATGATCACTGCGTACACAGCGATGAAGGGGTTAAACACTTGAAATGGCTTTTATAAAAACCATTGGTTACTAAAATTTTATTAAATATTTTTAATTGTATTTTAAATTTTAATTTTTTCTAATCTGTCTCTCGCCCTTACTAAAACTAGTAAGGTGAGGGAGGCAGATCAATACTTGTCAAAGGCAATATTTAGTAATATTGCCTTTGACTGTATGATAAGTGCTCATCAGAGCACTTACCATACATGCCTGCACACAGATCTGTTGTGCAGGTATTGATTGGCTCCCCCTAGAGCCTCGGAAGTATCTTGCCATTAGAAGGGAAGCGCTGCCTGTACAGAGCGACCACCATCGGTTCTGGGGAGCCTGAAGGTGCTGCTAAGTGCCTCGCTAGCGAGGCACTTTAGCAACACTGGAGGTGCTTAGGAAGCGAACGATCGTTTGCTTCCTAAGCACACGTGTGCAGCGGGCACAGCCATTTTTAAATGGCTGCTACGATCACTCCGGGGAGTGATCGTAGCGTGCCCCTGCACTTTTTGGGGGTGTTGCACAATGCCTCTACCTAGAGGCATTGTAGCAACACCGATAGAGTAAAGAAAGCGACCAGCGGTCGCTTTCTTTACTCTGTTAAGTGCATGACGTGCCAGGCACGTCACCTGTCGGCAAGTCCTCGATTTGCCGTGACGTGCCTGGCACGTCATCTGTCCTTAAGGGGTTAAATCAGGATTTAATATTTTTTAGAAACAAAATTCCACTTCCCTCGTTTGTTTTCACAATGTGTCAGGCTAGTGCCGTTTCCTTAATGGGTTAAATGATCTCTGCCTCGTCGCCTGTTAAGGACATTCTGACTCCTGTAATCTGCATTCTCCTTTATAGCAGGTGCCTTAGTGCTGAGGAAGGGGTTTAAAATAAAATGAATTGGGGTTTTTGAATAAAGGTGTTTCTGAAATTTTGTACAATTGCACCATAATTCATGTCTACCGCATGTAAAAAAAATTTGTGCCCGAAAAATGTCAGTGCAGAAAAGTGATCTAATTATTGTTTAATAATTTTGTCACATGGCATGTGTAAGTCACAAAATTACACCAATTTCATTTTTTTTATTTTTTTTTTTATATTGTATCCATACCTTTCTTACAAACACAAACAAAAAAAACTGACTAAAGGAATTGATTAACTGTAAGATGGCGCTATTATTTATACTTCACCACTATAGGAGTGCATTGTGCAGTCTAGCTATGTCATGTCACATCTGCCAATGTTTTTGGTTCTTCATGGTAGGTAGGCAAGGTGACCTACATTTGTAACGTACTTACTAGATAGTTTTTGAATGGTAATGGAGGTTATATATAAATAATAAAGCTGTGTTCTGCCTAATCTTGATTCCCTTATTTAGGTTTTTGCTCTTGTGCCTGTATGGTATGGATAAAACTGTAATAATTGGGTTTATACATATAGAAAGGGCAGAAACTTGTGATCCAATAAAGCGATCTATAATAGGCACACTCATGACTTAAAAATAAAAAATCAAGTGTATTAGATGAAAACAATCTAGAGATATAGATCACTCAATGTTTCTGTTCAGACTTGTCTGATTTTTTTTTTTTCTCAGGCCATGTAGAAAGTTCTGAGTAATTTTGGTTGATTGATCTTGTTAATTCCAATCCAGTGCATCACCATTCATGCAGTCCTATCACAAATTTAATTCCTTTACAAGTATCCAAATTATGATCACCTTTTTCTTCCTTTAGGCAAAAAGAGCAGGAACAACTTGCTGCCCTGAAAAAGCACCATGAAGAGGAGATCAGCCACCATAGTGAGGAGATTGAGCGCCTGCAGAAGGAGATTGCAAGGCACAAGCACAAGATCAAGAAGTTGAAATCCAGTGATGACTGAGGAATCTCTGCACCTCTACTTTGTTTGCTTGCTCTGTATTTGAGGATAAAGTTATGCATAAAGAGCTCCTGTGTAAAACACGGTTGTAATACATTTGGGTGTATCAATAAAATATCAACATTCGTGTTCTTATTACCAGTATGAATTCTGCTTAAACTTCTGTAGTGCATTTGTGTGTTTATTATTCGTATGTTCCACTATTTCGGGCTGTGTGACTGATCTCTGCTACACGCTAGCCTGATATCTGTCTTCCATCTTCGGTGATGACCGACCAAAGATGTCCGCTCCCACACCTCATCTCTGGATTTTCAACACGTAATAGGTGATAAAATTGTATTCATTAATTTAAAAGAAATGGCTTGATTTTCTGTGTATACTTTTTAAATAAGCAAATGTGTTTAACAGGTGTACAGTTGTCTTATAAGTCAAATATATTGGTGAAATCAAAAAAGTTTGAGAGTAAATGCTCAATATACAACATTTTGCATAGAAAAAGTAAACTGGCTTTTACCATATAAGAACATTACCTCTGTGGTAGGATGTCACAGGTGGGTAATTTGACTTTCATTTTGAGACTGTCAAATTTTGCACCCAAGTTTGACTTGGTCTCGAAAATAGCTTTGATCATTTCACTTCCCATTACGTTCAATGGGGAATATTTGGAAAGGTTTTTTCTTTAACTTGGGTGCTAAATTTGACAGTCTCAAAATAAAACTCAACCTCTCAAAGTCAAATTTCAGTGAATAGGCCAGAAAGTGTATACTATGACATGCCAATATTTTTATATACAGAAATGATGCTGCATGTTGCCACAATTTACTATAATATAAAAGTGAGCTTAATTTCAGTTTACTAAAGCTGTCATCATATCCCCTTGGCGACACAGGACGGACTAGGTCCGTCCTGTGTCAAAACGAGCACTGAAAGCGGAGTTTTTCCGCTTTCAGTGCTCAAGCGGCATTGTAACTATGCTTCCGTATGGAAGCATCGTACAATGCTAAAAAAAATGCCCGTCGGCATTTCGATCGCTCCGGAGAGCGATCGAAATGCCGGTTTTAAAGGCACAGAGCCTTTAAAACGCGGGCATTTCAAAAACGAGCATAGGAAGCGAATCTTTCGCTTCCTATGCTCAGTAAGTGTTCCTGATTGCCTCGCAAGTCGAGGCAATCAGAAACACAAAAAAAAAAATGCACGATCTTGGTCACTGGGTGTCCAAGATGGCGCTGCCCTTGTAAGGGCAAGAGCACAGGAGGCAGGAAGTACCAGCTTCCTGTGCTCTCTGGCTGTCAAACGATTGCCTCTTCACAGAGGCAATCAGTGACTGCCAGGCACACTGACAGGTAGTGGGGATGTTCTGCTGAACATCCCCACTGACTGGTCAGATCAATATTAACCCTATATTGATCTGACCAGTTAAGATCTGTCTCCCTCTCCTCACATTTTTTTTTAGTGAGGGAGAGAGACAGATCAAAGTTGTAAAAGTTAAAAAAAAAAACAATAAATACACAACACACAAATAATAAAACAATAAAAAAAATGTATTAAAGCAATTCCCTGTGTTTAACCCCTTCCCTGCCACTGATCTTGCATAAGCAGTGATCGTGCACATCAGCGCATTTATTTTTGTTTGTGCATTTTTTAGGTGTTAATTTTTTTTTACTGTAATTTATTACAGTACTAAAAAGGCTCTTCTAAGAGTTATTAACCCCTTCTTTGCCGTCTATCACTGCTTACGCAATGATATTGACGCCAAAGCAATTTTTATCTGTCTGCATATTTTTTTTTTTTACTTTACAGATACCCGCTAGGGGATTACATGTAAAGTAAAAATATTTGAGGTTTTTTTTTTTTTTTTTAAGCGGCCTGAGTGCATAGCGATCAGTAACAGCGAATTAGTGGCAAAGGCGGTTTGGTGATTTCTCAATTAAGCTCACCATTCGCCCTGGTCAGATCAAAATTGGTCGGATCAATATTCACAAATATTGATTTGCCTCCCTCTCCTCACTTACATTTTTGTGACGGAAAGAGACAGATCAGTATTAGTGATATAAAAAAACATTTTATAAAATTGGCAGGTTTTATGAAAGTCTTTCACTGTGTATTAACCCCTTCCCTGCCATTCATCACTGTGTAAGCAGTAATCTTGCACAGCAACAGTATGTTTTGCTGTCTGCACTGTTTTATGGATTAATTTCTTTGTACTGTAATGTATTACAGTACTAGATAGGCTCTTATTAACCCCTTCTTTGCTCGAGATCACTGCTTACGCACTGATTCTGAGGCCGCGGACTCAGGGTTCGATTTTGACCCTATTCAGCTTTCTGATACATCATCTAGCGATGTATCGGTGGCTGCTGAGCCCTTGCCACAAGTAGTGATGAAGGGCTACCGATAAAAAAAATATATGGTTTGGTGGGGGTAAATTACATTGGCTGGCTTCAAAGATATATCCCATAAAGGACACGGACGCAGGTTGACTACATGTCAAAATTCCAGGTTGGAATTGTGCACCCCCTAAATGTGGAATTTTAGACCCAATACAAACCAACAAACCTATGCATGGGGGGTATCCCTGTACTCAGGAGATGTTGCTGAACACATATTGAGGTGTTGGTTGGCAGTGGCAAATACCAGAATCTGAAAATTCCTGCCTGAACTACAATCTGTGTGGGGAAAAAAATGACATCCCAACCCTTTGACATAGGTTGGTGGTAGAATTAGCACTTGGAAAGTGTTAAAATACCACAATTTTAAATACCCTAGGATGTCTAGTTTTCCAAAATATATGGTTTTATGGGGTAAAATACTTTGACAGGCTTCAAAAGTGTCCTAAATGGAACATGGGCGCAGGCTGACTACATGTCAAAATTCCAAGTTGGAAATGCACCCCCCCCTAAACGTGGCCTTTTAGCCCCCAAATAATCTAACTAACCTACACATGGGTGGTATCCCTGTACTCAGGAGATGTTGCTGAACACATATTAAGGTGTTGTTTGGTACTGACACATAATAGGATCTGGGAATTCATGCCCGATGTACAATGAATGTGAAAAACAAATTACTATCCATAACATTGACATAGGCTGGTGGTAGAATTAGTGCATGAAAAGTGTTAAAATACTACCATTTGAAATACCCTAGGGCAGGGGTCCTCAAACTTTTTAAACAGGGGGCCAGTTCACTGTCCCTCAGACCGTTGAAGGGCCGGACTATAGTAAAAATAAAAACTATGAAGAAATTCCTATGCACACTGCATATATCTTATTTTGAACAAAACGAGAACAAATACAATATTTAAAGTAAAGTTAAATCAACAAACTTACCAGTATTTCAATGGGAATAGTGTGCCAGTCAGAGCCCAGGAATATTATGCCAGTCAGATGGCCAGGAATATTATGCCAGTCAGATGCCCAGGAATATTATGCCAGTCAGATGCCCAGGAATATGATGCCATTCAGATGGCCAGGAATATGATGCCATTCAGATGCCCAGGAATAATATGCCAGTCAGATGCCCAGGAATATGATGCCAGTCAGATGCCCAGGAATATGATGCCAGTCAGATGCCCAGGAATATGATGCCAGTCAGATGCCCAGGAATATGATGCCAGTCAGATGCCTAGGAATATGATGCCAGTCAGATGGCCAGGAATATTATGCCAGTCAGATGCCCAGGAATATGATGCCAGTCAGATGCCTAGGAATATGATGCCAGTCAGATGCCTAGGAATATGATGCCAGTCAGATGGCCAGGAATATGATGCCAGTCAGATGGCCAGGAATATGATGCCAGTCAGATGCCCAGGAATATGATGCCAGTCAGATGCCCAGGAATATGATGCCAGTCAGATGTCCAGGAATATGATGCTAGTCAGATGCCCAGGAATATGATGCCAGTCAGATGCCCAGGAATATGATGCCAGTCAGATGCCTAGGAATATGATGCCAGTCAGATGCCCAGGAATATTATGCCAGTCAGATGGCCAGGAATATTATGCCATTCAGATGCCCAGGAATATGATGCCAGTCAGATGGCCAGAAATATTATGCCATTCAGATGCCCAGGAATATTATGCCATTCAGATGCCCAGGAATATGATGCCAGTCAGATGGCCAGGAATATTATGCCATTCAGATGCCCAGGAATATGATGCCATTCAGATGCCCAGGAATATTATGCCATTCAGATGCCCAGGAATATTATGCCAGTCAGATGCCCAGGAATAATATGCCAGTCAGATGCCCAGGAATAATATGCCAGTCAGATGGCCAGGAATATTATGCCATTCAGAAGCCCAGGAATATTTTGCCAGTCAGATGCCCAGGAATATTATGCCATTCAGAAGCCCAGGAATATTTTGCCAGTCAGATGCCCAGGAATATTATGCCAGTCAGAGGCCAGGAATAGTGCTCGTTATCCCTCCCTCCTCCCCCGCTTCCCCATCACTTACCTCCAGCTGCTGTGTCCCCGGACGTCTCGCGCGGTGTCCTCCTGTGGAGGAGGGAAACAGTTACCGGATCCGGATGTCACATCCGGTCGCGGTGAATTTTTTTTTTTTTCTTCCTGCAGCCGCATCCTTTGCGGCTGCCAGAAAGAAAAAAAAAAAGTAAACGGGGTGGGTGCCGGCAGCACCCCCCGCGGGCCACATAAATGTCCTCGGCGGGCCGCATGTGGCCCGCGGGCCGTAGTTTGAGGACCCCTGCCCTAGGGTGTCTAGTTTTCAAAAATATATGGTTTTGTGGGGTAGAATACACTTTTTGGCTTCAAAAATGTCCCAAATGGGACATGGGCGCAGGTTTTCTGCACGTCAGAATTCCAAGTTGGAAAACCAAAAAACGCACCTCTCAAATGTGGCCTTTTAACCCCCAAATAACCTAACCAACCTATACATGGGTGGTATCCCTGTACTCAAGAGATGTTGCTGAACACATATTGAGGTGTTGTTAGGCACTGACATATAACAGGATCTGTGAATTCATGCCCAAAGTACTATGTATGTGAAAAAAAATTACTATCCATAACATTGACATAGGCTGGTAGTATAATTAGTGCATGGAAAGTGTTAAAATACTACCATTTGAAATACCCTAGGGTGTCTAGTTTTTAAAAATATATGGTTTTGTGGGATAGAATACACTTTTTGGCTTCAAAATGTCCCAAATGGGACATGGGCGCAGGTTTTCTGCACGTCAGAACTCCAAGTTGGAAAACCAAAAAGCGCACCTCTCAAATGTGGCCTTTTAACCCCCAAATAACCTAACCAACCTATACATGGGGGGTATCCCTGTACTCAGGAGATGTTTCTGAACACATATTGAGGTGTTGTTTGGCACTGACATATAACAGGATCTGTGAATTCATGCCCAAAGTACAATGTATGTGAAAAAAAATTACTACCCAAAACATTGACATAGGCTGGTAGTATAATTAGTGCATGGAAAGTGTTAAAATACTACCATTTGAAATACCCTAGGGTGTCTAGTTAAAAAAAATATATGGTTTTGTGGGGTAGAATACACTTTCTGGCTTCAAAAATGTCCCAAATGGGACATGGGCACAAGTTTTCTGCATGTCAGAATTCCAAGTTGGAAAACCAAAATGTATGGTTTGGTGGGGGTAAATTACATTGGCTGGCTTCAAAGATATATCCCATAAAGGACACGGACGCAGGTTGACTACATGTCAAAATTCCAGGTTGGAATTGCGCACCCCCTAAATGTGGCCTTTTAGCCCCAAAACAAACCAACAAACCTATGCATGGGTGGTATCCCTGTACTCAGGAGATGTTGCTGAACACATATTGAGGTGTTATTTGGAAATACCCCTTCACATTTTAAGGTAATGTTTACCTAAATTGCAATATATGTGAAAAATTAAAAAAAAAAAGATTTTTTGCTGCAAACTTTGGCATAGATTGGTGGTAAAATGGCTACATGAAATGTGTCAAAATACCCCAAGTTAAATGTCCTGAGTGGTCTAGTTTTCAAAAATATGTACATGTTGGGGGTCATTCATGGATTTAGTACAGAAATCAGTGTTACAATGTCACTATCGCTAATTTTGAAAGAAAGGATTTTACAATAGCTTTGCACCACTTATAGTTCTGGCCCTGTAACATGAATAAAAAAGCACAAAAACATAAAAACATGGGCTATTTCTGAACTCAGGACATATATTAGAAACTTTTTAGCAGTGTTTTTTTGTTGTCTCTTGTACATGAGTATACAATTTTTCAAATAAAAGTCATAAAAATTTTTTTTGCCATATTTTATTATTTTTTTTACATTAAATTATATGCTATTATCAAAATAATGGTATCAAAAGAAAGCCCTTCTTATAACGATAAAAACGATATATAGATTGTACACTAAATGAGACATAAATAAATTACAGCAAAACACAAACACCTCAGAAATGTTAAAACAGCCCATGTCACCAAGCGTCGGACAAGCCAAAAAAGTCATGTCACTAAGGGGTTAATGCAAAAACTACCGTGTATATACTCGAATATAAGCCGAGTTTTTCAGCACATTTTTTGTGCTGAAAAATGCCCCCCTCGGCTTATACTCGAGTCGTGGCTGAAAAAATAAAAAAAATCTAAAACTTACCTTGTTCCTGCTCAGTCTCCCGGTGCTCTGAAGGTCCGTGGCTGTGAGGGAAGCGTTGTGCGCTCCCCTCCAGCCGCGCGGTCAACAAAGTGTGTTTTTTTTTTTTTTTAAACAAACTTTATTGATCTGCGCGGCTGGAGGGGAGTTCACAACGCTTCCCTTCAGAGCACCGGGAGATAGAGCAGCAAAGAGGGAAGTACTGGGGTCTGGGGAAGGGGGGGAGGAGGGTGGCATAACGAGCATACTAAGGGGCAATATCCTGTCATATTGGGGGCAATATTTACCAGTAGCTGCCTCATTTCCCACCCTAGGCTTATACTCGAGTCAATATTTTTTCCCCCAGTTCTTTGTGGTAAAATTAGGTGCCTCGGCTTATATTCGGGTCGGCTTATACTCGAATATATACGGTAGCCTCTTAAAACACTTCTAACATGTCAATGATAAGGAAACAGTGGAACAGCACCACCTTGTGACCATTATAATACTAGTGACCTAAGCAACATTGTGCTCAAGAAAATAGAATATAATTCGCCAAAGTAGAATAAAGAGGGAAGTTAATGCTGCATGAGATGAGCCTGAGACGGGAGACTAATCAAGATTAAAGAAAGGCGGGATAATTAAAAAAAAAAAAAATTGAGATAAGGAAAGATGAAGCAAACGAAGGGTAAAGTACAGCACAGTGGCGTAGCGTGGGGGGTGCAGGGGGGGCCGGCCGCACCGGGCCCAATATCTGGGGGGGCGCACTAGCCCTATGCGGCCGCGTGGCCGCCAGGGCCGTCTTTAACGCGGGGCAAACGGGGCAGCTGCCCTGGGCCCATTTACTCCTGGGGGGCCCCAAGGCAGCTGTCCCGTGGGCCCCCAGCCCCTGCTGCCGCGTTCACAGCGCATTGCGCTTGTGAACGCTTTTTTCCGGCAAGCCGCATCCGATGGATGCGACGGCCGGAAAAAAAAACAAAAAAAACTGACGCCGGATGTGACGTCGCGTCACATCCGGTGTCTGTTTCCCTCCTCCGTGCAAGAGGGAAGACTGCACGGAGGAGACATCCGGCGGGGGACACGGAGCCGCTTCATGTAAGTGGGGGGGGGGCTGGCTGGCACAATATTCCTGGTATCTGACTGGCACTATATTACTGGGTATCTGATTGGCACAATATTACTGGGTATCTGATTGGCACTATATTACTGGGTATCTGAATGGCACTATATTACTGGGCATCTGATTGGCACTATATTACTTGGCATCTGATTGGCACTATATTACTGGGCATCTGATTGGCACTATATTACTGGGTATCGGATTGGCACTATATTACTTGGCATCTGATTGGCACTATATTACTGGGCATCTGACTGGCACTATATTACTGGGCATCTGGCTGGCACAATAATACTGGGCATCTGACTGGCACAATAATACTGGGCATCTGACTGGCACTATATTACTGGGCATCTGGCTGGCACAATAATACTGGGCATCTGACTGGCACAATAATACTGGGCATCTGACTGGCACTATATTACTGGGCATCTGGCTGGCACAATAATACTGGGCATCTGGCTGGCATAATATTACAGGCATCTGGCTGGCACTATATTACTGGGCTCTGACTGGCACAATATTACAGGCATCTGACTGGCATAATATTACAGGCATCTGACTGGCACAATATTACAGGCCTCTGACTGGCACAATATTCCTGGCCTCTGACTGGCACACTATTACAAGCATCTGACTGGCATAATATTACAGGCATCTGACTGGCATAATATTACAGGCATCTGACTGGCACAATATTACAGGCATCTGACTGGCACAATATTCCTGGCCTCTGACTGCACACTATTACAGGCATCTGACTGGCATAATATTACAGGCATCTGACAGGCACCATATTCCTGGGCTCTGACAGGCACAATATTCCTGGGCTCTGACAGGCACAATATTCCTGGTATCTGACTGGCACAATATTATTGGTATCTGACTGGCACAATATTACTGGTATCTGACTGGCACATTATTACTGGGCTCTGACTGGCACAATATTGCAGGCATCTGACTGGCACAATATTGCAGGCATCTGACTGGCACAATATTACTAGGCTCTGACTGGCACAATATTACTGGGCTCTGACTGGCACAATATTACTGGCATCCGAAAGTTACAATATTACTGGCATCTGAATGGCACAACAATTATGGCATATGTGTGTGTGTGGGGGGGGGGGGGGGGGGGGGTAACATTAGAGATACAGGATTGAGGAAGTTGGCTCCATCTAGCCCAGTCTTGGATCATCTCCAGGGTATGGTTCCATTTTGATGTTTAGTTTTTTTTCTTGATATTGTTTGTCGTTTACGATGGTTGTGAGACGACATATAATAGCATGGCCCATGCTAGGTTACTACATGTGTATATTTGTATTCATAGACCTGCTGAAAATGTGGAGAATGTGTGTAATGCATGTTCGCACTCAATAAAGTGTTGGAAAATAAACTTGTATTTAGATGCATTTTACTTTAATTACATAAGTATTTTCATAACAAACAATACATGTGCTTGGGGGGTAAGGGTTTCTTTAACTAATCTAGTAGAAGAGACTTGAGTGCTAAAATCCACGGGTTAGGGGGCGCAAATTACTTGCCTTGCCCCGGGTGCTGACAACCCACGCTACGCCACTGGTACAGCATATACATATAAACGTCCTCAGTTTTCATGTAGCGTTGCGCCCTTCCGTCGCTCTGAAACTGTTGCTGGACTGCTCCTAGAGGCAGTCCGCAACATTACAGTTATGAAACAAATAAAAGGAAATAGCTAACCCTAGATCTAGGGTTATAATTAGGGTAATGGGAGTTCGGGTTAGTACAACGGAAAACTTAAGGGGTGGGGGAAGATTGAGGGATAGGGTAAACTTAGGGTTGGAGTCAAAAGGTCACTGTAGAAGAAAATGGTTAGGAAACAAGAAAACAATAATGATTATTGCCCTATTACTTGAAATGAAATAGACAAACATGGAAACATTGGTATTTCTAAACTCAGGACAAATATTAGAAATATATAGACGGGGTCTTTTTTTACCATTTGTTATTGTTTAAAAAAAAAAAAAAATCAGGTCAAAGTTAGAAAAAGTGTTTTGTATGGCATATTTTCATCATATTTCTTTTAATAGTAAATTACTGTATTTGCTCGAATATAAGACAAGGTTTTTTTCAGAGCAAATGCTCTGAAAAATCCCCCTCGTCTTACATTCGAGGTCAGACTATAAGACATGGATCCAGGTCCCCAGCAGAGCTGCAGGGGACCTGGATCCCCCTCTCTAACAAATTTGCGGGGGTCGTCTTATAATCAGGGTCGTCTTATAATCGAGCAAATACGGTATATCATATGATGAAAATAGCATCAAATGAAAGCCCTATCCGTCCTTTAAAAAAAAAGATATATAATTTGTGTGGGTGTACTGAACACAAAGAAAGAAATTCACAGTTCAGCAAACGTGACAAAAATAATGGAATTCTTGTCTTTAAATGCAAATGCAGCATACCACTCTGTCACTAAGGGGTTAAGTGGTATTGCGAATCAGGCAAACATTTTTCTGTCTCCTGTACCTCTTTGGCTATTTCCGGTTCAAACAGCACTGAGTACCTCCAGCCGTAACTTAGCCCCCCATAGGGGGCAAACATCCCGCCGATTTTGACATCCAGCTTTAAACTCCAGCCGAATTTTTGGACGAAAAGCGGAGGAACATAATGCAGATTAGTCCGCCGATTACATCTTTACACAGCTATCACCATCTACTAAGGATATTATCCACAGAGGCTGGATATAGTGTCTGTACCGCTTAATCACCTCTAGTGGAGATACTTCAAAACTAAACCAGGCTTAAAAGTTATAGAAATGGGCTTGAAAAGGGTACACAAGTGGCAAAAGGTTTGAAACCACTGTATTAGAAGATACTGTTTGAAAGTCTAATTGTGCAGGGGGATGGCTTGCTCCCACGTAAGACGCCTACATGATTTTTCAGATCTGTGAATCTGCTTTATGTTGAGTGCCCATTTTACTAATTTGAAAGACAGGCAAATCTTTGAAACACTTAAAGTGGCTGGAATCAAGCTAAATCTCCCCCAAACATCCCTGAAAACATTTTCTTAACCAAACTGAACTTTAAAATAGTCCTAAACAATATGGCATCTCTGGCAACAGGGCTTGGAAACCTACTGTCCACAAACTAAATATGGCCAAACTAAATAACTGGTCATGCACCCTTGAGGGCTTGCCTTAGCTGCCCAGGCACACAAACATACTCTCTGGCTCAGAGAGTAAACCTGCGTGCATCTCTCTAAAGAGGAGAAGTGGACAACATTTTTTAACACTTGCTTCCTCAAAGGAGGCAAAATGACTTCCGCCAGTAAATAAAATGGTGGCATATGCAAGATGAATGGAAAAACAGGGATGCGCATCTTCAGTAAGATCCAACCAAGTTGTAAAATGACAGTGCCCAGCATGGTATTATCTGAGGTTGTGCGGTTGAAAATGTATATTATTTTTTTTGTAAATCAGTTTTTTATTGATTTTTCAGAGAAGATATATAAACAAAAATGAGGGGTGGAGGGGACAGGGGGAACAAAAAGAAAAAGCGGGTTGGGTGGGGGGAATCAGGGGAGTTCTGGGTAACACACAAAATCACCTCTGACACAGCAGGGTGGCTCCCTATTTCTTCAGCATTTCATAATAGGCATACATTACAATGACATATTGAGGAACTTCCTAACATCAGGAGTTAATTCGTGTTCCCTGTCTACCTATCAGAAATACAATATAACTCAATATGAATGCATGAAAAAACATCCAAAAAAAGTAGCAGCGCAGATATATAATCCCTGGCAGATTAGGGGGGGGAGGGCATATGGCCTCTGTGGACCTATACAGATTTAGGTCTTTAGACATTCAATAAATTCCATCCAATAGAACCACCTCTGGGTATATTTTTCCGATTGGCCTGTAGATTGTGAGCTCAGACTTTCCAAAGCTCTGATACCTTCTACCCTTTTTATCCATGCCTCAAAAGTAGGGGGGGGGGGGGGGGGGTGGCAGCCCAGTGCCCAGGGATCAAGGCCTTGGCCTCATTTAATAAATGCCGAACAATCGAATTTTTATAAACCGATATTGGTTGGGTTGTATGGTGGAGCAGATAGTTCGCAGGGTGAAATGGCGGGGGTGAGTCCGTAAACTTAGGTAACGTGTCTCGGATTTTAGTCCAGAAAGGGTGTATGAGGGGACAATCCCACCAGATATGGAGGACCGTACCTGTGGCAGAGCCACATCTCCAACACATATCTGATCGGTCCTTAAATATCGCATGTAGTTTGCTAGGGGTGCGATACCAGTGCGTCAGGAGTTTATACAACATTTCCTGGGTCCTAGTGTTTATTGAACTCTTATGCCTGAGTGTAAATATCTTTTTCCATTGTGCTATCCTGAACGTTCGGGATAGTGCAGTCTACCACTTCCCAACATAAGCTGGGAGGGGATCATCTTCAGTGTGGATCAGAAATTTATAGAGCGTGGATATCCCATGTATTGGGATGGTCTCCAGGCCAAAAAATTCCTCAAAGGGTAGTAACTCCCGTTGTAAGTTATGTTTCTGAGTAGTACTGTTAAAGAAGGATTGAAGCTGGAGGTACTGTAAGTTATGTAGTGTTGTGGGCGTCGAGTTTTGCAGAATATCATGTAGGGGTTTAAGTTTGTTTCCTGTCATAAAACTTTGTAGAGTAGGTCTAGCTTCAAGTGTAGTTTGGAGGAAATCGCCTCCGTTTTGTCCTGGAGGGAAATCAGGGTTATGTCTAAGCGGAGTGTGAGGGGACGGAAAGGTTGTCAGTTGATTCTTCTTATATAGACGGTGGAGTACGGTTAGGGATGCTGTCGCAAAGGGTTGGAGTTTTACGATCCGTCTAGCTGTATGCGGGTGGAGCCACAAGAGGGGCTGGAGCGGGGTTTTTAACATATGAGCCTCCAGTGGGATCCACATTTTATGGGGGGGCTGGTACATCCATTCTAATAACCGAAGGAGGTGGCACGAGTTGTAGTAAATCTTGGGGCAAGGTAGGCCTAGTCCCCCATGCGCTTTCGGCTTTTGGAGCAAAGTGATGGAAAGGCGGGGGAGAGGGGTTTGTGCCCAGATGTATTTAATAAAAAGTGTTCGCAGGGAAGCAAAAAAGGCTCTTGGGAGCTAGATCGGGATAGTTTGAAATAAATATAGAAGGCGTGGGAGGACATTCATTTTTAATGCATTGATCCTACCTGTCCAGGAGATAAAGAGAGGGCCCTATCCCGTGAGGTCCCCCTTCAATGTCGTCAACATGGGTAGAAAATTATGGGAATAGAGTTGGGATAAGTCACTTGTAAGCCATATGCCCAGATATTTAAGTTTGTGTTTACACCATTTAAACGGGAAGGATGAAGCAAGGGCCCTAGAAGTGTCGCTGGGCAAGTTTATGTTCATAATTTCTGACTTAGTGAGATTAATTTTTCCCATAGATGCGAAATTCACGAAGGAGAACAGGCAGTGACACCCTAGGCCTCGTCAGAACAAATAACAGGTCATCCGCAAAGCCCAAAACCTTATGGTGGACCGCATCGGCCTGCAGTCCTGTAATGTCTTGTTCCCCTCTTATCGCCTGCATAAAGGGCTCCAGGGAAAGAACAAAAAGAAGTGGAGAGAGTGGGCATCTCTGCCTGGTCCCATTCGCGATAGAAAACGAGTCAGAAAGGGCTCCATTAATTCATACTCGAGCACTGGGACGGGAGTACAGGGAGGCTACCCAAGCTACCATGTGTGGACCAAAGCCCATTGAGTTAAGGACTTCCAACATATATGTCCAATTCAGACGATCGAAAGCTTTTTTGGCATCTGTAGATAACATGATCGTGGTTTGGGCAAGTTGGATTAAATTAAGCGCTCGAATGGTGCTGTCCCTGGATTCCCATCCTGGAATAAAGCCTGATTGGTCTGGGTGGACTAAACTGGGAATAAGTACTTGGATACGTGTGGCCAGGATCTTTAAGAAAAGTTTCAGATCTATGTTGAGTAAAGAAATAGGTCTATAGTTTTCACAGAGCTCGTGGTTCCTACCTTCCTTCGGGATAACTGCGATAGTTGCTGCTAATGTATGGGGGTGAAATGGGGCACCCTGTAGGATAGAATTAAATGTGGTAACCATGTGAGGGCTAAGCATCAGTGTTGGCCAGCGTGTGTTTGTGTGCTTGTTCGATCACCCCTATCTGTGTGCAGAGTGCACTCAACGCTGCTGAGCGCTCCTTATTTTGTATTGTGGCCAATCGGATTAAGTGGCCTCTCAGGACACATTTGTGAGCTTCCCATACCATAGGGAGAGGGACATCAGGTGTGGTGTTCTCAGAAAAATATTCGCCTAGTAGGGTTTCTGTGGATGTAGAGACCTGCGGGTCTGTGAGCATAGACTCATTCATACGCCAAGTGTGTTGGGGCTGTTTCAACCAGGGGGTAGTAAAGGTGATTCCTAGAGGGGCGTGATCAGACCATGTAATTAACCCGTAATCGGCCTTAGTCATATGAGGTAAATGATAATGTGTTGTGAAAATATAATCTATCCGTGTGTATCGGCGGTGAGGGGTAGAGTCGTAGCTATAGTCCCTGCCGGTGGGGTGTAGGGCTCTCCAGCAGTCCACAAGCTGTAGGTCCTGGAGGGATTTCCTAATTTTAGGCATGACATGTGCGGGTGTTTGTGTGCAGCCGGTAGAGGTATCCACCGTGGGGTCAAGGGTAACGTTAAGGTCCCCGCCTAAAATAAGCATACCCTCCTGAAATTTTGCTAAAAGGGCCATTGTTTTAGTAAACCAAACATTTTGCTTCGTGTTGGGGAGGTAGACATTAGCAAATGTATACAGACGCCCCGCCATTTCACCCTTGACAAACAAATATCTGCCTTCTGGATCTGCCAGGTGAGAGAGATTTTTGAAGGGGAGGTGTTTAGAAATAAGCAATGCAACCCCTTTCGATTTAGCCAATGGGTTGTTACTGTAAAAACCTATAAGAAAATCACGGTTGACCAAGGTAGGGGCTGCAGGACCTTTAAAGTGTGTTTCTTGCAAGAACGCCACCGATACCCTTTTCCCTTTCAGTTCCCTTAACAGAACTGTCCCTCTTTTCGGGGATGTTCAGACCCTTGACATTATGGGAAACAATATGCATATTGTCAGAATTAGTCGACCTGAAGTGCAACAACAAATAATAGCCGCAGAATCAGAAATGTGTATTAACCCGGTTAAAATAATAATAAAAAAAAATACAAATAAATAAATAAAAACACAAAGGAGGAAGAAAAAAAAAAACAAAGCGAAGAGAAATAAAAATACAGAAACCCCCCCGGACAGATCAAAGATGGGGGAGGGGGTGAGAAGGGAAAAGACCAGACGAGAACAACACAACAAATACAATAGGAACTTTCCTAACACCTGTGGCGTCTACTGACCTGAGAAAAGGGGAGACCCTCGACCTGCGTGGGTGTCCCCTGAGCTCGACCAGTATACAAAAGGGACACCTATGGTATGGGGTTAAATGGCAACCGTCCCAGGTAGGACACCTTCCTGTCACCGTGTGATTGGTTATATAATCTAACAACCCCACAGTGACGAGGGGAATTTAAACCGAGGAGTACAAGTGTCGTCCCTCCTTAAAACGGCTAACTTAATACAGTACATATTGTGCATCTTATGGCTCACTTTTTAAAGATATTTTAATTATTAAATATTAACATATTTGGTAATTAACAGTACAACATCATAACTTTTGGCAAGGAGAAAGAGGGTTATGCTCTTATGTCTCTTTGGCTTTCAGCTAGACAGGAGACTCAGATCCATACAAACTGAAAAAAAACAGCCCCCTGAAAGGAGCCCAGGTAATTGACGAACTGTCACTACACATCTGGGACAAGTGTGGGCAATATATAACCAGTGACCAATCTGTGCGCCATAGCTCGGTCAATAACAGACATAATAATACAGGGAGAGAGAGGGATGTGGGTTAAGAGGCCCCACTCAATAAACTCTGTAGCGCACTGAGTATAACCGCCAATATGCGTGATGGAAGTTGGGATAAAACATGGGCTAAGGACCCTAAGGGTATAATCCAGTTCACCTGGTTAACCGCACCACAATCCCTACGTACTGTGAGATATATATTCTACCTGTGGGGGCCATGGCCCTGGCGTCGCGTCCGTAGGCACTCTGGCATAGCAGCACACTCATATACAAATTTCCCAGTCCGTGGGTAGACAGCGTCCAAAAACTTTACATTTGCCAAGCATGTGAGTCCCCACAAATAAATCATATTCTGGAGACATACTGTTCCAAGCCCTTTAAGATGACATATAAAGGATTATATTTATTTTTTTGTGAAGAGGGTACTCATTCCTCTGCTCTCCGGATATCAGACATATCAGGGGCTTCTCTTGTCCTGGATGATGCAGGAGTCACGGATGTTGCCTTGAAAATGTATATTATATATATATGATAGTTACATATCAAAGTGCTTAGGGTTACATACACCAGGGCTTGACAAATTTATCTGAGTTTTAGGAGCCAGCTAAAAAATCTAGGAGCCAGACAACGGCACATAAACACAAACACAAGCAGTCACACACAGACACATAGTCTGTCCCATATACATACAGGATCCTTTATTTCACTAGGGTGAAAGTCCTCTCCTTGCACCCTCCACTTCTAAGTGCGAAACCTGTTACACCTTGTTTTTCTACAAATACATACAAACACACACACACACACACACACACACCGTCAGTCACATATATACACACACACACAAACACATCCAGTCAGTCACATACATACTCACAAACACATCCAGTCAGACACATTTATACACACAGACACATATATACACACAAACACATCTAGTCACACACATATATACACACACAAACACATCCAGTCACACACATATTGTGAGGAGAGTTATACTGGATGAAGACCAAAAATGCAGGATGGTACAATACAGATATTTTTATTGACAGGGGTTAAATGCAGGAACTTGCAACAGTTGTAATCCACACTGACAGGGGTTAAATGCAGGAACTTGCAGCAGTTGTAATCCACACTGACAGGGGTTAAATGCAGGAACTTGCAGCAGTTGTAATCCACACTGACAATAAGCAAAACGAAAACAGTCCAAGATCAGGGGCAATAGAGAAGTAGCAAAAACGAGAGACAAGCCGGGGTCAGGTTACCAGAGAATCAGAATAACGAGAAACAGTCCAGGTATCAAGGGGCACAGGCAGGCAGAAGGGTAGTCAGGAAATCCAGGTTCAGTAACAATCAATAATGAGGAAACGCTAGGCTATCGAATACACGAGAATCACCAAGCACTGTTTGCTTAGTGATTCTGGCTTTTAAATCTTCCGCGCCTCGCGGGTATGCGACGTGCGTGACGTCATCGGGCGCGCGCCTCCATGGAGACAGGTCACGTGATGACGTGGACGCGCTGGCAAGCGCGTGTGACGGATCTCGGCTGGGAGAGAGGTTGTACTCAGGGGAGCTGCTGCGGGGAAGAACCTGACAGTTCCCCCTCCCAAAGCGAGACCTCCGGGCTCGCCACTGGCCAGGACGATTGGGATGACGATCATGAAAGGCATGGACCAACTCATCAGCGTGAACAAGTGCAGCCGGTTCCCAAGATCTGTCGCTCTCCCCATATCCTTTCCAGTGTATGAGATATTGAAGCCGACCACGATGAAGGCGAGAATCAAGCACCTCTTCCACTTCATACTCCTCCATACCATCGACCAAAACCGGATCTGGGGGAGACCCCTGTCTACCTGGAAAAAGGTTAGCCACCCACGGTTTGAGCAAGGAGACGTGAAACACCGGGTGGATCCTCATAGATGCAGGTAAGCGTAATCTCATGACCAGAGGAGATATAACCTCGATGATGGGGAAAGGACCAAGGAATCGAGGACCCAGTTTCTTCGTGGGACAGGAGAGTTTTAGGTGTTTGGTGGATAGCCACACCTTGTCGCCCGGTTTGTACACAGGAGCATCCGAACGATGTCTGTCTGCGAAGGCTTTGTATCGTTGTTGAGAGTGGAGAAGAGTATCACGGAGTAAGGCAAATGTGCGGGTGATATTACGTATGTGAACAGAAGCGGAGGGAACGGTGCTTGGAATAGGGGACCCAGGGAGCATTGAAGGGTGAAAGCCATAGTTGAGAAAAAATGGGGACTTTCCCGTTGAGCTGTGGATATGATTGTTATAAGCGAATTCCGCCAGCGGCAAATACTTGCTCCAGTCATCTTGAAGATGCGTGGTGAAGCAGCGTAGGTATTGTTCCAGAGTTTGATTGGTGCGCTCCGTCTGACCGTTACTTTGGGGATGAAAAGCCGTAGTGAGAGAACGATGGATATGTAATTCCGTACAGAAAGCTCTCCAGAAATGAGAGGTGAATTGAGTCCCCCGGTCCGACACTAAGTTTTCGGGTAGACCATGCAATCTAAAAACTTCTCTTATGAAGAGGTCCGCAGTCTCTATAGCCGAGGGTAGGTGAGTATACGGAATGAAGTGTGCCATCTTGGTAAAGCGGTCTACAGCGACCATCAGTGTATTGTATCGTTGGGATCGGGGTAGATCTGTAATGAAGTCCACGGAGACATCACTCCAGGGTCTAGCGGGTATCGGCAAAGGCTGAAGAAGACCTGAGGGTTTTTGGTGTCTTTCTTTCGCATGGGCGCAAGTATCACAGGAAGCAACAAATCTCGTGACATCCACTTGTAGGTCAGGCCACCAAAAAGTTCTGGTAATAAGATCTTTGGTCTGTCGGACACCGCCGTGCCCCGCTGTAGGGGAATCATGAAAGTATTGGAGGACTTGTAAACGGACCTCAGGGGGAACGTATGCTTTGTCTTGGTAAAAATATAGTCCTTGACGGTGTGTCAATTGGTCAGGATGGGGTACCCTAGGGGTCGAAGGATGATTACGGAGAGCCTCCCAAATTGATTGTGTGGCGTTCAAGAAGTGTTCAGATTGAAGTATGGTACTCGATCTCTCACCTTGAGGCTCTTCGGGTTCAGTCATACGTGATAAAGCATCGGCTTTCAAATTACGGGATCCTGGACGATACGTGATATGGAGGTTGAAGCGTGTGAAGAAGAGTGCCCATCTGGCTTGTCTAGGTTGTAGTCTCCTAGCGGTACGTAGATACTCCAGGTTTTTGTGGTCCGTAAAGACGGTCACAGGGAAAAGGGCACCCTCCAATAGGTGTCTCCACTCCTCCAATGCAAGTTTTATCGCCAGTAGTTCTCTCTCACCTATATTGTAGTTTCTCTCTGCCGGTGACAGAGTCCTGGAGAAGAAGGCCACAGGGTGTAATTTTCCATCCTCCTTGTGCCTCTGGGAAAGGATTGCACCAACTGCTGAATCGGATGCGTCCACCTCAAGTGTAAAGGCGCTGGAAGGATCTGGAAGGATTAGAATAGGAGCTGTGGTAAAACAAGTCTTCAGAGTATTGAAAGCCTCCTGTGCTGTTTTAGTCCAGAAAAACAATCGGTTCTTGGAAGTCAAGGCGGTAATAGGTTGTATGACCTTAGAAAAGTTCCTGATGAATTTCCTATAAAAATTTGCGAAACCCACAAACCTCTGTACACTCTTCTTATCAGAGGGTGTTGGCCAGTCTCGTATTGCAGTAATCTTCTTGGGGTCCATCTGGATGTTATTTGGAGACAAAATGAAACCCAGGAATTCCACTGATTTACTCTCAAATTCACATTTCTCCAGTTTAGCGTATAGCTGATGTTGTCTCAGGCGGTTGAGAACTGTATGTACGTGTTGTCTGTGTGTCTCTAATGATGGGGAGTAGATGAGAATATCATCAAGGTAGATGATCACAAAGTGGTCCAGAATATCTCGAAAGATGTCATTGACAAAATGTTGAAAAGTAGCTGGTGCGTTGCAAAGTCCAAATGGCATAACTTTGTACTCATAATGTCCATAGCGTGATCTGAAGGCCGTTTTCCACTCATCCCCCTTCCTGATACGCACTAGGTTATACGCTCCTCGCAGATCGATTTTCGTGAAGAATTGTGCTGTGCGGAGATGATCCAATAATTCCGAAATGAGGGGTAGTGGGTAACGATTCTTCGTAGTAATATTATTAAGTTCTCTGTAATCTATACAGGGACGCAATCCACCATCCTTCTTTTTGACAAAGAAAATACCCGCACCCGCAGGAGAGGTGGAAGGTCTTATAAAACCTTTGGCTAGGTTGTCTTCTATATAGTCTTTCAGTGCAGTGAGTTCGGGTTCAGCGAGGGGGTAGATCCTTCCAAAAGGAATGGGTGCTCCTGGAAGAAGATCAATTGGGCAGTCATAATTCCGGTGAGGAGGGAGTGAGTCTGCCTTCTTTTTCTCAAACACATCCTGAAATTGGGAGTAGGCTGAAGGTAGAGTAGGGAGTGATTTTGACTCGGAAGTAAAACACGCAATGTTTTTAAACAGGCACTTGTTGATGCAAAGATTAGAGGTAAATGTAAGTATGCCGGATCCCCAGTTGATGATGGGATTGTGTAACCGAAGCCATGGAAGTCCCAGTATGATAGAGAATATAGGCGCTGGTACGATGTCGAATTGAATGATCTCCCTATGTCCTTCACCAATCGTCATGACCAGAGGGATGGTTTCATGTGTAATGGGACCAGTTTTCAAAGGACTCCCATCTACCAGTTGGATGTGCATGGGTGATTTCTTCTTACGGGTAGGAATTGCGATGGCCTTGACCAGATCAGTGTCGATGAAGCACCCGCTGGCTCCGGAATCCACCATCGCCATCATGGGAATAGGACCTTTATTCCACTGTAAGGAAAGAGGAATGGAAAGATGAGGGGTCTTGTCTGTAGCTGATACCGTATTATTCTCATGAGAGGAGGAAGTTTGCTTACCATCTGTGAGTCGTTTACGGGCACGGCATTCCTTGTACATATGTCCTGGTTTACCGCAGTACAGACAGAGATTCAGGTTTCTACGTCTGGTCTTCTCTTCTGTAGAGAGGGGACCTCGGACTAGTCCAATCTGCATAGGCTCCTCTGTGTTTTGGGGGATTGGGGTTCTGGACTCGTATAGTGGTGGGCTGTAAGATGATTCCGCAGAGTTAGGGGTGTTGGACCGTTCTGCTCTTCGTTCGCGTAGCCTGCGGTCTATCTGGGTGACTAAACGGGTAAGGTCATCCAAGGAGGAAGGTATGCCAACACGAGCTAATTCGTCCTTAAGGCCATCGGATAGTCCCAGACGGAACTGGTCTAGGAGTGCCGATTCGTTCCAAGTGGTCTCTAATGCAAGTCTGCGGAATTCAGTTATAAATTCCTCCACTGGTCGACGGCCTTGTCTCAGAGCACGAATGGCATTAGTAGCTGAAGTGACTCTGAAGGGATCTTCGTATAAAGAGTCTAATGCTTGTCGAAAAGAACCCCAAGTGTCAAGGACCGGACTGTTGGTGTGGAGGAGATGGTGGGCCCATAGCTGCGGTTCGTCCAGGAGAAGCGAGATTACGGTATGTACCCTCACATAGTCAGAGGCATACGTACGAGGACGAAGGTTAAACAGGATCTGGCAAGAAGTGATGAAAGTACGATACTTCTGTCTATCGCCGGTGAATTTCTCTGGTAAGACAACTTGTGGTTCAGATGTGATAGCCCCTTCTAGAAAAATAGGGGTTGGAGGAGGTGCATGCGCCGCCACTGCGGGTTCAGGGGCATTACCTTGTAGGTGTTGTATCTGTTGTTGTAGGTTAGCTTGTCCTGTCTGTAGGTCTTGTACCGACTGGTTGAGAGTGACTAATTGCTGAGTGAGAGCAGCAATAGCGTCGGTTAGTCCCGCGGTCTCCATGATATGAGATGGCTTGGTGATTATGTGAGGAGAGTTATACTGGATGAAGACCAAAAATGCAGGATGGTACAATACAGATATTTTTATTGACAGGGGTTAAATGCAGGAACTTGCAACAGTTGTAATCCACACTGACAGGGGTTAAATGCAGGAACTTGCAGCAGTTGTAATCCACACTGACAGGGGTTAAATGCAGGAACTTGCAGCAGTTGTAATCCACACTGACAATAAGCAAAACGAAAACAGTCCAAGATCAGGGGCAATAGAGAAGTAGCAAAAACGAGAGACAAGCCGGGGTCAGGTTACCAGAGAATCAGAATAACGAGAAACAGTCCAGGTATCAAGGGGCACAGGCAGGCAGAAGGGTAGTCAGGAAATCCAGGTTCAGTAACAATCAATAATGAGGAAACGCTAGGCTATCGAATACACGAGAATCACCAAGCACTGTTTGCTTAGTGATTCTGGCTTTTAAATCTTCCGCGCCTCGCGGGTATGCGACGTGCGTGACGTCATCGGGCGCGCGCCTCCATTGAGACAGGTCACGTGATGACGTGGACGCGCTGGCAAGCGCGTGTGACGGATCTCGGCTGGGAGAGAGGTTGTACTCAGGGGAGCTGCTGCGGGGAAGAACCTGACACATATAAACACACAAACACATCCAGTCACACACATATATACACACAAACACATCCAGTCAGTCACATACATACACAAACACATCCAGTCAGACACATACATACACAAACACATCCAGTCAGAAACATACACACACAAGCACATCCAGTCAGACACATATATACACACACACACAAGCACATCCAGTCAGACACATATATACACACACACACACACACACAAACACATCCAGTCAGACACATATATACAGACAAACACATCCAGTCAGTCACATACATACACACAAAGACATCCAGTCAGACACATATATACACACAAACAAATCCAGTCACACACATATATATACACACAAACAAATCCAGTCACACACATATATATACACACAAACAAATCCAGTCACACACATATATATATATACACACACACACACACACACACACACACAAAGACATCCAGGCAGACACCTTTATACACACAAACACATCCAGCCAGACACATATTTACACACAAACACATCCAGGCAGACACATATATACACACAAACACAGCCAGACAGACACATACACAAGACTTTAAGAAGAAAAGAAAAAAGTTCACCTATCAATGTCCCCCCTCCCTGCCATTACACCTTCCCTGCTATGCTCCCGGGTGATAACGCGGTGCGCGAGGGGGTGGAGGAGGAAGTCTGTGCAGCCGGTGTACTCACTCTGCTCCCTCGTGCACCGCTGCTGCAAAAAAGAAAAGGTAAAAAAACGATCCCATTACCGAGGGCACCACACGGGGGCTCATGTTACCAGGGCGCCAGGTCTGATTTCCTGGTCGCCATGGCGAACTGGCGCCCGGGGTTTGTCGAGCTCTGACATACACTACTTAAAAAGCCAAAGTGAATTTGGTGGTCTTCAATTGTCCTAATCACACGTGAAACATTTACATTCTGAAGTGTCTGGGTGAAGAAAATGCTGTGATCAAGAATTTTTCTATTCAGCCAATCCATGCAGTTCTTTAGGTATGTCCCCTGAAGCTCTACAGTACAAGAGTTTCTGGGAATGGTAGTGTGGAGTATTTAAACCGAGGAGTACAAGTGTCGTCCCTCCGTAAAACGGCTAACTTAATACAGTACATATTGTGCATCTTATGGCTCACTTTTTAAAGATATTTTAATTATTAAATATTAACATATTTGGTCAGATGCCCAGGAATATTATGCCAGTCAGATGCCCAGGAATATTATGCCAGTCAGATGCCCAGGAATATTATGCCAGTCAGAGCCCAGTTATATTATGCCAGTCAGATGCCCAGGAATATTATGCCAGTCAGATGCTCAGGAATATTATGCCAGTCAGATGCCCAAGAATATTATGCCAGTCAGAGCCCAGGAATATTATGCCAGTCAGAGCCCAGGAATATTATGCCAGTCAGATGCCCAGGAATATTATGCCATTCAGATGCTCAGGAATAATATGCCAGTCAGATGCCCAGGAATATTATGCCAGTCAGAGCCCAAGAATATTATGCCAGTCAGAGCCCAATAATATTATGCCAGTCAGATGCCCAGGAATATTATGCCAGTCAGAGCCCAGGAATATTATGCCATTCAGATGCCCAGGAATATTATGCCATTCAGATGCCCAGGAATATTATGCCAGTCAGAGCCCAGGAATATTATGCCATTCAGATGCCCAGGAATACTATGCTAGTCAGAGCCCAGGAATATTATGCCCGTCAGAGCCCAGGAATATTATGCCATTCAGATGCCCAGGAATATTGTGCCATTCAGATGCCCAGGAATATTATGCCAGTCAGAGCCCAGGAATATTATGCCATTCAGATGCCCAGGAATAGTGTGCCATTTAGATGCCCAGGAATAGTGTGCCAGTCAGATGCCCAGGAATAGTGTGCCAGTCAGATGCCCAGGAATATTATGCCAGTCAGAAGCCCAGGAATATTATGCCAGTCAGAGCCCAGTTATATTATGCCAGTCAGATGCCCAGGAATAGTGTGCCAGTCAGATGCCCAGGAATATTTTGCCAGTCAGATGCCTGTAATATTGTACCAGTCAGATGCCCAGGAATATTTTGCCAGTCAGATGCCCATAAACTGCCCATTGCAGTGCTCGTTATACCTCCCTCCTCCCCCGCTTCCCCATCACTTACCTCCAGCTGCCGTGTCCCCGGCCGGACGTCTTGCGCAGTGTTCCCCTCCTGCACGGAGGAGGGAAACACAGTTACCGGATCCGGATGTGACGAAACGTCACATCCGGTCGCGGTGATTTGATTTTTTTTTTTTTTCGTTTTCCTGCAGCCGCATCCGCTACGGCTGCAAGAAAAAAAAAAAAGGTAAACAGCGGGGAGCAGGGGGTGCCGGCAGCCGCGGGCTGGATAAATGTGCTCGGCGGGCCGCATGTGGCCCGCGGGCCGTAGTTTGAGGACCCCTGCATTAGTTAGTGGAAAATTATCAGAGGTGAAACCTGTAGCAGAAACTTTTGCAGTCGGGTTTTGATATATTTTCCTATGAGCACGTTCACTATCTTATTCCAAAGACATCTCAAATATTAAAACTGATTAGAATTCAGAAAGTAAACATCTACTATGGTATAAGTTACGTTATTTACTTTTCCAATCCAGATGATAAACCAACCTCTTTCATCAACTATGATCTTATCAATGGAATGGGACGTATTTTTTTTTTTTTTTTTACAAAAGATAGATCCACCTCTCAATTTTGGTCTTGGACGTAGAGTGGTATTGCAATGGAAAATTCTTTATCATATTATATGATAATTATTATCTTTAAAGTGGGTCTCTTGAATGCAAAGTACCGTATTTTTAGCTCCATAAGATGCACCTAGTTTTTAGAGGAGGAAAACAAGAAAACCACATTGAACAGATCTTTACTAAATTCTTATCTCCCCAAAAGTAGTAGTAATGAGCAAAGCTAAAAAAAAACTAATACAGCTAACCTTAGGCACACCATTCTGCACCATGAGAAATGCAGTGTGCACCAGCCAAACATTAGCAATCTATGCTATAGTCATAAGACTGCAGTGGTGACTAACCTTTAGCATGCCAGCTGCTTTGGACTATATTATTTTCCATTATGCACAATATGCCAGTATTTAGCCACTCAGTATGCCAGGATTTAGCCATTTAATATGCCAGGATTTAGCCACTTAATATGTCAGGATTTAGCCATTTAATGTGCCAGGATTGTGTCACTCAATATGCCAGGATTTAGCCATTTAATATGCCAGGATTTGGCCATTTAATATGCCAGGTTTTGTCACTCAATATGCCAGGATTTAGCCACTCAATATGCAAGGATTTAGCCATTTAATATGCCAGGATTTAGCCACTCAATATGCCAGGATTTTGCCACCCTCCTCCCCCCTTCCCCAGTACATACCTCCATGCAGTCTTCCCTCCTGCACAGAGAAAGGAAACTCCGGTGGCTTCAATAAAGTAAAAAAATCAGGCAGAAGTGGCCTCATCATAATATAAAAAACAAGTGCTTTAAACAGCTTTTTACGAATACGTGTTAGTGAATCAAACAAGGTGATATCAAGTGTTCCAGCTCTGTTCAGCGGAAGCGGCTGCAGGAAAACGAAAAAAAAAAAAAAAAATCGAATCACCGCGACCGGATGTGACGTTTCGTCACATCCGGATCCGGTAACTGTGTTTCCCTCCTCCGTGCAGGAGGGGAACACTGCGCAAGACGTCCGGCCGGGGACACAGCAGCTGGAGGTAAGTGATGGGGAAGCGGGGGAGGAGGGAGGTATAACGAGCACTGCAATGGGCAGTTTATGGGCATCTGACTGGCAAAATATTCCTGGGCATCTGACTGGTACAATATTACAGGCATCTGACTGGCAAAATATTCCTGGGCATCTGACTGGCACACTATTCCTGGGCATCTGACTGGCATAATATAACTGGGCTCTGACTGGCATAATATTCCTGGGCATCTGACTGGCATAATATTCCTGGGCATCTGAATGGCATAATATTCCTGGGTTCTGACTGGCATAATATTCCTGGGCATCTGAATGGCATAATATTCCTGGGCATCTGAATGGCATAATATTCCTGGGCTCTGACTGGCATAATATTCCTGGGCATCTGACTGGCATAATATTATTGGGCTCTGACTGGCATAATATTCTTGGGCTCTGACTGGCATAATATTCCTGGGCATCTGACTGGCATATTATTCCTGAGCATCTGAATGGCATAATATTCCTGGGCATCTGACTGGCATAATATTCCTGGGCTCTGACTGGCATAATATTCCTGGGCTCTGACTGGCATAATATTCCTGGGCATCTGACTGGCATAATATTATTGGGCTCTGACTGGCATAATATTCTTGGGCTCTGACTGGCATAATATTCCTGGGGATCTGACTGGCATAATATTCCTGAGCATCTGACTGGCATAATATTCCTGGGCATCTGACTGGCATAATATAACTGGGCTCTGACTGGCATAATATTCCTGGGCATCTGACTGGCATAATATTCCTGGGCATCTGACTGGCATAATATTACTGGGCTCTGACTGGCATAATATTCCTGGGCATCTGACTGGCACAATATTACTGGGCTCTGACTGGCATAATATTACTGGGCTCTGACTGGCACACTATTCCCATTGAAATACTGGTAAGTTTGTTGATTTAACTTTACTTCATTTTAAATATTGTATTTGTTCCCGTTGTGATTCTTCACTTCAAAATAAGATATATGCAGTGTGCATAGGAATTTGTTCATAGTTTTTGTTTTTACTATAGTCCGGCCCTCCAACGGTCTGAGTGACAGAGAACTGGCCCCCTGTTTAAAAAGTTTGAGGACCCCTGAACTAATGGAACTCGACAGGGTTGCCCATTGTCCCCGTTATTATGTGCTCTAGCGATGAGCCACTGGCCACATTAATAAGGACAGTCTCAATACAGGAAAAACACAGGCTCTACCTATACACATTCCTGTGTTATCCAGTGTGATCTGGATGATTTGAAAACTAAATTTGACTTTGATGCCAATATCACAAAAAGAAATGGAAAACTGGAGTAAGTTGGAACTTTCCTGGTTAGGTAAAATTACATATATTAAAATGAACATCTTACCTAAAATACTATACTACTTGAAAACTATTCCCTTATCAATTCCGAAGACATTCTTTAAAACAGTTCTGTCTGCAACTTATGCCGCTACAGCACTTAAGTTTGGCCTAACAAGTCAGATTCCACGCTGGCTTGAGATGGGAAATGATAGGATGTCACCATATTCTATTAAAGAAGTACTGTGGCTTCCGACCCAGAATAACTGAGATGTTTCCCACTACTAAGATTACCATCAAAGCTTGGGATACTGTGTTTAAAGTAGTCGTCCCTTCCTCTGGGTGGTCACGGGTAATGTCTGTATTAAAACTAGATTTTCCTGATTTAAATTTGAAAAATTGCCACACTAAATCAATTCAAAATGTAAATGACTTTTTCTTAGGTAATTCTTTAATGTCTTTTAAGAAACGTCAAGATAAATTCATCCTACAAGATAATATGCAAATAGAACACAAATGAATTATTAATAAAATAAAACTTGCATTTTCCATTCAAAATTTAGATCAAAATTAAACAGAAAATGCATTATCTGATCTGGAAAAAACATACTTATATAATCCTAATAAACGCGGTACTATATCTTAATGTTACTCTTATCTAATGCCCACACCTAGAATAAAAGATGATTACATGCGTGCATGGGAAAAAGATATGGAAGCTTGTTAAGACCTGGAAGAATGGCTTAAATTTGTACCAGCTCTTAAAGGAATTACTCAATGCTCCAATCGTTGGGAAAACCATTTCAAAATAATTTATAGATGGTATTTAGCCCCCTATAGGTTGAATAAAATGAACTCCAGGTATTCAGACAAATGTTGCAGAAACTGTGGAATTATTGGCTCGCTTTCACATGTTTTTTGGTATTGTCCTAAACTCACACAATTTTGTCAGCAAATACATAAATTAATCCAAAAAGTAAATCCGAAAATTCCTATACTCACTTCAGAATTGGCTTTATTCAAATTCGTCCTTGATACTATTAAAAAAATTGATAAAATTATAATTGGACATATCCTTTTAGCTGCTACTACGGTCAGCCCCAGATACTGGAGGTCACCAACAATCCCTACTATTAAAGAAGTTTTTATTATATACTAGAAATAGGAGGTACGAACTGGCTCTCAGACAACCTTCTTTGCAGTTAGATAACCTTAGACACTACTGGGACGAATGGGAAACAAAGATTAAAAGAGGATATAGGATTTGATTGCTTGTATAAAGAAAAGTATTTGAAAAATTGACAAATTTGACAACAACATTTTTTATTCTATTACGCAATTATCAGAACTAGGTACTGTTGTGTCATGTTATGTATACTAGAATTGGTTATAGTCATTATAATTTAATTTGAAAAAAAGAAAAAAAGCTATTACGGATGGATGCACTCACCTTCCCCCTTGTTTTGCCTCCCCTCCCAATTTTTTATTTTATTTATTAACATTGTATTTTAATTGCATAATTAATTCATACCAATATGTTATCACAATGAAAACTGACTATAAAGTGCCTGATCAATACTTTCATCATTGATTTAAATATATTATGTATAACATATATGGTATTTTCTCTTTCATTGTAAAAAGTTATTGTTATTGTAAAAATATCTCTTTAACCCCTTCGCGACAATGGACATGTCAGGCACGTCCTGCAGTGAAATAATCACTCGAGGCAATAGCCAGCACAGAAATTTCATCTCTGGGGCACCCACGAAGCGATCGTGGGTGCCATATTAACGGAGCAGCATGCTCCGTCAATATGGCTATGCCCTCTTGTGGTCAGAGCTTCGGAAGTGAAAGAAAATTAATTTCTGTCGCTCTGAATGTATTGCTTGACTGTCCCTAGAGGCAGCAAGCAACATTGCAATGTTGAAAATAAAAAGATTTAATTAGCTTAAAACTGGTATTATAGTTAGATTAGCCTATAGCGTTAAAATTAAATATTTTTTTAGCAAAAGGGATAGGGTTAAAATTAAAATAAAATATATTAAGGGATAGCATAAGGTTTAGAGTTGGGGTTAAATTTAGTGTTAGGGTTAAATTTAGGTTTTGGGTTGGGGTCAAAAGGTCAATATGGGAAAACCCCCCAAAAAACACTACTTTTGGTTTTTGTCCCATAACTCGCAAAAAAAATACCGAAAAATATGGAAACATGCATATTTCTGAACAACATTTATAAACTATTTAGACGGGTCTTTTTTAATCATTGTATTTGTGTAAATTATATTTTAGGTCAAAGTTAGAAAAAGTGTTTTTTTTAAACATTTTTCATCATATTTAATGATTTTTTTGTAGTAAATTATAAGATATAATGAACATAATGGTATCTAATGAAAGCCCTTCTTGTGACGATAAAAACAACATATAATTTGTGTGGGTACAGTATGTGAGAAAGAAGAAAATTACAGCTAAACACAAACACCCCAGAAATGTCAAAACAGCCATTGTCACCAAGGGAAAGTCAAGGTAAAAATGTCTTGTCACTATGGGGTTCAGGGCCGGCCCTATAATGGGGCAGAGTGGGGCAGCTGCCCCAGGCGGCATCCTGGCAGAGAGGGCACTTTGCTCCTCCGTGCAGCTGTCTTTTTTTTTTTTCTGTGTTCCTTGATTGAAGTGGGTCTCAGCCAATCAGGTGAGACTTCTCAACTCTCCTGATTGGCTGAGAGTTAATAAACCTCCCGTGATTGGCTGAGACCTCCTTCACACAGAGCTCAAAGCAAAGAGAGATGCATACAACAGGTAAGTTGCAGTGTGAGTGTGTGTATGGATGACAGTGTGAGTGTGTGTGTGTATGTCAGTGTGAGTGAGTGTGTGTGTATGTCAATGTGAGTGTGTGTGAGTGCGAGTGTGTGTGTATGTCAGTGTGATAGTGTGTGTGTCTCAGTGTGAGTGTGTATGTCAGTGTGAGTGAGTGTGTATGTCAGTGTGAGTGAATGTGAATGTCAGTGTAAGTGAGAGCGTGTGTGTATGTCACTGTAAGTGAGAGCGTGTATATGTCAGTGTAAGTGAGAGCGTGTGTATGTCATTGTAAGTGAGAGTGTGTGTGTATGTCAGTGTGAGTGAGAGCGTGTGTATATGTCAGTGTGAGTGAACATGTGTGTGTGTATGTCAGTGTGATAGTGTGGCGAAACCGGCCTCCCCACGTGTCCTTGGAGGGGGCTGCTTGCTCGCCTCTTGCCTTTGGACTATGGACCAGACTTTATGAGAATGTGTTAACCCAGATAGCTATGCCATGGAGCCCATTTGTGTAGTTAAAGACTTCGGCTCCATAGCAATTGAACTGTGTGAATAGGATCTGAGCGCTCTTCAGTAGTTTTGTGCGCTCAGATCCCAGCTATCTGGGGATATGTGAAATGTCTGTGTGTTAGGTGAAAAGGTTACTTTATGTATTTTAAAGTGTTTTGTGTCTTTTTGCAACCATGTGCTTAATGGAGTCTTGGGTCTGTCCTGGGAGATAATTGAATTATTCTCCAGGATAGAAGACTCTGAAACTGGTTTGGGCCAGAAAGCCATGCTTCATTTAGTCACAAAGGACTTTCCCTTAACTTTTGAACCCCTGGTCTGATTCGTGCCATTTTTTAATATGTTGTTGCCCTGAATGGATGGATTATGAAAATGTATGCTTTATGTTTGTGACATGTATATTTTAGAAGTTATAAATATTGTGTAAAAACTGTATTCCTCTGCCGGTGATAATGAGATTACCCATTGTGTTCAGTAATCATATCACATGCAGAGAGGAGGATTCTGTGTGGGAGTGTCTGTGTGTATTGTATGGATTGATTGGTTGTTTTGTAATGCCCTGTGGGCTGTACTATGTTTGTGGATTGGGAATAAAAGAGACTGTATGTGACAGTACAGGGAGTTCCTGTTTTAACCCTCAAAGTGAAGTGTCGTCTCATTATTGGGGGAAGGATTTATTGTATGCTGTTCCAGTTTGACTGCTAGGAGAGCAAACCTATTCGTATGGTTCCTATTCAACTGTCTACAGCATTCATATGCTTGGGAGAATTTATTTGTTTCTCCGGTTCAGTGATTGTGGTGTCTGCCAGAGTGCTTGGAGTCCTCAGGAAGCGCTAGGAGCATCCTTCAACGGAGGTACCCAGTCGGGGTGCCAGGCGATCCGTTACATTGGTGGCAGCGGTGGGATGGAGTCCTAGTGCGAGGTAAAGCAGCTCAGAGACACAGTTCGTTTGGAGTTACAAATTGAGGGCAACGCTAGCACACGTGCAGCGCCCCTGGGAGCAGAGGTATCCAGCGACTTGGAGCAGACAAGTATGGAATGCTCTGGCGATGATTGGATGGCCGAGGTGAGGCAGCGAGTGGCCCAGTATGGGGATGATTTACCCATGGAGGTACGCCGGGTGATCTGGAACCAGGTCACTGCCGAGCGAAACACAAGGCTGGCCCGAGAATTCCGTCTGGCGAAAGAGAGAGAGTATGCTAAGCGGAAGGAGTGTTACAGCAGCCGAGTAGAGGCTGCATCCGAGGACGCTAGCCGTCTCCCCCTGAGGCGGCCGCAGGAACCCGAAGTAGGGGTCCTCATAGACTGGTCCTGTGAGGAACCACAACAGGCAGGTGGAGATGGGACCGGCCCAGATCCCCAGCAGCAGCCGGAGTTGCCAGGTGCGGAAGCAGGTGGTCCTTACTCGCAAATGTTGAGGGACCTCACAGACTGGTCCTGGGAAGACCCACAGATGGCAGGTGGAGATGGGATGGCGGCCTCTCTACCGGCCCTACAGGGATGCTGGGCGGTCGGCCCAGATCTCCAGCGGCAGTGTGAGTCCCAGGGAGCCGAAGGGGTCGTCCTTCCTCCCCAGCGGCAGTGTGTACCCCAGGGAGCAGAAGGTGCCGTCCTTCCTCCCCAGCGGCAGTGTGTACCCCAGGAAGCAGAGACCGTCTGTCTCGCACCCCAGCCGCCGGACAAAATATTGAAAGGGGAGACAGTTGGTCCCCCTCTCCACCAGCAAAGAGAAGGTCAGGGAGAGGAGCAGGTTACCACCTCTCCCCAGCGGCAGTCTACAGTTCAGAGAGAGGAGCTTGTTACACCCTCTCTCCAGCGGCAGCCTAACCCACCAAGGGGAGATGTTAAGCCCCACAACTATGCAGATGGGACTGTAGTCTCTCCACTTGCAGCACCAAGGGTAGGGACGGTCGGTCCTGTCCCCCAGCCACAGAGCAGTGTATCCAGAGGGGAGACAGTCGGTCTCCCCCTCCCACAACCAGGCTCCAACCAGGCTACTTCAGTGGTAGCGCTGGCACCCGGGCAGAGTACCGCTGGTCTCTGCCCACTCAGCAACCCACCAAGGCAGTCTACCAGCCCCCCGCACAGCCGTGGTGAGGCACCTGGACATGGACAAGTTGCTATTTTATCCAGGTGTAGTAACCAGTTATTGTGGGTGGGCTGTATTGCTGTTTGTGCTTCGTGGGTGGGTTGCTGGACTAACCAGGGCACTGACCGGCAGGAGGTCAGATACCCTGTTAGTCTGGATGGTAAAGGGGAGAAATGTGGCGAAACCGGCCTCCCCACGTGTCCTTGGAGGGGGCTGCTTGCTCGCCTCTTGCCTTTGGACTATGGACCAGACTTTATGAGAATGTGTTAACCCAGATAGCTATGCCATGGAGCCCATTTGTGTAGTTAAAGACTTCGGCTCCATAGCAATTGAACTGTGTGAATAGGATCTGAGCGCTCTTCAGTAGTTTTGTGCGCTCAGATCCCAGCTATCTGGGGATATGTGAAATGTCTGTGTGTTAGGTGAAAAGGTTACTTTATGTATTTTAAAGTGTTTTGTGTCTTTTTGCAACCATGTGCTTAATGGAGTCTTGGGTCTGTCCTGGGAGATAATTGAATTATTCTCCAGGATAGAAGACTCTGAAACTGGTTTGGGCCAGAAAGCCATGCTTCATTTAGTCACAAAGGACTTTCCCTTAACTTTTGAACCCCTGGTCTGATTCGTGCCATTTTTTAATATGTTGTTGCCCTGAATGGATGGATTATGAAAATGTATGCTTTATGTTTGTGACATGTATATTTTAGAAGTTATAAATATTGTGTAAAAACTGTATTCCTCTGCCGGTGATAATGAGATTACCCATTGTGTTCAGTAATCATATCACATGCAGAGAGGAGGATTCTGTGTGGGAGTGTCTGTGTGTATTGTATGGATTGATTGGTTGTTTTGTAATGCCCTGTGGGCTGTACTATGTTTGTGGATTGGGAATAAAAGAGACTGTATGTGACAGTACAGGGAGTTCCTGTTTTAACCCTCAAAGTGAAGTGTCGTCTCATTATTGGGGGAAGGATTTATTGTATGCTGTTCCAGTTTGACTGCTAGGAGAGTAAACCTATTCGTATGGTTCCTATTCAACTGTCTACAGCATTCATATGCTTGGGAGAATTTATTTGTTTCTCCGGTTCAGTGATTGTGGTGTCTGCCAGAGTGCTTGGAGTCCTCAGGAAGCGCTAGGAGCATCCTTCAACGGAGGTACCCAGTCGGGGTGCCAGGCGATCCGTTACAGATAGTGTGTGTGTATGTCAGTGTGAGTGAGTGTGTTTGTCAGTGTGAATGAATGTGTATGTCAGTGTGAGTGAATGTGAATGTCAGTGTAAGTAAGAGCGTGTGTGTATGTCACTGTGTATGTCAGTGTAAGTGAGAGCGTGTGTATGTCAGTGTAAGTGAGAGCGTGTGTATGTCCTTGTAAGTGAGAGAGTGTGTGTATGCCAGTGTGAGTGTGTGTATGTCAGTGTGAGTGAGAGTGTGTCACTGTGAGTGAGAGTGTGTCAGTGCGAGTGTCTGTGTATGTGTGTGGATAAATGGGTTAACGCCTCGGATACTGCCTATATCTGTCTAGCCACCAAGGGGTTAACTCCTCTGACACTGTCTATATCTGTCTAGCCATCCAGGGGTTAACTCATCTGACACTGCCTACATATGTTAAGCATCTAGGGGTTAACTCTAGTGTTGAGCGAACCCGAACCGCACTGTTCGAATTCGTACCGAACATTACGGTTTTTGGACCCCGGACCCGAACACGGACATTCCACAGAATGTTCGTGTTGGAGTTCGGCGATTACATTGTATGTAATGCTATTGGCTTTCTATAAACCGAAATAGAGTCCCCATTCATAAGAATTTCTTATGAATGGGGACTCTATTTCGGTTTATTGAAAGCCAATAGCATCACATGTATTCCATAAGCCGAAAGTCTATAAACCGAACGACATTCGGTTTATAGACTTTCGGTTTATAGAATAGCAATAGCATTACATGTATTCTATAAACCGACTCTATTGGGTTTATGAATGGGGACTCTATTTCGGTTTATAGAAAGCCAATAGCCATTGGCTTACATGTATTCCATATGCCGAAAGTCTATAAACCGAACGACATTCGGTTTATAGAATAGCAGTAGCATTACATGTATTCTATAAACCGAAAGTCTATAAATCGAATGTCTTTCGGTTTATAGACTTTCGGCTTATGGAATAAATGTAATGCTATTGTTATTCTATAAAACAAAATAGAGTCCCCATTCATAAGAATAGGTCAATTGACCTATTCTTATGAATGGGGAGTCTATTTCGGTTTATAGAAAGCCAATAGCATTACATGGCTATTGGCTTTCTATAAACTGAAATAGAGTCCCCATTCATACGAATAGGTCAATTGACCTATTCGTATGAATGGGGACACTCACCCACATTTTACTTCATTTTGCAGCCCTCTAGCCCTTTCCAGGACTTTTTTAGTGGCCAAAAGTTCGTGTCCCCATTGACTTCAATGGGGTTCGTGGTCAAGATCGAGCCCGAACCCGGACTTTTTTCCGAAGTTCTGCCGAACCCGAACATCCAGGTGTCCGCTCAACTCTAGTTAACTCCTCTGACACTGACTATATCTGTCTGCATTTTGTTATAGGTCACTGGTCACATTATGTTTTAGGGAATTGCATTGCAATGTTTTACCATTACTCTCTTTTCATCTTATGGGTGAGCTCTTTAAAAAATATATTATTATGTATATAAGAAGTTCTTTAGTGGGCATATACAAATTTTAAAAAATAGTTCTAAGAGCTCACCCATGAGGTGAAAAGAAAGATATGGTAAAACAAACATTATTCTGAAAATAGGCTGTGCAATTCCCCAAAACATAATATGTGACCACTGACCTATAACATGACTCAAATATTGTACATTAAGTGTAAATGCTCAAGCATTTAGGGTACACATTTTAATCACGGCCAGCCAATAATCGCACCATATAATTTTGCATATAGAGGTGTTCTTGCATTAAATTATCACGTCCAGATAAGTTTAATTTTAGTTTAAATTACCATGACTGTGGGATTTTTTTTTGGGGGGGGGGGGGGGGGGGGAGGCGCAGCATTTCATTTTACTCCTCAGGCAGCACAATGTCTTGGGCCGGCCCTGATGGAGTTAATAAAAATATAGTTGAAAAAAAAAAAGAAGTCCACAGAACAATCATAAAGTCTAGTTAATGTCCTCCAATGCCTTGTCATCAGTAATGCTACTAAATCTTAGACCACGTAGTCAACACAGGCGGTTTATTCGGAGCAAAAATGTCAAAACTGCATTCACTTGTATTTTCATAATTTTAATTTAACATGGCAAAAGCGTAAGACTTGGTTTAATTTTGGAACCATGAGAAATGCCGGTTCTAGAGCAGTCTAAAGTGCTGTTCGTATGTGAGAATTATCGTGATGTCCATAACCTTTTACCCCATTGCAAATAACAATAGATTCACTGCATTCCAACCTCACAAAATCGTTCTCTTACTGTCATGCACATTCCATTCTCTGTCACAGCACGGCTTCCTAAGGACCACTATGTGATTGGTCACAGCACTTTCCACTACCACCAATCAAATGCTCCGTTTAGTACGAAAAACATCCCCGTTGTCTTTCTGTCGTCCTAACTGGTAGCTACTTTCCACCTCCATTCCCGCTACTTTCACCTTTACGTCATATAATTGGCTGGCCCCTGGAATTGGATTTTGTAAACCCCGCTTGCGACACCGCTGATTGGTAGAAAGATAGAAGAGAAGGGGGCGTGTTCTGTCTGGGTAGCCGCGCCATTTTACCAGCGTAGTCCAGTGACAGTGGCACTAGGGTTATATTAGTCCACCAGGCTTGGTAAGTTCTTTTATGAAATGGTTTCACTGAGGACGTTCATGGTTTCCGACTTCCTAACAAAAGCTATGTGTGTTAGACGGTGGCGGAAGCTGACTCTTCTTGCTGTGTATGAATTAGTTTGTCGCCATTGTTCTTGTTATGCTGGAGATAAACAGGAGGCGTGGAACCGGTGCCTGTTTGAATGGGGTTAATAATTGTACATATAGTGGGATGGGCTTTAAAATGCCAGTACAAGATATAAAACCTGGGGGCATGTAATGTGTAGCAGTCACACAGCCTCATTAAGTCAATTTTTTTCAATAATCCTGAATACTGGAATTTGACAGGTTCGAATTATGTTGCATGAGCGATCACGGCAACGCGTTATTTGTTGATAAAATCTTTAATTTTAGTTAACTACTCCTGTTTTTATAATACAGCATCTTAATTACGTTGTTAAATCTAATTCAACAAATGAAGACAGAATGTGGGGAAAATGGCTACAATGTCCTAATGAACATGTAACCTGCATTTCTATTTAAAATGTTTTGTGGAGTGTAAATTGAATGATTTGGTAAGGGGATTACATGGTCAATTATTTATATACTGTTGTACTACCTATACTTCACTTACTGTAGAGCATAAAAGGGGACCATACACTTACACACAGTAATTTACTACACCAAAATCTGAATTTTTCATTAACTTGGGTTAAATAAATGTGTGTTTTTTTTTCATTGTGATTTGTGGTCCTGTTTTGTTTTTTACCTTCCTCTTTTCCCCCCTTTTTTATCTGCTAAAGATACCATTCTACTTTTTATATTGTTATAAAAGTTTCCCTTGTTGAATATAAAATGATGGGGTCTTTTTATAACTAAAGTATTTCCTATAAATGAAAATGGGGAGGAGCGTAATATACTTATATACAATAAGGCAGGCTGTGCAGGTTCATGCAGCACCTTTTGTGGCACCGTGACATTAAAATTAAATTAATTTATAAATAACTAGTTGGCGGTAAAGTTCTGACAATCAGTTGGATATCTCCATCAAAATGCACCAGGGTGATTTTATATTAAATTCTATGAGCTTAGAACCTGCTTAATGTGCCAAGATGACAAATTCTCTTATGATCTTTTTATATTATTTTCCATATGTTGCACATGTATTTTTTTTTTTTTTTAGTGTATGTGGAATGTACATAAATTTACTTTAAAATAGTTCTCCTGTAGCTTTATAGTGAAACTAATTTGACCCCTAAATTCAGTGACAACAGGAGAAGAGCAGCTGATTTCCTGTACAGCAGTAGTTTCATGAAGGTGCTGTCATTTGTATTTGCTGTTGAATCAATCTGTCTATTGGACTCAACTGTTTATTTATTTACTTAGAAACTGTTACCAGGAAGAATATATTGAGATTTCTCTTGTATGTCCTGGGGACCAAGTGCAGAACGGTATTAGACACGGTGTATATATTTATACAGTAGTGGTAATCATTAATGATAAAAAAAAATGAGAAAGCAAAAACAAACATATTTGGTGTATGTGTATATATAGGAGTTTGTAAACTAATAACATGTAGATTCTTTATTTAGGAGTTGGGAGATACTACTTTTCAGGGTTTTTCGACTAGGGGATAATTTGGGAGACTATTCCACATATGAGGAACTCTGAAAGAGAATGCACTTCAACCTGCTTCCTATTTGAAGTGAGGGACAGCAAATAGGAGCTTTTGTCCTAAACAACATGGACACAGATTTCCCAGTGTTGAGGAATAGTTTGTTGCTAGCTATCCAACTTTCTACTTTAAAAAAACCGAGCCTGTAGCACCTTTTCCACTTGTAACTGTTTTGTCCCAAGTTTATAAATTACTGTATCAGCATACAAAGGCACATTTGCCATATTGAACACTTAGGGTAGATCATTTGTAAATTAGTGAGAAAAGCAGCATTCCGTGGATAATTCTTTGAGGCACTACACACTCAATTGCCAATGATTTGAAGTGCTTAGGATGCAGGAAAGTGTTACCAACTTTGTGTGCTTTGATGGAATACAAGAAAGAGGGGAAGTGGCCAGGAATGTTGTGTACATGCACTTTTTATAGGTGGTAAGAGATGTTGAGGATAAAAATAAGACTGTTTGTTTTCTGAATTTACATGATGCTGTATTTATCTATTAACTACTACATTTGCCACAGGCCAGTAACCTAAGTTGAAAGACCGTTGTATTTTATTAGACTTTTTTTACACGTCATCCTGCATTAGCATTGCTATTTTTTTTGTATCGTTATTAGTGTAAGAGATTACTCAATGTTTTCCATCTCTTGGACACAGATATTTACATAATAACAATTTTTTTTAAAGGGACACTACCACCAACATAAGCTCTTAGATTCACAGTGCATTTACACTAAAAACGTGTACAGTAAATGCCAAGATATTTTTTTTTTTTGTGTTTGGTTGAATATATTTCACTTAAAAAGAAAAAGAAAGTTGTGTGTTTATTGTCTGGAGCCATTTTGTGATTTTTTTTTTCTTTCTTCATGATTTCAAATGCAGAGATTACATCCTTCTGAAAAGGTGTGACCAGGACTCAACAACTTTTAATTTTTTTTTTATATGTGCACACACACATCTGTATAATTATGTCTCCAAACAATTTATAATGCCTTCCCCAATAAAGATTGCATCCAAATTATGTAAAACTGGTATATTTTAATATAGCTACTAGAGCCTTTGAAATACTAACACACATGCACACACGGCACTTTACTGTGAGTTCTATAGTTGTGGAGACTGATACACTGACATAACGCACAGTACTGTGAGTTTTATTGTTGTGGAGGGGAGGCTGGGGAGCAGAGATGGGAACAGGAGAGGCTTATCACTGCTACTGTATAGCCATAAGGCAGAAGGGCTCTCAGTCTTGCAGGCAGTCACTCTGGCTGCCTACAAAGACTTAACGGGGGCAGTAAGGTCCTGACTCTCAGACACCCTCTCTTTTGCCAGTGACACAGACTATATAAGCAAGAGAGAGTGTCTGTGGTAATGCAGGGACGATGAGAGGGGAGCAGCTTGGGGAATACAAACCTAGCAGCACTTTCATCTGTTGTGCTCCATCACCAAAATGGCTCAGATCTGAAGTTGGATCTCTTCCCTGCTCCTGGCGATGTCCGCATAATCACCCTCCCCTCCCACTCAATGCAAGTCTATGGTAAGAATTCAGATTTATAGACTGCATTCTGTGTCCCCAGCCCCAAAGTGAGATACTAGTGCTGTAAAGTCTCTGGGGTGGCGCCCAAAAACACTAATTTCACAGAATGGAGGCATCCAGTCATGCTTGTTTAGTAACCTATTTTATTAAATAAACTCGCACAACAAAAACAAAAGACATGTCTGAAATAAACAAATTTCTGGAAATTGTGCAGGTGATTAAGTAGATAGAAACATAGAATGTGTCGGCAGATAAAAACCATTCGGTCCATCTAGTCTGCCCAATTTTTCTGAATACTTTTATTAGTCCCCCGTTCCCGGTCTTATAGCTAGGATAACCTTGTGTCTATCCCATGCATGCTTAAAATCCTTGACTTTGTTTACCTCTACCACTTATGGCGGAAGGCTATTCCATACATCCACTACCCTCTCAGTAAAGTAATACTTCCTGATATTACTTTTAAATCGTTGCCCCTCTAATTTAAGACTATGTCCTCTAGTTTTGGTAGTTTTTCTTCTTTTAAATATACTCTCTTCCTTTACTGTGTTGATTCCCTTTATGTATTTAAATGTTTCTATCATATCCCCCCTGTTACGTCTTTCTTCCAAGCTATACATGTTAAGATGCTTTAACCCAGGGCTTGACAAATCTAATTTGATTTTAGGAGCCAGACAATCATGCAAGCATACACGCAATTCATAAACACACACGCCTACTTCACATATATACACACACACACCTACTTTACATATACACATATATCCAAACACCTCACACACACACACACACACACACACACACCTACTTTACATGTACACATATATCCAAACACCTCACATACGCCTACTTTACATATACACATATATCTAAACACCTCACACACACCTACTTTACATACTTGCATATGTACAAACACCTCACACCTACTTTACATACTTGCATATGTACAAACACCTCACACCTACTTTACATACTTGCATATGTACAAACACACACCCACCTCACACAGTCTTTTCTTGGTTTCTTCTTAACTCTGCAGCATGTCTTCATTCATCGGCCTGCTTAGTGCCAAGATGTCACCCGGCACTCAGACAGGTGTTGCGCGAGGGGGCGGAGCTTGCAGTCTGTGTCATCCGCACAGACTTTACCCCCTCGCGCTCCGAAATAATAAAAAACAAATCGGATGGCAGCGGCAAGGGGACAGGGAGGGTAACTTCACCTAGGCGCCAGGTCTCTTTTCCTGGTCGCCATGGCGACCTGGTGTTTGTCGAGCCCTGCTTTAACCTTACTTCTTATCAGAGCTTGACAAATTTGTATACTTTTGGAGCCAAACCAACTAATTCCAGAGTCGGCCCTATTATTTTTTGGCAGAAGGGAAACCATTCCTAGATTTCCATATAAACTAATCAAAAATCCTCGGAGCCAGACAGGGATTTTGGTGTTTCTATGGATTAGCATGAGCATTGAACTCCATGCATGTGTGTGAATTATTTTTTGTGGGGCAATCTTCTATGCCTACAGATGTAGGCTCAAATTATTAAAAAAAAAAAATAAATACAGACGAATGAGGATTTGATTGCATGCTCAGTTATGCAAAAAACAACCTGTAGAGAGTGCTTAATCCCACATGCTTCACCAAACAAAAACAAAAAAAGTTTTTTTGTATTCAGACAATATTTTGAAATATACAAAAATGAAGGTGAGTTTACCAGCCCACGATCTGCTCAACATTTGGTGTAGTTATTGAAGAGGGTTATTCCTCCTCCATGGCTGCTGGTAGGGGCACACCAATGAGAGGTGCAGGAAACATCGTTGGTGTGGACCAGTCAGGAACCTCAATACTCGGGAGCGCCAGACCACTAAGGAATGAAGGCAAGTCCCTTGGGTGCCTGAGTATGTGGATCTGATTGTTTGTTTTTTCTGCACTTGTAGAGAAAAGCGAGATCCCCAGGAGTATTACATGTCTGCTGCACATAAAGCCACGGTTACTGAATGAATGCGCCATTTTCATCACACATTACAGTCTCTATTATACGCTTTCAAGAAAACACACATTCGCACATAACACTCATCAATGTATCTAACCCTTAACTAGACTTGGGCACTTCTTTTTTGGACAAAATGGGTCTTGAGTACGAATTCCCAAACTTAACTTTGTTTTGACTTATTATGAAATAAATTACGAAGCAATTCCATTTGTTTGTATGGAATTCCAGAAACGAAAATAATGTCCAAATTACATCCCCAAAAAATGCGTCAATAGACAATTTTAGTTTTTATTCAAATGCATTGAAAGAACCAGAAATTTTGTCGGCACCCAATTCTAGCTTTTATTATCTAAACTGTTTATGTGTTATTTTCTTCTATTTGCCATAACCTTTAAGTTCATGCGCTGTCTTTGTATATCTGTGCAATATACTCTAACTACGGGTAAATTCTCTTTATTCTGTAGTTGCCCTAGTTCAGGGCTCGACAAACCCATGGCGACCAGGAAATCAAACCTGGCGCCCGGGTATCGTCAGCCCCGCGTGGTTGCCTCGGCAATGGGATCGTTTTTTTTTCTTCTTTTCTTGATTCCAGCAGCGGTGCGCGAGGGAGCAGAGTGAGTGCCCCGGCTGCACAGACTTCCTGCTCCGCCCCCTCCTAAAACTCAGATAAATTTGTCAAGCCCTGCCCTAGTTTCCTCATTGATTTAGTTTATCATATTGAGTTTTGAATATCCTCAAAAGTTCTGTGTTAAGTGCTGCTGATGTTGCTTTGTGTTAGCAAATTACATAAGGCTTTTTTTTCTCTGACATCAGCATAAATCACATTTTTAATATTATACTGAAGCCCTCTCTCAGTGATTACTCTGCATGTATACTACAGGTGCTGCAGCACAGATTATGTAGACACTTAGCAAATACAGTTGTTTCATTTAGTCACTTGCTGTGCTGGTGGAATATAATGCATTGTGTGGAATGTGATAAACTTGCTGTTGTACACAGTAGGATCTCTTAACAGTTCAACACATTGACATCACTAGAGATACGACAAATTCCATTAATTTGAATGGAATCATTTTCATTGGTTCCTGCAGCAACAGAAAATTGACCTTTTACTCGTGTGGGCAGTCCTAGTTTCTTGTATAACTGTAAGAATTTTATATTTTAAAAAAGACTGTCTAGCGCCAAAATGCATCTTACAATATAATAATATAACCCAAAGCCCCCTTATCTATTCGCTCATATTGTTTACCTTTTTTGCTATGCGCATGCTTGGTTTTGATTCTTCTCCATGAACTGAAATCAGGGATGAGATTTCACCCATGCGCATTTCGGTCATTTCCACTTACTGACCATTTTTAATTCTCAAAGGGGTATTGCACAGAGCATTGCTTGTGTATGCATTGATTTTATTATCCCTGTGATATTGCTTAGTGGACTGATACAGGATGTGAAAATTAGATCCTCTTATTCTCCCTTCCTCATTGTAACTCCCGAGGTGCCTGTTTTGGAAATCAGACCTGGCGCCCAGGTATCGTGAGCCCCGCGATGTGCCCTCGGCAGTGGGATCGTTTTTTTTCCCCTTTATTCCTGCAGCGGTGCGCGAGGGAGCAGAGTGAGTGCACCGGCTGCACAGACTTCCTGCTCCGCCCCCTCGCGCACCGTGTTCTAGCACTGATCACTGGGGAGCATAGCATGGAAGCTGCTCTGTGCCACCGGGCTGCAACGGATACCGCCCCCCTCTCTCTGCATTGAGGTGTAATCGCAGGGAGGGGGGACACTGATAGGTGAACTTTTTTTTTTTCTTAAAAAAAAAAAGACAACCAAAAAAAACCCCTGCTGTCTTGTGTATGTCTGCGTGGATGTGTTTGTGTGTATATATGTGTGTGCCTGGATGTGTTTATATGTGTGCCTGGATGTGCTTGTGTGTGTATATATGTGTCTGACTGGATGCGTTTTGTGTGTGTATATATGTGTCTGGATGCGTTTTGTGTGTATATATGTGTCTGACTGACTGGATGCGTATTGTGTGTGTATATATGTGTCTGACTGGATGTGTTTGTGTGTGTGTATATATGTGTCTGACTGGATGTGTGTTTGTTTGTGTGTGTATATGTGTCTGACTGGATGTGTGTTTGTGTGTGTGTGTGTGTATATATGTGTCTGACTGGATGTGTGTTTGTGTGTGTATATGTGTCTGACTGGATGTGTGTGTGTGTGTGTGTGTGTGTGTGTATATGTGTCTGACTGGATGTGTGTGTGTGTGTGTATATGTGTCTGACTGGATGTGTGTGTGTGTGTGTGTATATATGTGTCTGACTGGATGTGTGTGTGTGTGTGTGTTTATGTGTCTGACTGGATGTGTGTGTGTGTGTGTGTGTGTGTATATGTGTCTGACTGGATGTGTGTGTGTGTGTGTGTATATGTGTCTGACTGGATGTGTGTGTGTGTGTGTGTGTGTGTGTATATGTGTCTGACTGGATGTGTGTGTGTGTGTGTGTGTGTGTGTGTGTGTGTGTATATGTGTCTGACTGGATGTGTGTGTGTGTGTGTGTATATATGTGTCTGACTGGATGTGTGTGTGTGTGTGTGTGTGTATATATGTGTCTGACTGGATGTGTGTGTGTATATATGTGTCTGACTGGATGTGTGTGTGTATATATGTGTCTGACTGGATGTGTGTGTGTGTGTGTGTATATATGTGTCTGACTGGATGTGTGTGTGTGTGTGTGTGTATATATGTGTCTGACTGGATGTGTGTGTGTGTGTGTGTGTATATATGTGTCTGACTGGATGTGTGTGTGTGTGTGTGTGTATATATGTGTCTGACTGGATGTGTGTGTGTGTGTGTGTATATATGTGTCTGACTGGATGTGTGTGTGTGTGTGTATATATGTGTCTGACTGGATGTGTTTGTGTGTGTGTGTATATATGTGTCTGACTGGATGTGTGTGTGTATATATGTGTCTGACTGGATGTGTTTTGTGTGTGTGTGTGTATATATGTGTCTGACTGGATGTGTTTTGTGTGTGTGTGTGTATATATGTGTCTGACTGGATGTGTTTTGTGTGTGTGTGTGTGTATATATGTGTCTGACTGGATGTGTGTGTGTGTATATATGTGTCTGACTGGATGTGTGTGTGTGTATATATGTGTCTGACTGGATGTGTGTGTGTGTATATATGTGTCTGACTGGATGTGTGTGTGTGTGTGTGTATATATGTGTCTGACTGGATGTGTGTGTGTGTGTGTATATATGTGTCTGACTGGATGTGTGTGTGTGTGTGTGTATATATGTGTCTGACTGGATGTGTGTGTGTGTGTATATATGTGTCTGACTGGATGTGTGTGTGTGTGTGTATATATGTGTCTGACTGGATGTGTGTGTGTGTGTGTATATATGTGTCTGACTGGATGTGTGTGTGTGTGTGTATATATGTGTCTGACTGGATGTGTGTGTGTGTGTGTATATATGTGTCTGACTGGATGTGTGTGTGTGTGTGTATATATGTGTCTGACTGGATGTGTGTGTGTGTATATATGTGTCTGACTGGATGTGTGTGTGTGTATATATGTGTCTGACTGGATGTGTGTGTGTGTGTGTGTGTATATATGTGTCTGACTGGATGTGTGTGTGTGTGTGTGTATATATGTGTCTGACTGGATGTGTGTGTGTGTATATATGTGTCTGACTGGATGTGTGTGTTTATATGTGTCTGACTGGATGTGTGTGTGTGTGTGTGTATATATGTGTCTGACTGGATGTGTGTGTGTGTGTGTGTGTGTGTGTGTGTGTGTATATATGTGTCTGACTGGATGTGTGTGTGTGTGTGTGTGTGTGTGTGTATATATGTGTCTGACTGGATGTGTGTGTGTGTGTATATATGTGTCTGACTGGATGTGTGTGTGTGTGTGTGTTTATATGTGTCTGACTGGATGTGTGTTTGTGTGTGTGTGTGTGTGTGTTTATATGTGTCTGACTGGATGTGTGTTTGTGTGTAATGTATGTGTCTAATAGGGTGTGTGTGTGTGTGTATGTATGTGACTGACTGGATGTGTGTGTGTGTGTATGTATGTGACTGACTGGATGTGTTTGTGTGTATATATGTGTGACTGGATGTGTGTGTGTGGGGGGGGGGGGGTGTTTTGTACACACATCTGCTCTGCTTGGCATCTGGCTCTGCCAATTTTCAAAATTTTTAAAACAATGTCAGACAGATTACCTGATTTAAGTGAACCAAAGTCTGTGGTGATCGGTGTCCTTTTTCCTACTTTGTGATGCTCTACTTTATTTTCAGCAAATTTTAATAATATAATTTAATTTAAACCTCTCAGGCCTGTGCTGCTTATAGGATTTGCTCTGACCAGTACATAGTACCACTTAGCTATAGAAATAGATATATTGGGGTCTGAAGCAGAGATCCATACTGCGTAAGACAGACCTCGTCTTTTTACTGGTGCTGAATAGGAGGAGCATGCACATAGGTCTCCCTGGTAACAAACACACTCAGCTGATCAGAAACTTTGCGTGCTCTCTGGCAGCAGATGCAGATCACGTATGATTCTCTGTGGGGGTAAAAACACCTTTTTATTGTTTCTAACCCACCACAACCTTGGGAGAGTCCTTAAACTGCATTTGATTTTGAAAACTTTTAAACCTGGTCTTTAGTAGCGCTGCATATCACCGAAATCTGTGCCGAGAGGGAAACGTGCTTACATGGACATTTTGTAGGCAAGGGTAGATGAATAAGATGAAGTGTTCTTATTTAATATATGCAATTTGCTGACCGGCTAGAGTAGTCTTTCAGAATTTTTAATATCGTGAATTGCAAAGATGTTTATTTATAGTTTAGTGGTTTTCTTATTCCTTCTAAAATGAATTTGAGAATCCTTGTGCTTCTGATATCCCTGTTCTAGGTATTTGTTACTGCATACAGCCCTCTGCTGGAAGCACAGAAGTCAACAATGCTAATTAGCTATGTACCAGCAGCTGTAGATGTAATGTTTCATCACTGCAGTTGGCCTTTTCAGCACTTTTAAACATTTTGTAGTGCATTTAATCCAGGGCTCGACAAACCCCGGGCGCCTGGAACTTAAGCCGGGTGCTGGTACCCTCATGTTCCCCTTGCCATTCCCATTTGTTTCTTTTGTTGTTGTTTTTTGCAGCGCGAGGGGGGGGGGGGGTCTGTGCGGATTGCACAGACAGCAAGCTCCGCCCCCTTGCGCAACGCGTGTGTGAGTGCTGGGTGTCGTCTCTTTACACCCCAGCACTCAGCCGAAAGAGTAATGAGGATCGGCTGCAGCACGAAAGTTCCCCCTCCCCTGCAATAAGGTAAGGCAGCAGGGAGGGGGAACATTCGTGCTGCAGTCCATCTTCATTACTCTTTCGGCTGAGTGCTAGGTTGTCAAGAGACGACACCCACCACTCAGAAGTTAAGAAAGGAAAAAAACAAACCTGTGTGAGGTGTATATGTGTATGTGTGAGGTGTGTGGGTGTATATGTGTATGTGTGAGGTGTGTGGGTGTATATGTGAAGTGGGTTGGTGTGTGGGTGTATATGTGAAGTGGGTTGGTGTGTGTGTGTGTGGGTGTATATGTGAAGTGGGTTGGTGTGTGTGTGTGTGGGTGTATATGTGAAGTGGGTTGGTGTGTGTGTGTGTGGGTGTATATGTGAAGTGGGTTGGTGTGTGTGTGTGTGTGGGTGTATATGTGAAGTGGGTTGGTGTGTGTGTGTGTGTGGGTGTATATGTGAAGTGGGTTGGTGTGTGTGGGTGTATATGTGAAGTGGGTTGGTGTGTGTGTGTGTGTGTGTGGGTGTATATGTGAAGTGGGTTGGTGTGTGTGTGTGTGTGGGTGTATATGTGAAGTGGGTTGGTGTGTGTGTGTGTGTGGGTGTATATGTGAAGTGGGTTGGTGTGTGTGTGTGTGTGTGGGTGTATATGTGAAGTGGGTTGGTGTGTGTGTGTGGGTGTATATGTGAAGTGGGTTGGTGTGTGGGTGTGGGTGTATATGTGAAGTGGGTTGGTGTGTGTGTGGGTGTGGGTGTATATGTGAAGTGGGTTGGTGTGGGTGTGGGTGTATATGTGAAGTGGGTTGGTGTGTGGGTGTGTGGGTGTATATGTGAAGTGGGTTGGTGTGTGGGTGTGGGTGTATATGTGAAGTGGGTTGGTGTGTGGGTGTGGGTGTATATGTGAAGTGGGTGTGTGTGTATATGTGAAGTGGGTTGGTGTGTGGGTGTGTGTGTATATGTGAAGTGGGTTGGTGTGTGGGTGTGGGTGTATATGTGAAGTGGGTTGGTGTGTGGGTGTGGGTGTATATGTGAAGTGGGTTGGTGTGTGGGTGTGTGTGTATATGTGAAGTGGGTTGGTGTGTGGGTGTGCTTGTGTATATGTGAAGTGGGTTGGTGTGTGTGGGTGTATATGTGAAGTGTGTGTGTGTGTGTGTGTGTGTGTGTGTGTGTGTGTGTGTGTGTATGTGAAGTGGGTTGGTGTGGGTGTGCTTGTGTATATGTGAAGTGGGTTGGTGTGGGTGTGCTTGTGTATATGTGAAGTGGGTTGGTGTGGGTGTGCTTGTGTATATGTGAAGTGGGTTGGTGTGGGTGTGTGTGGGTGTATATGTGAAGTGGGTTGGTGTGTGGGTGTATATGTGAAGTGGGTTGGTGTGTGGGTGTATATGTGAAGTGGGTTGGTGTGTGGGTGTATATGTGAAGCGGGTTGGTGTGTGTGGGTGTATATAAATGTGAAGTGGGTTGGTGTGTGTGTATATGTGAAGCGGGTTGGTGGGTGTGTATATGTGAAGCGGGTTGGTGGGTGTATATAAATGTGAAGTGTGTGTGTGGGTGTGTGTGTGTGTGTGTGTGTGTATATGTGAAGTGGGTTGGTGTGTGGGTGTATATGTGAAGTGGGTTGGTGTGTGGGTGTATATGTGAAGTGGGTTGGTGTGTGGGTGTATATGTGAAGTGGGTTGGTGTGTGGGTGTGTGTGTGTATATGTGAAGTGGGTTGGTGTGTGTGTGGGTGTATATGTGAAGTGGGTTGGTGTGTGGGTGTATATGTGAAGTGGGTTGGTGTGTGGGTGTATATGTGGTGTGTGTGTGTGTGTGTGTGTGTGTGTGTGGGTGTATATGTGAAGTGGGTTGGTGTGTGGGTGTATATGTGAAGTGGGTTGGTGTGGGTGTGTGTGTATATGTGAAGTGGGTTGGTGTGTGTGTGGGTGTATACGTGAAGTGGGTTGGTGTGTGGGTGTATATGTGAAGTGGGTTGGTGTGTGGGTGTATATGTGAAGTGGGTTGGTGTGTGGGTGTATATGTGGTGTGTGTGTGTGTGTGTGTGTGTGTGCGTGTGTATGTGAAGTGGGTTGGTGTGTGTGTGTGTGTGTGTGTGTGTATATAAATGTGAAGTGGGTTGGTGTGTGTGTGTGTGTGTGTGTGTGTGTATATAAATGTGAAGTGGGTTGGTGTGTGTGTGTGTATATAAATGTGAAGTGGGTTGGTGTGTGTGTGTGTGTATATAAATGTGAAGTGGGTTGGTGTGTGTGTGTGTGTATGTGAAGTGTGTTGGTGTGTGTGTGTGTGTGTATGTGAAGTGTGTTGGTGTGTGTGTGTGTGTGTGTGTGTATGTGAAGTGGGTTGGTGTGTGGGTGTATATGTGAAGTGGGTTGGTGTGTGTGTGTGTGTGTGTGTGTGTATATAAATGTGAAGTGGGTTGGTGTGGGTGTGTGTGTGTGTATATATGTGAAGCGGGTTGGTGTGTGTGGGTGTATATAAATGTGAAGTGGGTTGGTGTGTGTGTGTGTATATAAATGTGAAGTGGGTTGGTGTGTGTGTGTATATAAATGTGAAGTGGGTTGGTGTGTGTGTGTGTGTGTGTGTGTGTGTGTGTGTGTGTATGTGAAGTGGGTTGGTGTGTGTGTGTGTGTGTGTATGTGAAGTGTGTGTGTGTATGTGAAGTGGGTTGGTGTGTGGGTGTATATGTGAAGTGGGTTGGTGTGTGTGTGTGTATATAAATGTGAAGTGGGTTGGGGTGTGTGTGTGTGTGTGTGTGTGTGTGTGTGTGTATATGTGAAGCGGGTTGGTGTGTGTGGGTGTATATAAATGTGAAGTGTGTGTGTGTGTGTGTGTGTGTGTGTGTGTGTGTGTGTATGTGTACACCAACCCACTTCACATATACACCCACACACCAACCCACTTCACATATACACCCACACACCAACCCACTTCACATATACACCCACACCAACCCACTTCACATATACACCCACACACCAACCCACTTCACATATACACCCACACCAACCCACTTCACATATACACCCACACCAACCCACTTCACATATACACCCACACCAACCCACTTCACAAATACACACACACACCAACCCACTTCACATATACACACACACACCCACACCAACCCACTTCACATATACACCCACTCACCAACCCACTTCACATATACACCCACTCACCAACCCACTTCACATATACACCCACTCACCAACCCACTTCACATATACACCCACTCACCAACCCACTTCACATATACACCCACTCACCAACCCACTTCACATATACACCCACTCACCAACCCACTTCACATATACACCCACACACCAACCCACTTCACATATACACCCACACACCAACCCACTTCACATATACACACAAACACACCCACACCCACACACACCCACACCAACCCACTTCACATATACACCCACACACCAACCCACTTCACATATACACACAAACACACCCACACCCACACACACCCACACCAACCCACTTCACATATACACCCACACCAACCCATATATTGGTCAGAGATCTATGAGTGTCTGTTATTTGGCGAATATAAGTGTGTGATATATTATATATTGGTCATTGCGTTTGACTTTTTCTATTGCTGTTTCACCTTTTTAAGGGTGTATTTTGTATGTTTTATCTTTCTGTTGATATTTAAGTGTGTACTAATGGAAATGCACCTATGATTAAGCACGTTTAGTGTGAAATGCATAAGGTGGCATCTTGATCACAATTTTTTGTGTGTTCCCCACTCAGTGTCTATTTTGTATTTTTCACCAAGCAAAGATTTTATTAAGTTATATCCTTGGTTTGAAGCAGTGTTCATTTTGATGGCAAATTTGTATTTAGTGTTGGTCAGCCTTCTGAGTAAAATGCCATTTTAGTTTAGTTTTTTAGTCAGCTGAATTCTTTTAGTTTTAGTCAATTAAATCTCTAGCAGTGAGGTAGGGAACAGGTCTAAGAAGGCTGTTAACCACTTAGTGACAATTTTCACCTTGACTTTCCCTTGGTGACAATGGCTGTTTTGACATTTCTAGGGTGTTTGTGTTTAGCTGTAATTTTTTTCTTTCTCACATACAGTACCCACACAAATTATATGTTGTTTTTATCGTCATAAGAAGGGCTTTCATTAGATACCATTATGTTCATCATATCTTATAATTTACTACAAAAAAATCATAAAATATGAACATTTTTAAAAAACCCACTTTTTCTATCTTTGACCTAAAATATAATTTATACAAATAAAATCATTAAAAAAGACCCCGTCTAAATAGTTTCTAAATGTTGTCCCGAGTTCAAAAATATGCATGTTTCCATATTTTTCTGTATTTTTTTGCGAGTTATGGGGCAAAAACCAAAAATAGTGTTTTTTTTGTTTTTTCCTATATTGACCTTTTGACCCCAACCCGAACCCAAAATTTAACCCTAACACTAAATTTAACCCCAACTTTAATCCTTATTATATCCCTTAATATTTTTTAATTTAATTTTAACCCCATCCCTTATACTAAAAAATATTTAATTTTAACCCTATAGGCTAATATAGCTATATAACCTGTTTTTAATTAATGAAATATGTATTTTAAATATTTTCCATTGCAATGCTACTTAACTACCACTAGGGGCAGTCAAGTAGCATATTCAGAGCGACGGAAGTGAAGTTACTTTCACTTCCGATGCTCAGACCGGCAGAGGGCTTAGCCATATTGACGGAGCAGCATGCTCCGTCAATATGGCTCCCCACGATCGCTCCGTGGGGCGATCGTGGGTGCCCCAAAATAGAAATTTCGGTGCTGGCTATTGCCTCGACATGGAGGCAATAGACCAGCACCGTTAAAGCGGTTTTCGTGATCGTTGATCGCGAAAACCGCTTGATTCACCGCAGGACGTGCCAGGCACGTCCTTTGTCGTTAAGGGAGTTTCTCCCAGGACGTGCCTGGCACGTCCTTTGTCGCGAAGGGGTTAAATAGTGTTAAGTTAACTTGCTTGGGAGATGGCAGGGGAAACACTTAGGTGACCGTACCATGCAAATCAGATGGAAAAGTATCCTATTCCTGCAGAAGTTTGCAGGGCATTGTTCCAGGGGGCAGACAGGCAGAAGGACCCTGTGTCTCAGCCAATCCAGCTGCAGATAGTGAGGGGACTGGGCTTTGGCTGAGATCCATCGGAACAGGAACTACAAATAGGTAAATACTATAGTCCCTCCCTAACATTCTAGTGACGTTTTAATCTATTGGTGAAAATGTTTATGGATTTTAGTCCTATTCATTTTTTAAAAAAGTATTTATTGTTTAGTTTTAGTATCTGAAAACATGCAGTTGACTAAAACTATGACGAAAATGTTTAGTCGACCAAATTAACACTTGTGTGAGATCTGGCCGTTTTTTTTCCTTTTGTCAACATTTAACTTTGCCCCATTAGTAGCTTCTGTGTAGAACAAGCAATGCAATTGGTACTACCAAATAAATTAGTTTCAAATAAACTGATGATCTTTAAATAGAATCTCCAGGCAATTGTTATTACAGCCAATGGCCCATTTTTTTTGTTTCTAATGTAAGCACAAATTTGCATGTTTTGAAATGGACTCTATTATTAATCATAAGTGGTTATCCTAGCTTTTGGATGTTTATGTATTCAATCAAAAAAGATAATCCTTCCATCAAGTGTTGCTTGCACGTGATTTGTTATAACAGATGGAAGCTGCAACTCATTATGTGCATGTGAATTTTGCAGTCGGTGTCCATGATTTGAATGCTAGTTTTATTTTGACTTGCATATTGATGTTCCAGGCCACAGAGTGCAGCTTTGATTTAAAATGACCCTTTTTTTTATTCATCTCTTTCTTCCCCTCTTGTTAACTGTTATGTTCAAAATTCAGAGCAATTTAAAACATGTAGGGGGAAGGAGTGGGGGAGAACAGTCTTTTTAGCATGCAACTACATGCAGAAGCCATTTTTATTTAAACCCTGGGTAGTCCAACATGTTGTATTAAACTCTGGGCTATTCTGTCGTGTTCTACAGCAGCTCTGTCCGTTCTCTGGCAACCTTTTATACTTCACATTTTGGAAACATTAAAAAAGTAAGTACATGCTAGATGTCTTTGTTTTGCAGGGGTCTAGAGTTATGAAAACGTACAGGCAAAGAGAGAAACCAGGAACTAAATCCCAGGAGAGCGCCAAAGCCCCAGATGAAGCCAAGATTAAGGTATCACGGATAGGATGGGATGTCCATGACAATGGTGATCGATGAGTGCAGTTCTTTCCATATTGACTTTCTCTTGTTTTCCCATAAGTGTTTTTGTTTTTGTATTTTGCTGTTTTCTATGTTCTGGTGATGACACTGTTGCTGTTTTGGAGGCAGATTTTTTTTCTTGTTATGTCTGGTGTTAAATGTCATTGGAATGCAGATATGTGTTCAAAGTAGTCACATTAAAATATAGCCACTGTCTTAAAATAAATATTTTGTGGAGTTCTTAGCTGCAAATTTATACAACTGTTTTGAATGGATCATTCATGACAATTGGGTACTTTTGAATGTATCCCCTTTTTTCCCCTAATTGCTGTGACTGTTTTATAGAATCTTGAATGGTATGCTCAGCCCTGTAGTTTTGTTTATCTCTGTTCACAGCTGTGGAAAAAGTACAGTTAGTGATGCCATGTGATATGTGCTCACATATACAGCTGGTGATAGCATGTGATATGTGCTCACATACCATATATAAATGTTGGTAATGTGCTTAGCATGCATCTGTCCTTGAGTGTATGCTAAGCCAAGGCTCAACAAATACCAGGTCACCATGGTGACTAGAATCTAGCGCCAGGAAGACTTTTTAAACACTGTGATCTTGCAACTACACTGCCCAGGGACTAAAGCAGTAGCCCACTCTACTTGTAAATTATTTTGATCAAACCTGTATTTAACTAATGTCTTCACTGAAACTAACTTAGGAGACAGACTTAAAGGGACACACAACTTTTTTTTTCTTCACTTGTGCTTCTAATAAATTTTAGTTGTCCCTAGTATGAGGATAAACTGGCATTTACTTTTGTAGTACAAGCCAGTTTATCCTCTGACCAACAGCTGCCATGCTTGCAGCCGTCTGGTTGGCGACTGGCTCTGCCCCTGATTTTTGCATGGGATCAGCATGGGTGACCTTAACTAGGTCCCCCTCTGCTGATCCCATGCAAAAACGAGGGTCTCTCTCTGCACTAGCACCTAGAGACCCTCGCGTTCAGCATCTGATTGGCTGTGCGCGTGCTGAAGTTTGTCAGCATGCGACAGCCAGGAACTGCTGTGTCTCGCATGTGAGACACAGCAGTTAGTAAACCCGCGTGTATCTATTAAGATACACGTTGGGTTTACTTTCAAGTCCAAGGACATGTTTTGTTTAAAGAAGCAAGGGTTAAACAAGTTGGAATGTCCCTTTTAACAATACTTAAATGTACCCCACAAATGAAAGTAGGTAGTGAGCCTAAACAGAACAGAATTCCTATTGAGAATTGTAGCTCACTTTATCAAAACTAATACACACAGTCCATTACCCCTGCATGCAGTCATTTATCCATACATACATACATGCACGCAGTCATTTATCCATACATGCACTCAGTCATTTACCCATACAAAAAAGTGTTTTTAATTCTTTTATATAATTTATTTGTATTTTTTATTTATTTATATTTTAGTTACATTTTTTTATTCTTTATTTTCAATTAACCCTAACTTTAAATGGGCTTTAGGACTGCGGTTAGAATGAAGTGTGTTTTCTTTATTTTATATAATTTATTTGTATTTTTTATTTGTTGAATTAAATGTTCTTTTTTTTTATTTAACCCCTAGGGTTAGAACAAAAAAAGGGTTTTATTTCTTATACATAATTTATTAGTATTTTTATATTTTTTATAATATGAGAAACTGTTATTTTACAATAGTGTTAGATGCAAATATAATTTCTTGTGATAACCACATGCCTTTCCAACTTTTTGCATGTTGAGAGAGAGGGTAATCTATTAGGTGCAACTGGGTTTATGTTGTGTTTTTTTTTTTTTAGAATCATAACACAAATATTTTTCTTCTCCCCACCCCCCAAGGCTTTATTGGAAAGGACTGGCTATACATTGGATGTAACAACAGGACAACGAAAATATGGAGGTCCTCCTCCAGAATCCATATCCTCTTGTGCTCAACCTGGTATTGGAACAGAGGTCAGTATCAGCAGATAATGTATTGGTTGTTTCTCTGTAGGTTTCAATCCCTTAGACTACATCCTTCACAAGAATCTGGTCAACGGAAATATTCTGACATGGAATGTACTTCTCCTGTTTTGATGTCAGAATTGTATAGAGATGATAATGTAATAGTCAAGACAGCCTGTATTGGTGTAGGCTATTTAAGGACCAGATTATGACTTTGAAATTGCATTGTATTAAGGGGTCAGTTGTGTACTTTTTTTTTTAAAAAACAAATTTCATTAATCGGTCGAACAATAATTAAAATGATGTAAAAGCCATGTCAATACAGTTTGTAACTTTTTTTTTTTTTTTAAATCAACTGGTTGTGTTAAAAATCTATCTTTTTAACATTAGTTAGAAAAAACAATCAAATTCTATGTTTTTACATTGATGTAGACAAAACGTTTGACTCTGGTCAGCAGAATATTTTGGGAAAAGTCCCTTTCAGATTTATTATTTATTTTGTATTAATTATTTTGGCAATCCTTGTCCCTGCACTTTCAAATGTGTAAACCAGACTGAATTGTCTTGTATGTTGTTGTCTGTTTAACATGAAAAGTAAAGTTTGTGGGGGTTTTGTTTTAATTGTTTAATTTCTATATCCTCGTAAAAACTTAATTCTTGTGATTTCTAGCACACTGGTCTTAGCAGGTTATTTTTAATTTTAAGCAGGTTTTTGTTGGTAAGATACCACGGGACTTATATGAGGATGAGCTGGTACCACTATTTGAAAAAGCAGGACCAATCTGGGACTTGCGTCTGATGATGGACCCCCTTTCTGGCCAGAACCGAGGCTACGCTTTCATTACATTCTGTAATAAGGATGCAGCCCAAGAAGCAGTTAAATTGGTGAGCAGTTTCGAGCATATAAGTAAAAAAAAATGTTAACCAATTGTTTTTGGACAAACATTCTAATTTATGTTTGGCTAGGTTTTGCTAGCTAGGCCAGACAATTATTGGAATGGTTTTAAGCTTGGCAGTTCATGTTGCAGAATATACTGAGACAAAAAAAATAAGAAAGTTTAAAATCTCTCTGCTAGCAAAATAAGCAGTTAGCTCTGGTCATTGAGTGAAAGTAAATTCTATTTATCAGGTTTGCTATTCTGTTGGAATTCAGTTGTTCTGCATTATAACATTTTTAAGTTTATTTGTTCTGCAAGGACAACTGTCATCCAAAAAAACCAATTTATTTGAAGAATTACATCCAGCGTAAGCGTTGTAAATAGAAATGCTTTAATGAAAGAATGCAAGTAAAGTACCTTACTGCTCCCCTTTTACTCTGTATAGGTCTATTTAGGGGGTAGAGATGCTGTTCGTACTTTTTTTTTTTCAAAAATACACGTTAATAGTTTTTCTTTATGAATTAATAAAATGCAAAGTGAGTGAATAGAAGAAAAATCAAATCAATATTTGGAGTAACCAAAACGGCATACATTGTTCTAGGTACACTTGTACAGGTCAGGAACTTTGTAGAAAAAGACGAGTGAAAAAGAAAAATGTGCAAAGATCACTTTTCCTGCAAGGAATTACAAAACAGCACACCAAAACTGTGAACAAACACAAAGAAAACCCTAGCAAAATGAGCACCAATAAAGTGTTGTGATATGGTATAATGGAAACTCCAAAGTGATAAACCTATAAAACAATAGAAAGCATCTAGTGAAGTACGTTCCAAGAAGCAAGTAGGGAAGCATTAGTGATTGAGTATAATTTACAAAAATGTTATTGCATGATGAAAATGACATCAGATGTAGAAGATAGCAGGTTAACCCCTTCATGACGCAAGGTGCTTGCTTCCCAAACGACGCAAGCACCAAAACGTCATAAATTGTTCCTGGCCACCGATCACAAAGTGATCGGTAGCCAGGAACACTATGACAGAGACCCAATCAGGGTCTTAATAGACCCTGTGGGTCCCTGCCAAAATATCGTGAGACCTCCGAATGTCACGTGTGACGTCACGGAGGCGTGCCCGAACCCGGAAGTTCGGGCACGGCGCGATTTAGAGAAATGTAGCCGGTGCTCGCTTTGAGCACCGGCTACATTTCCCCGGTCAGACTGAGGCCACTCACAGTGGCCTTAGATGACAGGTGGGATCCCGCTGCAAGTGCGTGCAGCGGGATCCGAGAACAGCTCATCGCGGGGAGCCGCGATGAGCTGTTTAACAAAGGTCGTACTATGCCGTCCTAACGACTTTTAGGCACTTAAAATTAGGACGGCATAGTACGTCCTAACGTCGGGAAGGGGTTAATACAGTCTATTCCACAACCTGATGGTAAACGCTGAAGAGAATTAGCTCAAACAGATACACAGCATTAGTCCGATGGTCAAAATGTTGCCGACAAACAATGTTTCGGTTTTGCTGATTGACTAACCTCCTGTCTCTATAGAAGCCGGGTAGTACCAAAAAAGTAGATGTCCAGAATCAATGCGTAGATAATACAGTATATACAAATAAAATGTGACTTTAATAATGTAGTGCTTTTTCACTGTTAGTGAAATCTTTAATTCTTTTTATATATATATACCGTACATACTCGAGTATAAGCCGAGCCGAATATAATCTGAGGCACCTAATTTTACCACAAAGAACTGGGAAAAAATATTGACTCGAGTATAAGCCTAGGGTGGGAAATGAGGCAGCTACTGGTAAATATTGCCCCTAATATGCCAGGATATTGCCCCCAATATGCCATTTTAAAATGCCAGGATATTGCCCCCAATATGCCATTTTAATATGCCAGGATATTGCCCCCAATATGCCATTTAATATGCCAGGATTTTGCCCCCAATATGCCATTTTAATATGCCAGGATTTTGCCTCTTAGTATGCTCGTTATGCCACCCTCCTCCCCCAGACCCCAGTACTTACCTCTTTCCGGCTCCGTCTCCCGTCTCCCGGTACCGTATATACTCGAGTATAAGCCGAGTTTTTCAGCACATTTTTTGTCGGTGTTTTTAAAAAAAAAAAAAAAAATTCGAAAACTTACCTTGTTCCTGCTCTGTCCCCCAGTGCTCTGAAGGTGCGTGGCTGTGATAGGAAGCGTTGTGAGCTCCCCTCCAGCCACGCGGTTCATTAAAGTTTGTTTAAAAAAAACACTCTTTGTTGACCGCACGGCTGGAGGGGAGCGCACAACGCTTCCCTCACAGCCACGCACCTTCAGAGCACCGGGGGACAGAGCAGGAACGAGGTAAGTTTTAGATTTTTTTTTATTTTTTTTTTTAAAACACCGACAAAAAATGTGCTGAAAAACTCAGCTTATACTCGAGTATATACGGTATATTTGTATAAAAGTGCTCTCATATTACCTGTATGTATTTTCCAGTAAATTTCCACTATAGGACCCCAGTAGTGAATATAAATGGAATAAAAATAGAATCTAAAATGTGAATAATATATGTAATGAAGTATATAAACCCTAAAAAATGGATGAAATCAAGACCTTTGTATCAAAACTTTCTATCAAAAGAGTGGCCCAAAGCACAAACTTAGAAAAGGGTATTTTTTATTTCGAGCAATCTGGAATAAATCATCCAGAGAAAAGGGTTTTAAGTTGGAGTTTGACTTTTGCTGAGGCAATGTTGAGGTCAGAGATCCAGTAGTTTTTTCTTGCTTTACAGAATTTTTTTCACACCTGCCTAAAACTGTTCGCGCAGTAGTGTAGATGCATATTCTCTGCTTGAAACATGCACTTCAGGAGTCCCTGTGGTTTTTAGTAGAAAGGCAAAAGCACTTATGGTGCATTTGCGCGTATGATATCTGTTACACATACCTATTGATTCCCTCATTATTTTCAATGATGGATTTGCTAGGTAAGCTCATATGTAATGGGTTAATACACTGTCATTTTGGCAAGAAATATATCAACAATTGAACACTAAAAAAAAAATCAATAACTTATTTTATTAACAGTTGAATTTATAGCATCCCCACCAAACCAAAACGAAATGTGCTAAATCTAATAAAACAAATGTATGTTCAAAGAGCACAGTAAATGGTGTTTGTGCCATTTAAACCTGGGCCAGAGAGCTTTAATGAGAAAAAAAATATCCTATCTAGCTCTGTGGTTTTTTTTTTTTTTGCTGCACTGGAAATAGACACCAGCATTTTTAAAAGCTATGTGGGTCTATTGAACACTTTGAATTGTTGACCTCCGTGCGCTGACATTGACATTTCCACTGTTGACTGTGTACAAACACAAATGCTGTTCTAATTTGTTTGATTTGGTGCAATGGCTGGTAAATGCATGCAGAATGCACATAAATTACCTATCACGACACCCACTTTGCACCCAATTGACTTGCTACTAAACCACAAATTACACATTAATTAGTTGCAAATGAACCCACTAGGAATACAATCCAGTTTGCAAATGCATTAGGTTAACATGAAATTGCTAATACATTTGCAAACGATAGGCTTTTATTATTGCACCCAAAGAACATACAACTAAAAGGACCTGCAAGTACACCAGTGTTGCAATACATTGCAACTGCATCCATATTGCACTTATATAAAAATTGAAACAACCACCAAAGGACTTGCCACTGCACCCATCGCCATGCTGCACCCACATAAATTGCCATTGTATGCATATTGTACCTACAGATAGTGTCATTGCACCAGTTTTACAGCAATATAAATTACCAAGGAAATTACTGTAATTAATAATTAATTGAAATAGGCATGTTAACAATAAAAGGTCTAAAAGTAGATTTATATATGCTTTTATTGTAGTGTAAATTTTTAAATCTATAGATCCATAATAAATATATAATATGCACATTATAGTCTAAATATGAGCAGAAAGAAAACAAACTAGTTTTTCATACCTGACACACATTTATTTAACAAACTACACTTGTTAATGCAGGAAGATAATATCATCTGATCATATACACATAGGTTGGACAGCAGGTCTGTGTAAAAAAAAAAGAAAATGCACATGAACCTGCGAAAATAACTGGATAACACGACAGAGCCCAGGAAGGTAGTTTGATAGAGTGGGAAGCAGAAACAAATGTGTTTGTTTTACTGTGTCATGGTGCTTAGTATTGATTAGAGTATTTAAAGACATTAAAAAAAAATTACACTACAATTGTCTTGAAGATCATTTGTGAATGAGAAGCTAGCCAACCAAGTATCTGGATAAGTTTTGAAACCCTAACCATGCAATATTTAACACTTCCCAACTCTTTCCCACTTTTTAGTGTGACAATTATGAAATACGCCCTGGGAAGCACATTGGTGTATGCATTTCTGTGGCCAACAACAGACTGTTTGTTGGGTCTATCCCCAAAAACAAGACAAAGGAAAATATTCTGGAGGAGTTCAGTAAAGTGACAGGTACTAGCCTACATATACAATTTTTTTTTTTAGCCGAGTAACTTTGAAAGCTGTTTTATGGTTCATCATTTCCTAAAGGGATTTTTTAAAAAAAGATCAGATTTGTTTTGTTGATTTTAAATCAAATTTATTTCTAGGATAAGCTTTTGGAGGAAAAATGTATCTTAAATAGAATACTGTGTTTAGATATATTATCATTCAAAGGTTTTTCAGCATGAAATATAGCTGTTATGTAGCATACGGTTGTATATTCATGCAGTATTTACATTTTTGGTAAACTCATTCATTTATTTTGTTTCAATTTCTATTCATTTTCATTACACATATAAATACATTAAAGAAAACATTGAGTACAAATATAAGGATAAGTACTTAAAGTACTCAAAATACATATATATATATATAATGTTACATTTGATATATAATGTTGGGAGACTGGTCTATTGTATATTACACCTATTAAAACGTCTTTACCGCTCTCGCACCGGGTGTCCTTTACAGGTAATTATCTATTTCTTTGATCAAAAAAATCCATATTTTAAACTTCTTTAAAGGATTTTATCCGAGATCAGCATAAATCTCTATCCATTCTGACCTGTGAATTCAGCTGTTTAACTGTGTCCCATGACAAATTCTGATTGTCTCCAAATTCTAGCCAGTATGATCTTTGACGGCTTAAAAAGTGGACAGTCATACAATTAATTTTCTTCAAGATCAGTAGTAAACTGATTCAAGTTATCCAAGCTGAGATATAATGCACTTTTTCACAGTAAAAATATAATTTTTTTTTATATATATGTATATATATAATCTTTATTCATTATGTTTCCTCATAAATACCAAAGATACCAAAATACCAAAATATACATTTACAATGCATTATTTCCAACAATCTCTTTCCATTTTGGGTAGTTTCCATCATCAACAATATTCCTCTTAACCTTATTCATAAGGTCATTCCCTCCCCATCCTATTCTATTTTATACAGGAATACCTTGAATATTCATTATTCTCTCCTTAAGTTAAGACATAAACCAAGGGAGGAACCTAGACAAACACAACACCAACAACACAAAAACGGACAGAAAACAAACAAAACAAAACAAAAAAAAAAAGTTGCACCTCCCTGCTTCTCCCTGCAGCCTGGCAAGCCCTCCTCTATCTTGGCTAAGCTGCCCAACCACTACTGCTACTACTCCAATATAAAATGCACAGAGATCCCCCTATATTAAACTTATAGCTCTGATTAGATCTTCATATTTAATAGCTTTATTTGGAGCTACCATCCTTTGGTATTGAATTCCTTGTTCCATCCTTAGTTGGAATAGGCTTTGCTCCCTAACCTCACCTAACCTCCCCAAATACAAGACTGGGGAGAGGGGGCAGCCCTGTCTCACCCCATTTGACAAGGAGAACCAACCCGAAGTAAACCCATTGCCCATTACTCTGGCCTCTGGGATTGTGTATAGAGCCATAATTCTATTCAATATAGCCTCCCTGAAACCAAATGTCATCAAGGAGTCTTTTAGGAAGCCCCAGCCGACCCTGTCAAACGCCTTCTCGGCGTCCAATGACGGGGTCAGCTGGGGCTCACCGCTTCCACCCACTGCCTCCCGTATGTCAAGGAGTCTTCTAATATTATTTGCGGCCGATCTTCCTGGCACAAATCCCATCTGATCTGGATGTATCAATGTGGCTATTATCCCTTTCATTCTACCCGCAATCATAGATGCGTAAAGCTTTGTATCGACATTCAATAAGGAAATTATTAGTTAGATAGTTGCCCACCAATGTGGGATCCTTACCCTGTTTCAATATTGGTAGGATGTGAACCTGGAGCATTTCTGCTGGTATATTATTTTCAATCCTCAGGGTATTATAGACCCCCATTAGATCCCTCTTAATATTCCCTATCATTGATTTATAAAATTTACTATCTTTAGCCCGTCAATCGCACTCTGTAATTCAGTTTCAGTAAATGGTTTATTCAGGTCTACCAATTGTTCTCTGTTTACTCTAGGGATCTCCAATCCTGCCAGATATTCCTCGGCATACCCGGGTGGGTTATTCGATGGTAAATTATACAAATGTTTATAAAAAGTTTTAAAAACATCGCCTATCTTATCTGGAATCATGGCCCAATCCTGTCCATCTTTAATTCTACTGATTACTTTTTTAATTCTTGCCCCTTTTAATCTGCTGGTCATCCATTTGTTCGCTTTATTACCCTGGTAATACCATTTCCTCTTAACGTACTCGAGTGCTTTATTTGCATTTTCCAGTAGTAAGTTGTTAATGCTTTTCTCCACTTGGTTTATTTCATTAGCTATTGGTCGTGTAGGGGCTGTTATATTCTTAGATCTTAACTGATCCAACTTAATATAAAGCTCCGATAGAGTGAGTCCCCTCCTTCTTTTCTCCTGTGCACCTAGTTTTATGAGGTGACCTCGAATAACACTTTTATACGCGCACCAAGTAATTGGTGCGTTCACCTCTCGATCCCTATTTTCCTCAAAAAAGAGGTCAGTAATTTTAGCTAGGTGCGCTAAATTATCCTTATTGTTTAGTAGTTGGTCATTGAGCCTCCATTGAGATCTATCAAATTTTTTTTGGTCCTTCAACTCTAATAGGATTGGACAGTGATCGGACCATGCAATAGTCAGGATCTTTATCTTACCTAGCGTTTTCGTCAATCCTAGTCCCCCCAAAATTAAATCAATCCTTGAGTATGCAATATGTGATTTAGAGAAACAGGTGTAATCCCTTTCGCTAGGGTGAAAGACTCTCCATAGATCTATCAAATCGGAGTTCCTAATCAGTTCTCTTAATCTTTTCGCGTTGCTCTGTAAACTCTTATCTGGCTCGCCCCCCTTCATAGTCTTCCTATCCATCATAGGGTCCATTACACAGTTGAAATCTCCCATGACAATATTAATTCCTTGCCTAATTCTGTCAACTCTTGCTAATACCTTTGTTAGAAACCTTATAGTGGGCTGATTGGGTGCATATAAATTTGTAATCGTATAGGTCTTATTATTTATTTCACAAACAAGAATAAGGTATCTCCCTTCTGGGTCTACTTCACTATGTATGATCTGAACAGACAGATCTTCTGCGAAAAGAATTGCCACCCCTCTTTTTTTTTTTCTCTAGTGATGCGGTATATATATATGGGAAATGCTTATTCCGAAACCTAACCTCCTGTCCCTCCTTCCAATGGGTTTCTTGCAGCCCGCAAACTTGAATTCTTTCTTTCCTCAAGAAAAAACCGTATATCTTTTTTGCGGGGAGTTAATTCCCTGTGCATTTATTGATAATATTCTAAGCATAGAACCATGATTGCTGTTCACTACACCAGGCTCTTGCCAGACCGCCGGGAACTATCAGCACCCTTCCATTAAACAGACATAATTCAGTGCAACTAACATATACCCTCCCCATTAAGGAATGTTTCCACATCCCTACTAAGTAACTAGATTCCTTGACGAATCTTTACTTAGAAAAAGAAAAAGAACGGACACCATCCCACGGTGTCCCTGCTGGTACCCCTCAGAGATAACGAGCTATAGGTCATACTCTATTTCCATGCAGCCTACTTTCTATCCCTTATTTCCCCTCCCCGTCCTCGAGAGAAAAAAAAAAACCCTATATCATTACCCCCCAAATGCTTCCATTATTACCCTCCCACATTATTCCTCCAATACTATATCCTTATAACAACTAATTGGCAGCTCATAAAAGGGGAAGAAACCGCCATATCATTACCACCCACATACCTAATACTTGATCTTCCACATCATACTTGCACCCTTCAATTATTCTAAAAATAGAATTTAATAAACAAAAGTTCAGGAAAAGACCTTAATCGCATTGTGGTTCTTCAAACCTATGTACAAACAAAATCCCTTACCTTCACCATTGACGTTTAAGCAAATACAAGAATATGTATGCTATATAATATTATTGTTCTAGTTAAATAAAAGTTCTCCAAATATATGTGATTAACGTATTAAACTAAGATCAGTTCTGATATAGCTGTTTAACTAATATGACAGGTTATTCTAAATATGAAATCTTCACCTTGTTTCTATGTTTCTATAACAACCAGCAAGAACATGTCCTTCCATTTAAAAATTATTTAAATGGAGGCTTACTGACTGGTGATTTAACAAATGATGTACAAGTGAACTAGTTTCAGTAAGAAATTTTAAATTTTCATAGCAAGCCACATTGTAATGTCATAAACAAGAGATAAGACACATTTTGAAAAAAAAAAAATTCTAACTACTAACACAATATTTTTATTTATTTTTATTCTCTATATCATTTTTCAGCTCCATACCCTTGAAATCCTGTACAAAACAACCTCTAAATCTATTTAAATACATTTTTGGAATGGAAAACTAGAGCATATCTGCTTGGCATTGTTAGTATGCTTAATCGGTTGACTCCCAAGTACAGCAACAGCTGTTGTGCTGCATTATGACATATTTGAAGATTTAACAAATCTAGTGAGCATTACTACTTTTTATGAAAGCATATCCTGATTACACTTCTAGTAAATATAAAAATCCTTCCTATTAACTATTGTCTTTGTTTTTGCTTTTGTCTGTAAATGTTATTGATTTGAACTGTGTTGAATATTAGATTGGGATTTTACTCTAAAAATAAAAAAAATGCCATCTAAAAGGGTTCCCCCAATGCTTACCCTTTTTATCCTGCTCTAATATGCTAGAACAAACCATATATATCTGCATTCACTGCCACTTCACTGTCATTCTTCCTAACTGTTCGCATTAGCATTCATATACATACTTTCATTCTCCTTGTCATTTGCAAATATCTTCCTTCCTTCCATAGTACGGGGTTGCCACACAGACACAACACAACAGTAATGACAACAAGTCACTAGACCATCGCAGTGAAGCAGCAGCTTCTCTAAGTCTATAAGATATCGTTTGGATATCTTTGCCGAAGTCCCATTCAAAAATTATATAAAACAGGGAGAAGTGGCCGTTCATACATAAACTAAATGTTGGGGGTTTACGCTTCTTTAAACCCTGGCTGTGCTTTTGGGGTCACTCTTAGACTTTCATCACTGCTGTTGGTAAGTGATCTGCAACTCAAAGGTTAGAAGGAGAATTGTGGGCTGTTTTTGTATACTAAAATCATTTGTGTTCTTTGCAGAAGGCCTTGTAGATGTGATCCTCTACCACCAGCCTGATGACAAGAAGAAAAATCGTGGCTTCTGTTTTCTTGAGTATGAAGACCACAAAACTGCTGCCCAGGCACGTCGCCGATTGATGAGTGGCAAGGTGAAGGTGTGGGGCAATGTGGTGACCGTAGAATGGGCTGATCCTGTGGAAGAGCCAGATCCTGAAATTATGGCAAAGGTAAAAAAAAATCAAAACAGTTATTGTCCATTATTGCATCCATAGTAAAACCATGAATTTAGTTTGTTCAAGTATTACCAGTTAAATAGTAGTAAAGAGCTCTGTCATGGCGCAGAAAGTTATATAAATTAATTTTTTCCTAGATTTGTGTTAAATTTTAGAATGTTTGAGTAGATTTGTATTATACCTGGCATGCAAATGTAATACAATAGCAAACTTTATTTATACTTTGTTGAGCAAATATTTAGGTTCTTTGATTCACAACTCGGAATAGGCTGGAGAATTAGCGTGAGATTAGGTTTCTGGCAAATACGGAAAGTTCCTTTGTTTGTCTGTGTTTGGAATGGTAACTCTATTTTTCCATTCCAGGTTAAAGTACTATTTGTGAGGAACTTGTCTTCCACAGTGACAGAAGAGATATTGGAAAAAGCTTTCTCAGTCTTTGGAAAGCTAGAACGAGTGAAGAAACTGAAAGACTATGCCTTCGTGCACTTTGAGGAAAGGGACGCTGCAGTTCAGGTGAGACTATCTGTTTGCACAGGAGAGTGCAAGTAAAATTACACTACATGGTTATCTAAGCAGGTCTACAAAGCTACACTCCTTATGTACCTAGTTTTGAAATTCTCTGTATTTTATTATTTGAGCAGCAAGGAAACTGGATTTTGGCAGATCCAAGCCATCAACAAACTACATAGTTTTTCCTAAATTAGTTTTTTCTTTCTTTTATATTGTCTTGACAGGCCATGGATGAAATGAACAACACAGACTTGGAGGGGGAAGAAATTGAAATAGTACTGGCTAAACCTCCTGATAAAAAGAGAAAGGAACGTCAAGCTGCACGTCAGGCTTCCCGGGGCAGTTCGTGAGTATCTTAGGCTGTTGTGTAATTTGTCTGTCTCAGCCTACCTGTTATTGGTCGTAAAATTGCGTTCCGCTAATTTTTATTTGAATGAAAGGAAGGAAGGAAGTTCAGCTGCACTGACGGAGGAGCCAGAATCCTCTGATGGATATGTAATAGATGGACTTTATTACACATACTCTGGTGGGGAAAAGTCTTAAGGTGTTTCAAGCTAATTAGGGCGCTTGATCATTTTAAACCCAAAGCTCCTTGAAACTCATTAAGATATTTAGCATTATAGGCTACCATTTAGTGCTGTAAGAGGATTTAAATCATTTTGGTGATTCATATCCTTTCTTGGCCTTGTAAACAATACCAAATTAATACTTGTTTTTATCTGATTAGGTATGATGATTATTACTATTATCCCCCTCCTCGCATGCCACCACCAGGAAGAGGCAGGGGCCGTGGCGGCAGAGGTGGCTATTCCTATCCTCAAGATTATTATGGATATGAAGATTACTACGACGATTACTATGCTTATGATTACCATGATTACCGTGGTGGTTATGATGATCCTTACTATGGTTATGATGATGGGTATCCAGTCCGAGGACGAGGTGGCAGAGGTGGTCGCGGTGGGCCTCCACCACCTAGAGGAAGATCAGCTCCTCCTCAGCGTGGTGGTCGTTCAAGCTATGCCCCCAGGGGATCTCCCATGGGTCCACCTAGAGGGTCAAGGGGTGGAAGAGGAGGTCCTTCACAGCAGCAACAACAGAGAGGCCGCAGTTCTCGTGGAAACCGTGGCAGTAGAGGCGGGAATGTTGGTGGCAAGAGAAAGGCGGATGGATATAGCCAACCAGACTCCAAACGCCGCCAGACCAACAACCAGCAGAACTGGGGGACCCAGCCCATAGCCCAGCAGCCATTGCAACAAGGCGGTGATTACACTGGTAACTATGGTTACAGTAATGACAACCAGGAATTTTATCAGGATTCTTATGGGCAGCAGTGGAAATAGGCAAGGCTACAAATTTTCTTTCTTCAAACACCTACATTTATATATAGATACACGCTGCAGTAACCATTTCCTGTAATTTGTACTAGGCTGAGTCACATCACATCATACTGTAAATACCTGTTTTATTATTTTTATTTTATTTAGTTTTTACCATTGGTATCTTCCATTTATGCTCTGGTAGAATTATGACTTTATACAGTATTGGGGGAGAGGTTCCCAGCACCCTAATAAGCTCTGCTGGATTATGCTACAGCAGTTAGATTGAATGCTGACTGCAGAGGTTTTATCTGTTTTTTTTTTTTTTTTTTTCTCTACAGAAAGTCACTAAATGTCATGATTGCTTGGAAAAAAATTGTTATGGCATCATCTTTTAGATGCAGGCTCTACAGTGTTACAGGATATTCTTGTACCAGAGTATTGATGGATGCCAGTGTTTTGTTTTTATTGGTTTTTAGAACCCCTTTTTTTATAACTGGTTTATAAGACTGTCGAGAACACCATTTAATCATGATGCTTGCAGAAAGCTCTGGTTTATTTTTGACAGTTTCTCTTTGACGTTGGCATATATGCCACAGGATTATGCTGTACATACATTTAAACACTAGTGTTGTCTTTAGTAGTTTTAGACTATAAAACATTTTAAGGTTTCATGTGTTAAAAAAACTGTGTTTTCTAGAAGTAGGTTAATTTTTTTCCTCCCCCCTCCACAACCCAAAAAATGTTCAACATTTTTGGAAGTAAAAAACAAAAAAAAAAACCCTACCAAATTGTCTTGGCTTGGGTGCCAGAGTCCATGGCTATTTTGTTCTGTGATTGTGTTTCCAATTTTATTGTTCATGTACAATTTCAATAAAACACCACCAAAAAAAAAAAATCCTACTTAAAACAACCTCTATTTCGAAACATGGTTGTATCCTATTAAAAGACAAAAAAAGACAAAACAAAAGCAATTCTGAGTTGTGATTCTTAACAACAAACACTATTTCAAAAGACTGCACTGCATATGTGAGTGATCAAATCTGTTTCGCAAAGAAAAAATGGTTATCAATCCAAAATTGCCCCAGACACACTTGCCTGTCAATGACCTTGAAGCCTTGGGGAGGTCAGATAACAGCAAGGGGATGGTGGGCAAATAACAATGGCAAACCTATTTTCTAGTGTGTTGCATGATTCCGACTGTGGGATAATTCCGCAATAGATGTGGCTGTGCATACTTAAATTTTGCCTTTTTAATGCCTTTAATTTGTCTGCATTAATATGTAATCTTCTAGTCTTCCCACATGCACAATCAAGGAAAAAATAATCTTTAACTGAAATAGTTGGGTCTACATACTACATAGGTTAGGCCTGGAGATCTTCGGGTCAGCTTTATTCAACAGGGTTTTTAAATTTTTTTTTTTCATGGTCCATTTGTTTTGCGCATATCATCCTGTTATTTTTCCTCCCAACACCTGGTGACTGGTGGTAGGTCAGTGTCCCTATTAATATAAATAATCTGAAAGATCAGTTTGCATTTGAGTATGGAGCTCTTGCTTATGTTTGTATCATTGCTTTCTGATTCATGTGGGTGAAATTAATTTATATTTTTATCCTAATGCACGGAACCCTATTAAAAAAAGAGTTCTATGCAGTGACTACAGTTGGGTTGGTAAGCTTGGGACCATATTAAGGGGACACTACCACTTACACAAGATGTAACTAGATAACCTGGTCAATTAAAACAAACACATATAAATTACATACCACTGTTTTTTTAATATATATGATTGAATTAATTGCAAATAAAAGGAAAAATAAAATTAGGATTTTGATCTCCTGGCTCCATTTTGTGTATATTTCCCATGATGCAACATCGTCCAACATCTTCCAGCCAGTCTCACTTTACAACTGTTGCCAAAGCCTGCATGATGATGTCATAAGATACTCCCCTGCACTCTTACTGGCTCCTGTGTATCATAGTGGGCTGGACTAGGTGGCTGTGTACACTTCTTTTTTTACCTGCCTCCAGCACAAAGAGAGGAGATTAACCTGATCAAACAGGATCTTAACCCTTGTGATGTAATAATTACATTACCCTCCCATTCAGTGCAAGTTTATGATCAGAATTCTGACTTTTAGACTACATCCTATGTCCCCAGCCCCAAAGTGAGAAATGTGTGCTGTAAAGTCACTGGGGGGGTGGCACCCAAAAATACTATTTCACAAAATGGCGGCACCCAGTCACACTTGTTTAGTAAACTATTTTTAGATACAGTCAAATAACAAAAACAAGACATATCTGAAATCAACAATACAAAATAAAAAAAATAAAACCTTTTAATTTTTTGGTGGGAGTGTCCCTTTAACCATGTGGTACATATTTACTTGTAGACCCATGTAGTGCCCAACATGGTTTTGTCCCCTAAGACTATACTGCGGATGTCTAACTTGTTATGCTACTTTGAATTGATTTCTGGGGGTGCCACCTTTCCTGGTTCCCAAAGACAAGCTGTCGTCTAATAAATTCTGGCTTGTTTTGTTGACATTTGTTCAGTCCTGCTTCTAAACATTTTTTATCTGGTCCTTGCTCTATACAGAAAATTTAGTAATAACCCACCAACACATTACAGTTATGATATGCATTCAAAACAAATTGGTGAGTATGTTCTAGAAAATTTTGTGTTTGGTAGACTGAAGATTGTTTGTTTGCCATTGAGCAATGTTATTCCATGGCCAGAAAAGATTATTATTTATTTTTTTGATCTCCTTACGTTAGTTCAGATAGATCAGCCCATTCTCTATTGTTAGGACGAACAGGCTTTTTTGTCTACTCTAAAAACCCGTGCTGGTGCCTTGCATTATGAAACCCAATATAGCCTTTCAAATTCATTCCCTGAGGTTGTCTGAAAGTCTAGCATCTCCTAAATGTGCTCATGTGCAAATACCTTAAAAACCTGAAAGATTGTGTTTATTAGATTACAGATTCTTCTACCGTTTACTCCAGTACACCAACTTTTATAGTGCAGTTATTTATGATCTTCTCACGTGAGAAGACAGATGTAGGTATTCACTATCATGCAGGATGGTGAGTAAATAAATAGATCCATGTTTTGACGATGATAAATTCCTCCACATACATGATTTGGTAATTGTTGCTATTGGTGACCTAATGATGCCCTAGCCATTTACTGCGATTAAATCAGGGAATTGAGAAACCTTAACTATAACCTTGATAGATGTGCCTTCTTCATTTATCAGTCTCTTGGAAAACTTTTGTTTCTAGATTGTATAATTTGAGTACGAACTCAAACAGACTTCACAGAGACAACTGCATTACTAATTTTCTATATAGGGTTTTGAGTCAAAGGTTTAATGTTTTGAGTGTAAATGAAGAAGTGAGAAATTTACATGGATGATCACTATATGCACTATAGTCTGTGTGTGGCATTCCAGAACATTTCTGCCACCTGAAAAACTTAGAAAAGCATCACATGTTTACACTCTCTCTAATTTAAAAAAAAATAATTAAAATCTGTTTCCAACCAATCAGAACATGGGATTTTCACAGGTGAAGCTGGTCCACTGTAAAATGAGAGTAGGTACAGGTTTGTTTAGAAACATTTTATTTAAAAATAAGAGACTAAAAAAATCGTAATTTGTTATGATGCACATAATATTGTAATATATAAGACAGACACTTTAACATCAGCCAGAAAAATGGTTCTCAAATTTATAAGAAGTAAACTTAACATACCCAACATAACATAGCCAAGCATTTTAGCTTCAGGTAGGTATAACAATTTTTAAACTATTTATTTGTTGGTGAAAACAACTGAAAATGAATAGAAGAAACAATATACTTAACCTTAAGTTTGTTTCCATCTCTTGAGATGAGTTCAGAAGAGCACAGTGCCAGGAACAGCTAAGATAATGTGCAGAACCCTCAAACTCCAAGGTTTCAAAATGTAGGTGTGCATAAAATAAGGAGGAATTTACCATCTTCAAAAGAGTTTTCTGTACATTGACCAATTTTAGACAATATTTATAATCCATGCATTTTAAATGCAGGCATTATTTAGGATTTTTTTTATAGAAGTTGCCGTTTTTGCTGTTCTACTTCATAAAATCCAGAAAGTTTTTGTAGTAAATATTTTTGGATCAGCTTATTTGGCATATATGATGGAATGTACCACATTTGTATTTAAATATCTGTGCTAAATTTGCTCAGTAAAAGTATTAGTGACTACCTCAGAATCTCACATCGGCTGACCAAATTAGTAATGAAATTACTTGTGGAATGTGTTTTTATAGTAGCTCTTCACATATGCAGGACGTTTTGTGTAGCAATTTATACACAACTATGATATATATGGAAGGTCTAATTGGATTGACATTTACATTTTGGTGTTTGTGGGCCAAAATCATGTACTGAGGAGTGCCACAGAATTTAATTATCCAATCCAGGAGTTCAATCTTATTAAATCAAACAAAAAAGGTTTATTAATTTTGAAGTGTTTGCAAAAATTGTGATGATAAAAAGAACATCTTTGGAAAATAATGCTGTTGTGTAATGAAAATTTGTTTTCAATTAACATTTTAAAGCTTGAAGTGTTTGTTCTATTTTAAATCTTCACAAATTACACAATTTTAAAAATAAAATATCTGACATTTTTTCCACAAGGGATTGCCATTCTTAACCATTTGTGTGAAAGGTTTACTATATGTAGAATAGGTAAGTGATTCGCAAATTTCTATTGGAAAGTGAATGTGAATACATTCTGTATGCCATTCATAAGCCAACATTCTAATTATATTCTATTTGATCACTCATTTAAAGCAGTCGTAACCAAACTACATGAAATGTATATTCTGTATAAAACCGAAATTCATATTCCAAACAGGTCTGACCAGAGGATACAAAGTCAGTTCAAAGATCTCAATACTTTACTGACTGTGGATTCATTTTCCCTTTGATGTCAAGATCTACATCAAGAATCTGCCATCCAAATTTTCACTGCATAGTTTACTTTTGTAAAATAAAGTGATTTTATATCTGATGCTTCAAAGTGAATTAAACTCTTCAATTCAACTTGTAAATTGTCAACAAAAAAAATCAATATGAGTCAATTTGTAAGAAAATGTTGTTCAACATTTAATTGCAATAGATTTTTTGTGCCTGGAATTGAACTGGACACTGATGAAATTTTAGTTATTTTCATTTTTTATACCCTTGTGAATTTTTGCTTGTACAGCAAGTGGCAATGCAGCAAATTGGACAAGCAACAGAAACATTCGCCAGCCAAAACTATTAAAATAATCCCATTTTAAAATCTGAATGCAAAAATGTGTGATGTTAAAGTTGCCTGGCTGTCACAGTGGGGATCTTTCTTATAGTTATGCAATGTTTTAACTAGCAGTGTCTAGTTAAAGAAGGAAACCCCCTTTTTTTTTTTTAAGGTGCTTATTCAAAAGCTTATATCAGTTACTTCAGCTTCATCCTGCAACCTTACACATATTAATAAAACTACCTCTAGAGCTACTAGATAGCTATTTTCTAGTTTGTCAAATCTAGTCTTCCCATTTTCTACCCACTGTAAAACAATGTGACTTCACTTCCAGGGACACTTCAAAGACCTTAAATGACACAATTCTATTTTTCCCCCCCAGTACTATAGTGTAGTAACTGATTGTGTTTTTATTTAATCTACTGCATTATATTGCGTCATTTAGGAGGAGTGGGACAGATTTCAGACTAAACCGTAGTACTTCTAAGTCCTATATCAAATATTCTACTTTATTTTCCTTATTCTTATTATTATTTTTTTTTATTTTTAACACAAGCTGTTTTTGCTCTAGTACCAGCCTGCTACAAATGTTAATAAAAAGTGATTTAGACTTCAACTAACCTACCAGTTCTAAATTACTTGATAAATGTCACCGCTGAGAGAGCTACATATGTGTTCTCTTCTCAGCTGTGGCCCTCTCCAGGTTTCTGTTCCGTGTGCTAGAGGAGAGGTCTGCCTGTTAGAAGTACGGTTTGTTTATCAGAAAAGCTTAATTCTATGGTGCTGAATGTATGATGTCAAAAAAGGTAGGAGTGCTTGTTATCCACAGCATGAGACTTTCAATTATCAAACAGTGTTACTTGTTTGGATTACATTTAGAGTCATTTACAGAAATGGAGATGTGAAAGATGCATATCCTAGTACACCACACATGACAAGGGGAAAATATCCTCATCGGATATCTTGCATTGCACAGTGAAGTTAAATGCCCATTTTATAATACAGATACAACTGTAGAATTCTTAATTCTTATGCATCTGCTTAAAAATCCTGAATGATTTGCAGATTTTTCCAAGTATGGAAGTAGACAGTGGGCTGTGTTGTCACTGACTCAGCTTGTGTCATGTATCAAGTACTCTCTGACCCCCCCCACCCCCCCGAAATCATATTTCATTGCATATCACTTGGCATAACATAAGTGCTAGAGGACGAGGCCTTGTAAATGTTTGTCTTTCACCAAAAAAAACCCAACAACTTTATATTTGTCTATATATCCGTAGTTGGCCTGTTTTAATAGTATTTCAATAAATACATCTCCTACTTGCTTGGGAGCTTTTGCTCAACTGTTTGCCACTTCTCTTTTGGATAACAATGCACCAAACCACCATTCTTATTGGCAGCTAAGTTATTTTTGTCCTCTCCTTTTTATCGCTCTAAAATATTCACATTTTAATGGTAAAACTGACAGGATAAATGTGTATTAAAGGGGCGTGATAAAATTATTGTGATCCTACATCTCTTTATCCCTCCTTAAAGGAAAACTATTGCTATAGTGCAGCCAAAATGGAAAAGGTCTTTTCTATGCTGATTAATATTTTGATCTCAACTTAATATATTTATGCTTTGATTTCATGTCTCTTAATATGTTTAACTGATAAAAAAATCGGAGAACAGCCTGTAGGCGTTAAGCATGCTTTATTGATATATGTGAACATATCCATACTTTTGTGGCTGATAATGTCCCATTCTGGTAAGTAATAACATGAAGCTAATAAATTGCACCAATGAAAGGCCATAAGATTTATAGATTACATGACATCTGAAATCGCATAAATCTGCAATCTTCAATATAGATTAGCTTTTCATCTACAAATGTGCCCACTCACTGTAGATAAAGGGGTCTATTCACTAAAAGAGGAGATGTAAACAATGAGCATTTCATCTGACCGGCCCAACTATATATAAATATATATTAAATGCACACCTAGATAATTATCAAATTTATGTTCAGGTTGCCATGGATAATGTATAGTTACCTCTTTAAAAACCCTTTTTAATGCATTATGCAGGGTCAACTCTGTTCTTGCAGGAGGAACTGCCTGGTATGTTCCTTGCATGGTTAAGTTGTTGCAATGAAATGATGATCTCATATTAACTACCATTTTAGCAGATAGACCCCTAAAGTGTAATTCTCCATAATGTCTGTTTTGAATAACAGGTGTATTTAAACCTAAATCTGCTTGTACCCTCCCTCCCATTTAGTGACAGGCCAGCTTTAAGAAGTATCCGACCCAACAGGTTGTGCTTTGCATGGTATCTAGGTTTTCTACACCTGACTTACAGGGAAGGGAAATAATTTTAAAGCAAAGCAAATGCTAATAAAGTGATCCTTGCATCTGTTTCCTCATCTGAGTCTATGACGTGGCTTCCACTTTTGATAGTGGCATTAACAGACTAAACTTAAATTTTCATTCATATGTTAGTAAATCTAAGAATTTTTATTTTTTTTATTTGGCGAGGTTTAGAAAATCTAAAACATGTTCTTTAGGATCTATAGTCCTATATATATTTACATAGTATATTTAGTAACATGATTATTTGGCAATTTTGTCTAGTATTTTAAAAAAAATATAGAAATACCCAAATCAATATTCCTGTACCATTAGAATGCAAGTTAATTTTCTGAGGACTTTTTCTACGTTATGCTAATCGGTGCATCGCTTCATACACGGTCTATGGTGTAACAGGGATACGCTTATGGTTTTTATATATCCACAAAATGTGAACATTTCAGTATTGTATTTATTAACTGCTTCCTTTTACCTGACTATCAGGAGAATCTGCTTTGTCCTGAATAATCTTGAATGGGCGTCATGCTAACCTACAATGTCCTTCACAACGATTAGCCACGGATTATTTGGTAAGATCTTTTTGTTTTGGTTTCCTTTTTTTTTTTATTTGACTGGTTTTCATTAATGAACACATTTATAGAGTGTACTTTGATAAATCTAGACGCCTTCAAATGATTAAAGGATTTCATTTTTCACTAGGATTTGAGGCATTAGATTCATTTATCAAATACCAAATAAACTGCATGTGTAAAACAATGTAATAAGTGTGTCAAGGGATAGTGTCCTGCATGAGAGGCAGTTATATTCTACACTTAGTTGACAGAATCATGAAACCACCTTCCAACATAAGTAGTTGTTTAACATATTGGTTGTGATATGTGAATTTACATGTAGACCTATAGAAGTGCAGACCTTGCCATTAATGCGAATGAGTAAGGTTATACTGACTCACAATTGTCCATCTTCTTTAATTCTGATACAAATGATGAGACTTTTTAGTTGAAACATTCTTTTGGCAGAATACACCTATTTCCGTGCTTCACTAAGCTAATATTGGCTGTCCATTTTGGGTATCCTCAAACTTTTTTTTTAGGGGAACTTTATTAGCCTTATTGCTTTTTTTCTGTTTTGATGCTGAAATATTCGGTTTGTTTAACACCTTAATTATCTGGTGTCCTTGCATTTATGTTATTATTTTGTTGGTCACTGTTTCATAAGTATAAAAACACTATACTTCGATGTTGCCTCCAAATGGAGCCAGAATTTAATTGAATTCCTGACTAATGACAGACCAGAGCTAAAGTGCTCAAAGACTTACAATTTAAGCATGACCATCTAAGGTAAACTGTATGAGTGATTTGGGAATGAGGGTTATTACTAACATTATACCAAGACCATAGACGCAACAACACTACAATCATAATGCTACTTCACCAGAGAGAGAGGTGTGTAAATGGAAATACAGTTTACAAACCTATTGGAACCTCTCGCCTACATAATTTGTAACAAGAAGCTTTTAAATCCACCAAATCTAGTATCTTAATTTGCTTTACAAATGACAATACAAACCTCAATCAATTTGGATCTGAAGAACAGGTTTCCTGCAATTTAGAATTGTAACATAAATATATATATATATATATATATATATTTTTTTTTTTTAGGTATTACACAATTATGCATTTTTTTTTTCAACATTCTAGATGGGTTTTAGTAAGAGAAAAATTTTGAGTAAAGTAACTCCAGTAATTTAGTGATGTATTGTGTCTTAACGTAGTCCCAAGGGCATATACATATCGGTAAACTCAGGAATTCTGTAAGCTAAACTAATCGCATGTTGTGGAGAAACAGAAGAAGGAATGTTTATAACTTTAGTCATATAAAGTGGATTAAGAAAAAAGGAAGATTAGTTAAACTGTGAAGTGTCACCTAAACACACCTTTGTTTCACAACTGTTCTGCTTGAATGTAATCAATTTGGAGGACAAAAATCTGTCACTACAGTTCAACATTTAAATACATTGCACTAGATTGCTCATACATTTTTTTTTTCTCTCTTGTGCTGAGGGGAAAATGTTTCCTAGCATGCACCTGACCTTCTGTTCCCTTATTGGTCACTCACATTAGGAGGTTTAGATGCGTATTGGCTATAGAGTTTATAGATTAAATGATATCAGAAATCTTCCTGTTCACTGTATGAGTACACGGCTATAGTTTTTATATGCCAATCACATAAATCTGCAATCTTCAACATCGATTAGCTTTTCATATACACCCACTGTAGATAAAGGGGTCTCGGTAAAGGGGATTCACTAAAAGGTGAGCTGTGAACATTGAGCATTTCATCTGACCAGCTCAACTCCACTGTTAATTAGAGATCTTGGTTATCTATTTTTTTAAAATTATTATTACTAAAAATAATCTACAATTGCAATAAAGATTTCTTGTACTGAAACCATCATAGATCACGAACCTACCTTACAGAAGAGGTGCCTAGCAATGTCCCATTCTATAATATATGCACTACCTCTTGAAGATGCTTCCAAGCCACAAGAATTCAATGTTAAAATGGAGATTGAATTGCGACAATGTTTTTTCTTGTTGCTATCTCGTACATGTGCAACATGCCCCTCTTTTTACCTCTGATTCGGAATGTGTTACCTGAGCTCTTGAAGGAGGAAGAAGCAGGGAGGTAAGAGATTTGTGCCATATTTGTATTTTATGAAACCTTGTCAGAGGTCACTGAAAAACAATGTAGGGGTCCTGCCTTGGTTATGCCCACAATACATATTTACAGACTGAGAACCTTTTAATAATTGTTACAAAGGGTTTCGCTTTTTAGGCTATTGACTTATTCTCACATATTGTGTCTTTTAAAACACTTGCACATTGAAAGACAACACTAATGCTAATTAAAATGTATTCATTTTCAAAAGCACCCATGTTACTTCATAAAGAGGGACTAAATAATAAAAATAAAAATTTGCCATGGTTAGGGTTCTCCTAATACTTTTTTTTTTTTTAATGCTGGTCTAATGTGCTGAAATAAACAACCTAAATATAAATCTTCAACATTTTCTGTTATCCTTCTAATGTTACAGAACAAACATCTTGTGTCTCTGTGTCATAGATATTAGTTGCTTAAATTGGAATTTGCATAAGACCTTACTACCTGTTCACAATAGCATTTGAATTTGCATTCACTACTACTTCACTATCATCTTAACTATTCACATTAGCATATCCACATACATGTTTCCATTTGAATTCACATTAAGAGGCTGCTTCCTCCCCACAGTACTGATAATGCACAAACAGATGGGGGAAAAAAACATGCACACCAGGATACAAATTTGCCGTGAAAAAAACCTCACCTAATTTAATAACCCATACAATGTTTGTGTTTCATGCTGATCCGCTCACTCTATATGTGTTCTTAAAGCAGATGAGGTCTTTCCAAAGCAATTTTGTATCCTGGTGCGCTTGGTGTGTTTTTTTAGACTGTTTGTACAGAAGCACAGCTAGGATTGACTGAGAGTTGTTGGTCCATCTCAGTGAAGCAGCAGCTTTATGAAATTATTTATACCAGTGTTTTGTTTTTTCTTTTGAGAAAGACTGAAATATCTTTTGAATGGCACTTTGCTGAAGTGAGTAAAGGCCCTCTTTTTAAAGGATCATTCCAGTCTGAAAACAAACATTGTAAAAAATGTATATGAAAGGTAAAACTATAAAAATTATTGTGGATCAAAGCTAATGCTCTAAAAATGTTTTAAAAATGAAAAATTGTAAGCACTGTATTGAAAAAAGGAAACCCATCAGAGGGGTGCCACAGAGAGGTATGGTGTTGCCCACTGCACAGATGCAGTATTTTACCAATTTTTCTTCCACTCCCCCAATCACTGTTGTGAAAAGACGGAAGCAGTTACAAGCCGGAGTTAAGCTGTTACAGCATATATTCAGTAGAAGAATATCCAGTTCATCTGCACTGAGCCTCTTCAGTTCTTGCAATTATAAACAAATAAGTGATAAGTCAGGAAATGTTTAAATATTCCCAGAGTCTACCCTGCATTCATGTATGTCCCAAAATGTATATAGGATAAACACTACCACATACATCAATGTTGGTTTGATGCCTAGAGTGTCTTTTTTGATAACTACATGCTGTTTAGTAAATCACACTTTCAATTTAAAAACCCTAATTTGTTATGTAATCTTGCTGCTGTGTAGGACTGAACAGAAATATTGAAGTATACCATTTACATTTTTACGATCAGAGTGAAAGTAGATTTTCCAATACGGAAATCTAAAAATATACAGGTTGAGTATCTCTTATTCGTGAAATCATTATCCAAAATCAGATTTAGTTTTCTTGTGAATAAGGCTTCGTTCTCTAAGGGATACTCACCAACGTGGATCCTTATTGTGAATCAGAGGAAAGCACCAGTGATGTTCGACACTCCTGAACTACAACTCACAGCCTGCCTATGCTCTTGCAGAGAAGTGGAAGTAGTAGGATTAAGAGCATGGTGGCTGGGAGGATAGAGAAACTACTTTTGTTGCAGACGGACTATAGAGTATTTGAGTAGCCAAGTGCCTCTGAGTAGGTTGGTGGAGAGGCACTGGGAAGGATTTTCTCTGTTGATCTGTTATCTGGTAGTATCCATTTTCTGATATGCTTCTGGTCTAAACATTTCAAATAAATGATACTCAACCTATATATCTAAACCTTTTTAGCTTGCATTTCACTTGCTTTTGGTAGGTATAAACTACTACTATGCTATTGAGTTAGTAACATGCAAACACTTTTTTCATGATTCCACACTACCATAGACATCAATGTGACATCACCGATTTGTATATTGTAGAGCAAAAGAGTGGGCACAACTTTATATTAAAAATAAAAAAAAATCATTTTGGCAACAGAATGACTAAATGTTGTGATTCCTGCTTAAACAGTGATTTCTCTTACTGGAGATTTAGTATACAAATTATGAGCCATCTGAATAAAAATTCACATAAACATGGGAAGACTTTTGGAAGCTATTGTGTGTGAAGTGTGTCACCCTAGCATACATCTATCATAACGCAAACCTTAAAGAAGGAGTAAACCCTAATTCTTTTAAAGGACAACTAAAAAATGTTTTTTTATTGGCTGTTTACCATTTATTTATATAGCACCAACAATTTATGTAGCGCATGATACATAGCATAGAAGGGAACTACATACTAAGTTAGACAAATTAGAACAGAATGGTACGCTAGGTAGAGCCCTGCTCGCAAGCTTACAATCTAGAAGAGTCAAGAATTAACTTAGGTGACCTTACTTATTTGGGGGGAGAAAGGACACTTATTTTTTACTTTTCCCAGCCCTGCTAGTGACTCTTTGAATGTAACATCCGGATTGAATTGCTGACAATTGTCGGCAATGCATTTCGGAAGATACCTGACTGCTGAATTGTGTGTGCACGCATACGCAATTTAGACTGCTTCTTCCACATAATCAGGGGAAATGTAATTCCCATTGATTCCGCTTCTGTTTAAAAGGCACTATCGCGCATGTACGCACTCGCACTTTGGGCATCATACAGAATTGCATTCCCAACACAGGCTGTGTCAGAAATGCAATTTGAGTGCCACATTTGGCCCCTTGGTGTCAATGATGCTGCTAGGTCGCAGAGAACCAACTCCATTTCAAGGCATCCTGGAAATGTTTGTGTCATCACTAATAAGTGATAACGCCGGTCGTTTAGTATAGACCAGTATATTTTTTTCTTTTGTGCAAGAAAATTTACTATAGCCTGCTTTTATAAACAGGCCTAGAATGGATCACTCATTTTATTTATTAGCTTATTTGTAAAACTGATTTGTACAATGTGGCCAGTGGGCAGAGGCAACATAGAAGTCACTAGTGATTTTAACATGTTAAGTCAAGGAACAAAAGGTTAAGGAGAGCACTGCATCTATAAATATATTTCAGTTTTGGCAACAGAATATCAAAAAAAAAAATTATTATTCTTACGTGAACAGTGACCTAAGTTACCTGGTTGAAAAACATGTTTCTCATACGTGCAAGGATTCCACATCAATAAAACTGGCATGGTGTACTTAAAATTTTTGGTTGTACCAAAATTGCCAATTTCCCCTCAAAATGTAGTTATTATATCACTACTGGAATATGTATTTTTCTAGAACTGTTAGTGTGTCGCCCTTTTAATGTAGAAACTTTTTTTTATTTATTGCAGCTGCTTTCCTGGCTCATTGGTCTCTGAATACACTGCTTGACTAGTGGATTACCAGACCTATGGTAAGTTTTTAGCTAAAATAAGGTTTCCGTTCATGAGTTTGAAGGGGAAAAAAAAGCAGCACCTAGACACAGCTAGTGTTCCACTTCTAGCAAAAAATAGGGAATACAAACAAAATAAAGTGACTTAGTGCGCAAAACCAACACTTAGCACACTGACAATTACCCTTTTCAATGAGGTAGTCACAACGGTTAATGCGAATTAGAAAAGGCTTCACAAATTAGGTGTACTATCATTCTGGAGGCTTTTAATTACCCAGAAGTAGATTGGAAAAAAAAAGAGCTAATAATACTGCTAAAAGCAGTACATTTCGGAATTTGTTGAGTGATGGTTCTGTGTCTCAGCTAGTACAGACGCCAACCAAAGGAGGAGCGTATCTATAAAACCAAAGTAAGGGAGCACTTGATGACTAGTTACCGTAACGTGGTATAATTGTGATTTAATTTAAAAAGGCAAATTGTTAGGGTTCCCACCAGAACACTGAATGATGGCCAGCAGTTTAATACATCTTAGTCTTGATCTCTAAATACATAAATGGGGGGGGGGGGGGGGGGGGATTAAATGCTGATAATGTTGTGGTCAGTGAGGTCATAGCAAGCAGACATTTTAAATAATTTTCTTATGTTTTTACCAAGGAAGAAATGATGGACAAGAACCTGCAAGCTACTTTTACAGAACATTCACAGCAAGCATGCGATTGCTTGACACAGAAAAATTGGTAAAACAATGAAATGGTTTTAAGGTAGATAAAGCCCTTGGTATACACCCATGGGTACATAAAGAGCTAAGCCTGGTGTGCACAGATTGGTTTAAAGCTGATGTAATGCCCATGTTTAAAAAGGATCAAAACCCCAGCTAGGCAATAACAGACCTGTAAGCTTGATATCTGTGGTGTGGAAACTGAAGGCTTACTAAGGGAATTTATTAAAGATTTCATCTTGAACAAGAATTTCATTAGCAGGAGCCAACATGGCTTTGTGAAAGACAAATCTTGTTAAACTAATTTAGTTGCATTTTATGAGGACGTGAGTAAAAAAATACAGATATAGGTGCTGTGGTTGATGTGATATAGTTAGACTTTGCTAAGGCATTATGGTTCCACAAAATGCTTACTGTACAAATGGACTGAAATAGGCTTAGGGCAAAAACTTTTGTATGTGGATTGACAATTGGCTGAAAGATAGAATGCAAGGAGTGGCAGTAAATGTGAAATTCTCAAATTGGAAATATGTGGTGTGTGGAGTATTTCGGGTTCTCTTATTTTTAATTTGTTTATTAATGATCTCCCAGTGGGCATAGGGAGACATGTCTCTGTGTTTGGCAATGACACAAAATTAAGTAGGGTAATACAACTACATGTGTGTTCACTACAAGAGTATTTGAACTGATTGCATAACTGAAAATAAATAATATTCAGTTGTCAAATTATGTATTTTGGGTATAATAATAAAAATGCAAAATATTATTTTAAATGGTGTTTCCTTGGGGTAATATACTAATGATAAATATTTGCGAGTAGTTGTAGACCGTGGACTTGACAGTAGTGCGCAGTGCAAGCAGGCAGGTGCAACGGCAGATAATATATTGGCATGTATTAGAAGGGGATGCGGTTCACAGGAGGAAGAGATTATTCTACATTTTTACAGGTTGATGGTAAGATATACAGTTAAATTCTGGATCCCTTTTCTAAAAATAAAAATGATGGATCTAGAGAGAATGCAGAGGATAGCTACAAAACTAAGGGGAATGGAAAGTTAAGTTAGAGAAACGTCTTAGAGAGGATATGATAATGTAATACAAATATGTATAAGGCCTATACAAAGGACTCTCCAAAGACCTTTTCATTAACAGAACAGTACAAAGGACAAGAGATTACCTGCTAAGACTTGAAAAAAGTTGATTTAGTCTATGACAGCGGAAGGGATTCTTTACAGTAAGGACAATAAAGGTAAGGAATTCACTGCCTGGAGAGGTGGTGCTAGCAGATACATTAGATGCCTTTTACAAGGGGCCAGGATACTTTCTTAATTAAAGGGCCACTCCCATCAAAAAATTATAAAGGTTTATTTTTTTTTATTTTGCATTGTTTTAAGATATGTCGTTTTTGTTATGTGAGTATATTTTATGAAATATTTTACTAAACAATTGTGACTGGGTGCCACCACTTTCTAAAATATCATGTTTTTGGGTGCCACCACCCAGTGACTTTACAGCACTAGTATCTCACTTTGTGGCTGGGGACATAAAATGCAGTCTATATGTCAGAATTCTGATCATAAACTTGCATTGGATGGGAGGGTCAAAATATCTAAAAAAAAAAAGAAAAAATAACACGTGAAAATTGATCGTTTATATGTAAATATATATTTATTTGTTATATAACCTTGTATCGTCGGGCAATAACTCAGGAAAAGGCTATATAGAAGAGAGAAAAAAAAAAAGAAAAAATTAAAGGATGCAAAAATATAAAAAATAAAACCGTAAGCAAGCAATACAACACTGCAAATAAAATGGTAGAAAAATTACACAAAAGATAGCAATGGAGAATAAATGAAAAACTGTACAAAAAGAGAGAGGAGAAAAAAACACAAAATGTAAGACTGAAAAGTGTGATTGTATTGGGTTCAGTGAGTCACTAGACAGACGGAAAAAAAATAGCCAATGTTGTCCCAACCACATTGAAAACGGAAAAAAAAATGCAATCGAAAACAATGTACATAGAAAGTAAAGAACAAATGGTTCCTCGTGCGAATATACGCGCAGTGACAAAAAAAGGAAAGAACAAAATAATGGAGTGGCTTGAAAAAATGGCAACTGTCTCACTCATTCAGAAGTAGATGATATCAGGATATGTTAGTACAGTGGGGTTCACAGAAGTCCACAAGAACCAGCTAGAGCTCCAAAAAACACTGCAGGTAAAGTCTATAGCGAGGTGTGTCAGGCAGAGCAACATGTGGACTTCTGTGAACCCCACTGTATATACACATACCAATATCGTGTACCATATCTGCCATTTTTTCAAGCCACTCCATTTTTGTTCTTTTTTTTTTCTGCCTTTTCACTTTTTGATTTTTTTTTTTTTTCTGTAGCCACCCATTGATTTACTTACTTTTTTGTCACTGCATATACTTTTTTTGTTGATAATGATGAAGGTTCTTCAGACAGCTATATTCACAAGAGGCACCATTTGTTCTTTACTTTTTATGTATATTCTTTTGTTTATTTTCCGTTGCATTTTTTTTTCCATTTTTCGATGTGGTGAGGACAACATTAGCTATTTTTTTTGTCTGTCTAGTGACTCACCGAGCCTGATAAAACCACACTTTTCTGTCTTACATTTTTTCTACATTTTGTGGTTTTTTTCTCCTCCGCTTTTTCTTTTTGTACAATAATTTTTATTTATACTCCATTGCTATCTTTTGTGTCATTTTTTCATTTTTCTACCGTTTTTTTGCAGTGTGGTAGTGCTTGCTTACTGTTTATTTTTTTGCCTACTTTGTTTTTTCTATTTTTGCATTATTTCCTTTTTTTTCTCCCTCCTACATAGCCTTTTCCTGAGTTATTGACCGACGATACATTGTTAACAAATAATATAACAAATAAATATATATTTACTTAAACAATATAAGTGTGCATGTCTGCTTTTTTTTTTTATTTTTTATATATATTTTGGTTTTCACGTATATGCCCACTGGGAGAGCGCATATAAGCAGTCCCTTGGTATTGCACCTGTAACTACCTTTAAAACCAATCCCTAGCTAGTAGCTATCACCACCCATTTAATGAATGGGAGGGTAATGTAACTATTACATCACAAGGGGCGGAGTTATAATCCTGTTTGATCAGGTCAATCTCCTCTCTTTGTGTTGGAAGGCAGGTAAAATAAAGTTGTACACAGCCAGCTAGTCCTGCCCACTAGTGTATCTTATGACATCCTCATGCATGCTTTGGCCACAGTTGTAAAGTGAAACTTGCTGGAAGATTTTGGAGAATGTTGCATCATGGGTATAATTCTCCAAATGGATGCTGGACATAAACACCTAATTTTATTTTTACTTTTATATGCAATTATTTCACACTAAAATAGTTTTAAATGCCCAATTTTTGGCCCACACCAATTTGCACACCCTATCACTTGTACTCATAATCACGCACACAACCTCGCACTTGTACTCCTACTCGCACACACACTCGCACTTGTACTCATACTTGCACACACACTCGCACTTGTTCTCATACTCGCATACACATTTTGACCTTCCTCGAGAATTTATAATTGGAATTTAAAGGATAACTGTCATGGCATAAGTGACTTTATCTGATATAAATGAATAAGCCATAATCGATACTCTGTACCATTTTTTAAATTTTTTTTTAAACAAAAACAAACCCATACAAAATGTGCCTGGCATGGCTGCCATCTTGCCTCTTAGCTTGGGTGGGATTTCTGATTTCCCCAAACACCCTGCAGGTCCACCTCTCAGTTCTGTGTAGCTGTGCCCCCAAATTTTGTGCGGCAAGATTACTGTTACTATAAGGCTGCACAGGTTGTATACTGGTTACAGGGAGATTGCCCAGTATACAAGATCTCCCTGCAACCTTGTTAACAATATACAAGCTGTGTACAGTCCTGTTTGAAAATCACAATCTCACATGACAAGTGCAGCAGTTGCTGCGAAAAAATAAAATAGCTAAAAATGTTGTCTGAAATAAATGAATAAGCCATGGCACATAAGTTGTGCCATTTTCACAAAAATAGTCATGGGTGTTGGCCATCATATCATGAGAGAGAAAAAAAACTTTTCTGTTATTTTCATTTAACTACACCGCACCAAGCTTTTTCTTTGCAGACTACAAAATATATCTACTGCAAATGAGACTTGAAAGAAAGTTCATTCCTGATTATGAAAAATGGTAACGTATATAAAGGTTCATAAAGTGACTGACTGGATGGTTTTACGGGTGAAGTAAGTAATGGTAAGTTGATTGGCTTGGAGACCATGTATGCCTAGATTAGTATTGGGGTATACAGATTTTCCTTTTAAGTATTATTCTGTAATCACATAAATGCTTCCAATACAATACCTTCTAAATATGTAGATTGATATATATCACAGTGAACAAAATGCCAGTCCATTACATATGCTTACATATGGCTGTATGAAGAAAATGAACAGTACAGACTTTATCAGGGAATTGCAAAACATATAGCCAAAGAAGCAGAGTTGGAAAAATTCTCCAATTCAGCTATACTTGGCTTTTTTCACTTTAAATTTGCAACTCCCTTGTCAATTCCCTGCAGTTCCCTCTCATAAATAATAATAATCCTAAATACAAAGACACATAGATATATGGGCAATAGGACATAACTATTCAGGAGCCAACATTTGTAAAGACAACTGAGTTGGTATGGTTAGTTTGAGCTGCTCTTCACAACTATTCAGAAATAATATCATCTTTTGTACATATACAAAGTCATTTTGGAAAGTTTTTTTTTGTAGTTCAGAGGTGTAACATGCTATGGTCAGAAACTGGGGGTGTGAATAGATTCCAGTTTGTAAATTCTAGTTATTTGATAGCTATATTGATTTTGTATGTGCAGAGCACATGGTTTTCAGGGACAGGTGTTAAATAATTGACACATTTGTTTAAAAAAAAAAATTGCAATCAAGTTCTGGGAAATTGTGTGCACAGGTGTAGGAAGTATACATGTGTGGAACTGAAACATTGATCTTTGAAATAAATCTCTGATTCTTTCATGATATCGAGTCCCCCAAGTGTTCCTTTCTCCAAAAAATTGACAGACTTTCAGCTGTTTGCAATGAACAAATAGAACCAAAAACCATTGCAATAGCTCAACACAGCGAATTCATCAACATTCAACTGAAACTGCAACTTTATAATGAATGCTTTAGTCTCAAAATTATTCAACCCACTTATGGCAAGCATGTTTAGTACTTAGAGTAACCTTTCACTGTTATAACCTGCTGCAAACGAAATACATAGCCAGACAGCAGCTTCTAAGAAGAATCTTACACCATTGCTCATGAGCAATGGCCTCCAGTTCAGTAATAATCTTGGGTTTGCCACCATCTTCAAATCCCACCAGATAATTTCCATGGAGTTTAAGGGACTGTAATGGCGTTGGTGGAATTTGAGGTATGCATTGGGATCATTGTTTTGTTGGAAGGTCCAATGACGCTCAAGCCTCAGCTTCCCCAAAGAAGGCATGACGTTTTCTCCTAGGGTTTCCTGATACTTTAATCCATCTTCCCTTAGAGAGCAGGTTTCCAGTGACAGAGGATGCAAAGCAGCCACCACCATGCTTAACTGTTGGCAGAGTGTTCTTTTCCTCCAGACATACCTCTGATCAATCAGGTCACAAAGTTCCAGTTTTGTTTAATTGCTGAACAGAACAGCATCCCAAAACTTCTGTGGCTTGTTTATATGAAATGGAGCATATTGGAGCCGACTTTTCTTGTGCTTTTTGGTCAGTAGTGGTGTATGTCTTGGAGTGCCTAATGCCACCAAGTCTTGCTGCAGGTCTTTTGCAGTCACTTTTCGCAACCTGCCTTCTCAAAAATCTGAATAAACAGTGAATGTAAGGGCGCCCAATACCACTCACAAGCACACTCCCAGACAACCACAGAAAGCGCAATATTAGTTGTTTAGAAAGTGATCTAACAAAAGCAGCTCAAAATAGAGAATGTAGGCTCAGAAATCTGGTTGCAGCCATTGATAACTTCCTTTTTCGACCCCATCCTGGTAGTATAACCACTGTTCCTTCAACTTTGAACTTGTGAACTATGCTTCCAACGGTGTCTCTAGGAACATTCCTTGCCTTCGCTATATTTTTGTATCCTGTTCCTTGTTTGTGATCTCAATCAAACTTGACATCCAGCAAACCCCTAGCCAGTTCATGTATTTCCAGTGTTCCAGCTCAAGCATACCTGGTGCAATAATGAGGTACTTGATTAGTTGTATCAGGTGTGCTTGAGACAAACCCTGTTTTGTATATTTGTGCTGTTATGAGGGATTCTATTCAGGGCGTTGAATAATTGTGAGACTTGAGACCTCATTATAAGTTGCATTTAAGTTGACTTTGAAACAACTTGAAGCATTTGTTGTGTTGAGCTATTTTAATTGCTTTTGTTTTGATTTGTTCAATGCAAGCAGCTGAAAGTCAGTAGATTTTGTGAATAATCCTGGGGGGTGAATCGTTTTGATTACAACTAATATTTGTATATATTGTGATGAGGCTCTGTAATAAACATACTGCTCTTATCAGTATAAAGTCAGGGAGATGCATTAGAACAGGGCTTGACAAATTTATCTGAGTTTTAGGAGCCAGCTAAAAAATCTAGGAGCCAGACAACGGCACACAAACACAAGCAGTCACACACAGACACATAGTCTGTCCCATATACATACAGGATCCTTTATTTCACTAGGGTGAAAGTCCTCTCCTTGAACCCTCCACTTCTGAGTGCGAAACCTGTTACACCTTGTTTTTCTACAAATACATAGAAACACACACACAAACACATCTAGTCAGACACATACATACACACAAACATCCAGTCAGACACATATATACACACAAACACATCCAGTCACACACATATATAAACACAAACACATCCAGTCAGTCACATACATACACACAAACACATCCAGTCAGTCACATACATACACACAAACACATCCAGTCAGTCACATACATACACACAAACACATCGTCAGTCACATACATACACACAAACACATCCAGTCAGTCACATACATACACACAAACACATCCAGTCAGTCACATATATACACACAAACACATCCAGTCAGACACATATATACACACAAACACATCCAGTCAGTCACATACATACACACAAACACATCCAGTCAGACACATATATACACACAAACAAATCCAGTCACACACACACACACACACATATATATACACACACACACAAAGACATCCAGGCAGACACATATTTACACACAAACACACCCAGGCAGACACATATTTACACACAAACACATCCAGGCAGACACATATATACACACAAACACATCCAGGCAGACACATATATACACACAAACATATCCAGGCAGACACACATATAAACACACACACACACACACAAAGACATCCAGGCAGACACATATTTACACACACACACACAAATACATCCAGGCAGACACAAATATACACACAAACACATCCAGTCACACACACATGTACACACAGACACATATATACACACAAACACATCCAGGCAGACACATATATACACACAAACACATCCAGGCAGACACATATTTACACACAAACACATCCAGGCAGACACATATATACACACAAACACATCCAGGCAGATACATATATACACACAAACACATCCAGTCACACACATATATACACACAAACACATCCAGGCAGACACATATATACACACAAACACATCCAGTCACACACACATGTACACATCCAGTCACACACACATGTACACACAAACACATCAAGACAGACACATTAAAAAAAAAAACAAAAAAAACCTATTGTCTTGTGTAAGAAGTCAACCTCCAAAGTAGAATTTTAGTGAATAGACCTAAGAGACTTTGGGGGGGGGGGGGGGGGACGACTATCTGTAAAAATACTTAATGTTATGAAGCAACCAGTAAGAGGTATAACACATACTTCCCGTGTTATGTATTGGTGACCATGCTGATCTGCTATCCCACAACATTTTCATAGGGATGTTCAGTATGCTCCATCTTGCCTTGATTTAACAGTATTACTAGCATTTTACAAGATTTTTAATATAGTGATTTATTAAAAGGACTCGGTCAATCTAAACATTACTTATACTGTAAATTACACATTTCCCGGTGAAAAGTAGTCCATTTGCATGTCAAGCCACAGGTAATATCTTAAACAAGAGTAACCAACATGTTTAAAACATATTTTTCTCATTTTTTTGCCTTTGTCTGCAATTCTGCTAACATAAGATATAGATAATGTTTCATCATTTTTTGTTCTCTTCATTCACAGTATATGAAATGTCTAGGCTTACAGGCCTTTAATATGTTATTACATGTAGCCTTTAATATGTTATATTACATGTTGCCTGTATGCTAGAGCAGAATTATACTTTTGAATACTGCTCTAGCAGACGGGGATACATGTAAAGTTTGCATTTACACAGGATTTTTTGTGTGTGCTCATCCTCCCCACATTTTTAGAATTTTCATGATCCTTATTATTAATGCCTATCATGCATATTTATTTATTTCATTAATAAAGATTTATTCCATGTTGAGCATTTGTTTGATTTTCTGTCTTTGAAGTATTTGTTTTGCGGATGTTGAAATATTCACAATAATAAGCACAAACCTGCTCTAAACCTGAGATTTGGGGTCTGTTTTTTTTTTTTTGGCTATAAATATTTTTAATAAGTATTTTAACATGAAATAATAAGACAAGTCACAAATCTATTAGCGCCACAGCAGACTATTTTATATGTTCATTTGGTTACAAAAAAGGCATTAAAACATACTTAGTGCTATAAATACATGAGTAATGAAACCAACATGTAGGAGTATTGGATTTCGCACAACTTTAAAATTCCTAGATTTATACACGGATGAAAATAGCCAGCTATCTGTTTAGCAATCATAATAAAAACCTAAAAGTCATGGTATTTTGTAAATATATAGGTTAGGCTGTTTTCAGGTAAGTCCGATACATTTAAGAAGGTCTACCTGTTTAAATCCTAATATTACCGCCCAATTGTTTTGTTTTTATGAGGAGCATTGACTTTCCATGTACTTAAATGTGACTGCTTCCATAAATAAATGGTTCTGGTTTTGTAAGTTAGAATTCTGAATTTAGAATAAGAGAGAATAGTGTTAAATAATAAAAACGCTATAATTCAATAAAAGGAAATTGGCACACAAAGGGTGCATGTAGTATAGCAATTGCCTTTTCCCTCCCCAGCAAAAAAAATGCAGCAAACAATTAAAAAAAAACCTCTGCACACCCGTCAATGAATAGATTGCATGAATCTTTATAACGAAAATATTTAACTATCAATAATTACACAGTACACAAAAGATAATAATGAAATATACAGAACTGTTATAGTCTGAATATGTTCATATCTACCTGATGCTGCTGTTGGACAATACTGAAAACAAGCAGAACCGGAAGGGCACGCTAAACTGCTGACATTTTGATGCATTTGAAGTATGTGTTTTAATTAAATGTTCCCTGTATACGTAGAAGCCCATAATTCTGTTCCAGTGTGCATGTGCTATGAACATCATTTAAAAAATAGTATGTGCCCCCACAAATCAAGGTACATTAAATTGGTAGAGGCTTATTGCGCATTATAAAAAACTAGTTTTTAAATAGTCTTTCATGTAGTAGAAAGCTGCAGTTTCTGTCCTCGCTATGTCTTTATTTTCTTGACTCCATCTGGAGAAAGAAAATACAGTGTGTCCATAGAGTGTCTAGGGTTACCCAGGACATCAAAATGTATACGTTTATGGTAGTCGAGGAAAACCCATTGTGTTATTTTCACATAATTCTTTGTGCATCAGCAGATGTAAGTGTCCCAGACTTATGTCTTGGCTGTTTAAACTGTACCATTGGTGGTTCTACTTTATATCCTTCATGAGAATGCCCGTGCATGTACAGGCTCCCAATGCAATGCATTTTTGCCCCGATTAGCGCTATCTTCAGCTGTCCTGGAAGCTTCATTAGTGAATGCAATCCAGCAAGTTAAACAAAAAAGGCCAGTATTTTCTACAGTACGGATGCATATGTGTACCTATTTTTGATGTTTAATGAGTTAAAACTCATAAGTAACAAAATGAGGTAGCACCTTGGTATGTGTTGAATAAAACATACACTGATCAACCATAACATGAGGACCACTGAAAGGGCAAGCTGCCCTTTTACATGGATGTTACTTTGACGCGTATGTAATCACGGTTGCCCCACCTCACAACTTACAATGTTTAAAGGATCTGCTAACATCTTGGTGCCTGATATCACAACAAACCTTCAGAAGTCTAGTGGAGTCCATCCATAGAAGGGTCAGGCTTGTTATGGCATCAAAAGGATATTAGGATATACCTACATAATATTAGGCAGGTGGTCATTGTGTAATAGGTTTCATGCAAGAAACCAACTGGAATAGTAATGACCAACATAGGTCAGGGGAGAGAAGAAAGTACCTTGAAAGTGGATGTGATTTATCAAGATCTGGAACCAGAAGAAAGATATATAATAACTGGAAGGTATTCAATGAATTTTTCACTCTGGTCCTAATACGGCCCATCATCAACATGTATAAAAAAAGTAATGGAAAAAGTGGATACAATTATTAAAAGAACCTTATTGGAAGCAAGTGACGTTAATTGTGTCCTGAATCCAGATTTAGATAAACAATTATCAAAACAAGTAAGCTACACGCAATGAGCTGTGCTCAGATTGCAGCGGGATCTCACCTTTCAGATGAGGTGTCTTCTGGTACACAAGTACCATGCGTCACCAAGGAGTTCTAAAAGCAAGGACCTTGAGTAATATATGTATATGGTTTCATTAATATGCATACAGATTACAAAAAGTGAAGATTTGTGTATTTATGGTTTCAACCATTTCTGAAGGTTACACTAACGCCTGTATTTAATTTATGATGTCGTCCAACAGACAAGAGATCACAATGATCACCAGATACATGGAAGGTAAAATAAGTTTGTATTATGTGTTTTGTGCTTGTTCAATGTTCATATAAGTAGAGCACATCACCAAAGAAAAAAACAGGTAAAGGGAACTTGTGCGCTAAATAAACACTGTACACTAAAACATTACCCTTTTAAAGAGACAAATTTTCTCCAGTATTATGCAAAGGGAGATAAAAGACAAATAATAATATAGTGTAGTATATCCAAAAGATGTATAAAAAGTGCATAAAAAATATAAAATGCACACTCACATTTCCCTGAGCAATCAATTGCTCAGGAGTAATGGCATAAGGGAGCCCAGCTGTACCAGGTATGATGTGTCCAGTGGTTCCAGAGACAATGAGCACATGAGGAGAGAAGGCAGGAATACAGGTATAAATAACTTTTATAGAAAGCAATAAAATCAACAGTAAGATCTTACATTAAAATCTCCTTAAAAGTCCTTGCTGCAAAATATCTTGAAATAACTCTTCCTCGAGGCTTTTTCAAGTGTCCCACGTAATCAAAATCATCTTTTATCCTGTCGCTTCAATAGTGACGTTTACCATCAGTCACTCCTCTTTGTCTCTTCTCTGACGGGTCCCCGTTGGCTCCTCCCCTCTACCCATCTGATTGGTAGATGTTCTTACAGCATCAGGTCTCCTCTATCCACCTGATTGGTGAATGTTTTCACAACATCATGTCTCTGTTGGCTCCTCCCCTCTATCCACCTAACTGGTGGATATTTTCATGGCAGTCTCCACCTTTCTTTTCTCCGTTTCAACGGGGCATAAGTCCCAGTGAAACGGAACATTAGTAACAACGAGGGGGCACAATATATGAAAATAGAAGTAAACGTTTTAGTCCATATAAAAAACGAAAGTGCATGATATAGCAAACAACAATCTTAATATCAACCATGTAATTTACATAGATATATACAAAAACGGATGCATTATGTTACCTCTATAGACAACTATATCAAAGACCTAATTATCTCAATTTTAAATCCATAATCAATTAATCCAATAATCACCAATAAAAAAAACCTTCTTATCACACATCCATGCAGACATTGGTCTATTCAAGGGAACAAATGCATCCATACAGAATTTTAGTAGTCATTTTTTCCTCCTAAACATCCCAGCTGGGGTGGGGGATGGAATAGAGCTTATCAAAAGAACTGCAATTTCACTCAACATGCACTTAATCATTGTCACAGCAGTGCCGTTACGCTGCAGAACCCTAAAGCCCCGTCCCCACACTTTCCTGCTCAGGACTCTCCGGAGCCCTGAACTTCGCTCTCCCGTGGGTGCCTTCCGCCTCTGCTCCTCATCCCCCTTTGCTATCAGCCAAGACAGGAGCACGTATCAGTGCCGTTTTTGCACATGCGCGATATATTTTTTGCTTCCTGCTCTCACGCAAATTAAAGAACTAGTATATGTATACTTGGTTTCTCCTCCCCAGTGTTTTTATTGGCATGAATCGCTATTTAAACTCTCATTCTTGTCTAGTAACTTGCCTGTGATAGAGCCTCTGAGCCTTTTGCTAGCATTCCTGATTTACTTATATTTGATTACCGTTGCCAAATCTTGCCAGTCCTGACCACTCCTGTTTGCCGCCCGTCCTGACCTATTTTCTGCCTTGACTACGTTTGTTTGCTGCCAGCCTCGATCCTTGCCTGCCTGACTATTCTTGTTGCCTTATCCTGGTGTACCTTTGCTGTTGTTTTGTTTATTGCCTTGGATCCTGTGATACAGTCAAATTTTTGGGTTACGCTTCGGTGTGTTAGTAAACGACAGAGTGCAAAAGACCTGGTGGAATAAGACCTGCAGCACAACCATAAGGTGGATTTCCTCCAGGCAGAAGAATTCTGTTCTTTTGCTATATACACGTTTGCACCTCCTACGAAAACCGTTCAATCATAAGTAATGTTCATACTGCCTAAAACATAACTACTGCAATCCCCATTAATTAATTGCTAACACCTCATTCCAGTAATCCTGCAGAACAAAATAGTGCAAAGACAATATAGATTTTTTAATTGAAAGCAATAAATAAAAACTTACCTAATATTTGATATGTGTACAAACTTTCCACTTGAATATGTATTAATTGGACAAGTAAGTGCAAAGGGAAGATGAATGGGATAAATGTAGTCACTTCCCCATGATCCTATTCCTGCTCACATACTTTCCAAAATAACTAGGTGTCATACTAACACATTTTCAGACTATGGATGTATTAATAAAATGAACCAGCAATGTATCCTGCTGCTACTTCACAAGTCAAGCAATAAACAAATGGTGTAGAGCCATATCTATACTCGCTCTTTTTCCCAAAAGATGAGAATAAGTTAGTAGTGGAAAAAGAGAGAAACAATGCAAAGGTAAATAGGAGCAGCTCCATACATAGAAGAAAAATCACAACTATACCAATTAAACAATATAAATAATACTGAAATTCCCATTCTATAACCTATTGACATAAATACAAATAAGCACGGTTCCAAAATTATAACTAAATATTCCGAATGGCAGCACTCTACTAGTGATCTCTGTATATCCCACTCCACTTAATTCATTGACTTAATTCATTGTGGTATAAACACATCTGTGAAATCAAGGTTTAGATCCCACTCTCACAACTTAAGTTAATAATCTATGAATGTATGAAAGTGCGGAGGAAAGGATTTCCGTTTAAAATATGTTCAAAAACTGTCATGCTTTGTGGAAATCCATTGTGTCTTGATAATGAACAAATAAAGCCCTTAATGGGACAGTGTTACCTAAACATTGTTTTTACTGAGAATGTAGAGCATAAAAATGATTGAAAAGGCTATACATTATATTAGCAAAATTGCAAGTAAATGCCGAAATTAGGAGAAAAATGGGTTTTAAATAAGTCTGTTATGACATCACCTGTGGCACAATATGCAAATGAACTGCTTTTAAATGGGAAATGTGTTAATCTGCATACCGTGCCACAGGCAATGTCATAAGCAGTGGACCACAGTCACATTTAGAACATATTTTTCTCCAGTTTTAAGCATTTATTGGCAGTTTTGCTAACACAATGTATAGATAATTTTCAATAATGTTTTATGCTCTACATGCACAGTAAAAACAATATTCAGGCGATGCAGTCCCTTTAAGGCTTCTCAAGTCGTGTTCCAGACTGTAGGAGAGCTTCAGCAGATCACTCCAGGGACACAAAGGTGATTAAAGGATTCTTGAGTGCAAAGAGTCAGCCAGCTAGTTTAAAGTGGATTCAGTAGGACCAATTTCAGTTTGGGTCAGAGACGGGTCTTGTTGATCAGGGGGAGTCCGAGTGCTTCCCGAACATATGGTGCAGCTTCCAGGTTGCTCACCACTAGCAAGAGATCATTTTTACCATGTGTTCCTGAAAGTTGGGTTCCGACCACCTCTGGGAGACCTCGAATTCTGAGATGTGATTTGCTAGTGCAGATCCCATATCTTCTGCACCATACCTTCTGTTAGATCCATTTGAGTGGCCAATTCTTGTTTAACATATACTGTTTTGTGTGCTACAGATTTAAAAAAAAAAAAAATTAGGATGAATGGGATAACCTATTTGTTTTTTACTCTCACTCATTGAAGAAAAAATATACTATATTGTGTGTTACAGAGTTTGATTATAAGCTACGAGGAACACATTTCCCTGATAGAGTTGAGCAGACACCTGGATGCTCAGGTTCGGCGGGTTCGGCCGAACTTTTAAAAAAAGTCGGGGTTTGGGCTCGAACTTGAGCTCGAACACGAACCCTGAACCCAAACCCCAACCTAATGTCCCCCCCAGGTCCCCACCCATTACCGGCGGGTGGAGACCCTATAATAATAATGAGGGGGGGACCTAATGTCCCACCCCGGTCCCCACCCATTGCCGGCGGGTGGGGACCTTAAAATAATAATGAGGGGGGGACCTAATGTCCCCCCAGGTCCCCACCCATTGCCCGCGGGTGGGGACCCTATAATAATAATGAGGGGGGGACCTAATTTTCCCCCCAGGACCCCACCCATTGCCGGCAGGTGGGGACCTTAAAATAATAATGAGGGGGGGACCAAGTGTGTCCCCCAAGTCCCCATCCATTGCCGGCGGGTGGGGACTTTAAAATAATAATGAGGGGGGACCTAATATCCCCCCCAGGTCCCCACCCATTGCCCGCGGGTGGGGACCTTAAAATAATAATGAGGGGGGGACCAAGTGTGTCCCCCAAGTCCCCATCCATTGCCGGCGGGTGGGGACTTTAAAATAATAATGAGGGGGAGACCTAATGGATACTGTGTCCTAATCAACAGAAGTGTTCTCCAACAGGTGTATCTGTTTTTTTTTCTGATTAATAAAATGTCTGTGGGAATTGAACCATTTGTGCAATGTTTATCCTGTTTCCCCCACATTGTGTTAGACATTGATTTTGTGGTGCAAAAGTGTGTCTGGAATTTGTACTTAATCTGTGCTGTGGATGTATGCAGGTCTCACATCTCTTTTGTTGGCAGTGAGATGTAACGTTCACTGTATCTCTGTGCAGGGTGCTCCTCACCATCAATTGCTTGAGGTTGGAAGGCTGAATGAAAATAGTGGGGGATGTTGGAATATTGTCCGGAGTCTTTCATCTGCATCTAAAATTGTTTGTAGTTCCCTTGAAATCTTGCACAGGACTTACATCTTTGGATTGTAGGTCACCATAAATTTTCAGTCAATTGTACCAAATAATTAGTATACCTTACTAAAACTCATACGTGGGTTGAGAAATTTGCAAGTCAAACAAATAGGGAGATTAGTCCCACACAGTTGTGTGTGCAATGAATAGTGGTCCAGAGTGTGGCACAAGACAGTAAAATACCTGGTCTAATCTACAAAAGATGTGATTGGAGGGCCCTTACGGGGGGAGTCACCTGAGTTAGATAAGCAGCATAACCCAAAACAAATGTATTGAGAGGAAGTAGAAGAAGCAAGCCAGAATAGAACTGGGTCACTTAAAAGCCATGCTGCCTGTTTAAAAAAAAATAATAAAAATAGATAGTCTCAGAATAGGACATTGTAAATAGTGCTAAATGTGTGGGGAGTTATGGAAAATTAAATAAGAGGTGGGACTTAATTATCAATGAAAAGTTCCTGGTAAGTAAGCCTAGTGGTGGTGCACATGTGGTCCCCTGTTCAGTAAATGAATCCACACTCCCAGGCGGTGCGCATATATATAAGGGAGGGAAAAAAAACATAGCATAATATTGCATATGAAAATGATGTTAGGTGGGGGTAGGTATGCACTTACAAAGAGGCTGATTTAATCAAGCTCATCAAGAATGAATCTTTAATATTGAAAAACTTCAGATTAATACATGTAGAGAAACACAGAAACCAATATAGTGTAACTCCGTATATTAATAGGATTGCACTCACAGACTTCCAATATCAATCGGGCTCATCAATATAAATTTTTAATCTTCCTGTTCTAAAAGAATAAAAACAGCCATTGCACAGTACCACAGATGTAAACACATAAAAGTACAGATTGGTCATATTATCCATTCAAAAAACACTCCAAAATTCAACACAATTTTGGTGCGGTTTATGAATGGAAAATTTTCTTCAAATGAGTGAACGCTGTTTTATATTCTACTACCTACTGAGGAAGCAGGGAATCCGTTGAATTAACTATACTTATTATATATTCTTTCAGCCCACTCGGAAGATTCATAATACAATTGTTATATGGATGTCATATGTCTGCAAAATAAAGGAAAAACTTTTGAAAAAATGTTTATTATGAATTATTTTTCAGTTTTCTGGTTTTATTGTTTTGATGGTTTATATATGCAGAAACAACAACATCAGTTGCATATGTGTATGCGGAAACCCCCCCAAAATAAATCCGTGACAATACACTATTAAACTACTAGCCGATTAAAATTATCCGTGACAGTTAATTATGCTATGGTATTACAAAAAGGAGTCTAGGAGAAAAAAGAAAGAGCAGATTTTAAGAGATAAAAATAAACCTACTGCCTGCAAGGTAGAAGCATGGTATTCAGGAAACACTGTTCTTGTCACATATCTAAAAGATGTACTAATCTGGTTGTCACAGCCAAAGCCGTGCATATGACAGCGAGTTCAAGAGTGGTACCCATACTGTATTGATACAATCATGGCATAAGGACAGAGATTTTTTGTCTTATATTTTGGAGTAGTGGGAAGGGGGAGGCGGTAGGGCCAGAACAATGTCACTTACAGCCGATCCTCCACAGCAATCATAGGTATCATCACCCTTCTCATACTTCATGAAACATACAACAGTATGAAATTAAAAGATAGGGAGACTAGATAAAGGAATGAATAAAAACAAAATTAAAGATAAGGGTGCACAAAGGAGAATTGCCCAACAATCATAAAAAAAAGGCTGCCAAAAAATGGGCCAGCTAACCAGGCACCCCAATATGAGGTGCGGTTAGTGCCCTGGAAGGAGGATCATAACAAGTTAACACATCTGTGATCATATTAGCCTGTCAAGAATGTCATGAAGAGACAAGGGTTGTAAAAGTGCATTTTCTTAACCATGATTCAAATAATTGGTTGAATTGGCACATGGATTCAGCATTGGTTGAATTGGCACATGGATCCATGTATGCAGTAACGCCATGCCAAGGCTCCAACCCTTGTTACTGCTCACTTTACACACCTTTCATATCTCCATTCACTCACAAAAGTATACACAATTTTCTCCATTCATACACAACCAAACTTATTATCTAGGTAATGCATAGGCAGGCGTGACACTGGGGAGTAGAGGTGACACTGGGTCTTCCTAGCGATGGAGCTGCAGGTTCATGCTTGTCGGTTAAATAGCACCAAAGTTGTTTGGCTGCCTAGACTTAACAAGCCTAATTGTATGAAGGAAGAGGCATATGGAGACATCTTCATAGGCTGTCTAGGTATGGTGTGCATATGCTGTCCTGCTGATGGCTCACAAGGGACAAGGATCTTGATCATTAATACTGTGCTTGGGTGTTTGGCAGATCACAGGTTTCATGTCCCACTAGGCCAGGTGATAAATAGGACTAGTTGGTATTGTCATCTGGGGTGCTGCCAATGGGGCATAGAAGAGGACTGCACCCAGGGCCACGAATGTAATATTCATATTCTTCCCTCAGATGGTCTCTAGTTGCCCCGCCATGATGGTTTCCTCTTGTCCTTTTCCAAACCCAGTGGGATGGGTTTTCTGCTATCATCTATATGGAATCAGAAAGAAAAAAGATTTTAAAAAGAAATGCAGTCTTCAAATACAGCTTATTGTAATATTATTTAAAAAACTGTTTGTTTTGATCAGAGTAGAAAACACTACATGTGATGTTAGGGTCCTGGCATTGAGAGATGCGAGATTTAATTAAAAGTACTTGTTAGTGGATTTTTCAATTAATTTGTTATAAAATAGTCAGTTATAACTTATTTTGCAAGCTGTAGCTTGTGACACTGTTTTAAATGCTGCTATACAAACCAACATAACTAAAGTATTTAACTTTTTATACTCTGCTACAATCCTTTTTTATTCTCCGTCAAATTACTGGATTAAACTTTTTTAGTCTTTTATTATGTCATTGTCTTTATAGGAATCTCTTTTTACCCATCCCACTTTCTGAGAATGTTATATTTACAGGTATTTTTGTTGCAGGTATTTTTTCTGTAAAACCTGAAACAAATCCACAAAATGTTCCCCATCATGTTAAATTCAGTCTTCAGATGTGCTTTTAAAATGTATGGTTTTCCATTTTATGAACAAAAAAATGATGTTATGCTATGGGGCTGGTATACAATTTTTTTCCAGGGCTTCTTTTTGTTCACAGTCCAGAACTGCCCTGGAGTAAGAGTACCCTAGAGTAGGCATTATAGCCGTTAAAATACTCTAGGGAGGGAATATTAGCAGAAGTAGGCCTTAGAGAGGGCAAAACAAGTAAGGGAAAAAATCCAGCTGCACTCCAGACAAAGTGGTTAAAAAAAAGTAGCAAAAATATTTTTATTCTCAACAGCTGCTTACAAAACAAATGATACAAACTTGTATAGATATAGATACACACACTCTAATTAAAAACTAATTAGGACCACTTGTTAGTCCACAGTAAACTGCATTTAAATCTAAATACTCTGTGTAAAGGGTAAAGTAAGTAAAAATACATGCTGTTAAGAATGGAAAGTAAACTTGACATTGAATCAGTTGGGGGGAAAAGTTATTGTATAATATTGTAAGAAGTAGACTATAAAAAAATGTTACTAATAAGCAGGCTTGATAAATAATGACAACAAAAGTCCACTAGATGGTGCTCTAGAATAGACAAAAGCTCCAATACATAGAAGGAATATCTGCACTAAGTGGATGTAATCTTAGAATAACCTAAGTAAGAGGAAAAAGTCCACTGTTGATACTAATTGTAAAGAGCTGTTTAAAATCAGATTGAAGCAACATCTTGCAAATTAAAAAGTGTGAGAAAATTGTGAAGTGAAAAAATTAACTCGCCTAAGAAACAGGTTAAGCCATATTGTGAGTTCAATTCCATTAGTTTCCTAGTGTCCAATTTAATTATCCAAAACACTTCTTGTTTATTCAAACCTGTTGAAGGCAGCTTGGCAACGGTAGGTCCTAGAGAGTGCAAATACTTTATAATATGACTTATTGTGTTGAAGGGGACACTTGATCTGCCTCTGGAAGTGTCAAGTCTGTGTTCAATTATCAGCATGCCAGCAGCAAACACATTTTTTTTTTTTTTTTAAACATATTGTTTAAAAATATATCCTGTTTTTCTTTGGGTGCATAAATATTAGCAAATGTCAACTGCTATATTACCCTAAAATCTTCCTAGTGTGCAACACCCTTATTTTTGGAGTCTACATTATTAGAGTAATAGGAACGTGACTGTTGTTTATCTCAAATCACTGGGGCAGATCCATCTTTAAAGTGAGTCTCGTGGATAAATAGTACATCTGCCTTTATCTTCTTAGCCACTCTAAATAATCTGTAATGCTTCTCTGCTTCTCTGATATATTTAAATCTCTAGCATTGCAAGAGTATTTCTACAGAAGTATCTAACCCAGTGTTACCTAATTCAATTTTGTTGTGGAACCCTTTTATATTTGTGTATAAAACCATGGAACTCCCTTTTTAACCCCTTATTGACAAGACATTTTTCTTTCTCACATACAGTACCCACACAAATTATATGTTGTTTTTATTGTCATAAGAAGGGCTTTCATTAGATACCATTATGTTCATCATATCTTATAATTTACTACAAAAAAATCATAAAATATGATGACAAATTTTTAAAAACCCACTTTTTCTAACTTTGACCTAAAATATAATTTACACAAATAAAATCATTAAAAAAGACCCCGTCTAAATAGTTTCTAAATATTGTCCCGAGTTCAAAAATATGCATGTTTCCATATTTTTCTGTATTTTTTTGCTAGTTATGGGGCAAAAACCAAAAATAGTGTTTTTTGTTTTTTTCCTATATTTACCTTTTGACCATGACCCGAACCCAAAATGTAACCCTAACACTAAATTTAACCCCAACTCTAATCCTTATTATATCCCTTAATATTTTTTAATTTTATTTTAATTTTAACCCTATCCCTTATGCTAAAAATTATTTAATTTTAACCCTATAGGCTAACCTAACTATATAACCAGTTTTTAATTAATTAAATATTTATTTTACATTTTTTCCATTGCTATGCTACTTAACTACCACTAGGGGCAGTCAAGTAGCATATTTAGAGCGATGGAAGTGAAGTTACTTTCACTTCCAAAGCTCAGACCGGCAGAGGGCATAGCCATATTGACGGAGCAGCATGGTCCGTCAATATGGCTCCCACGATCGGGTGCCCCAGAGCAGAAATTTCGGTGCTGGCTATTGCCTCGACATTGAGGCAATAGACCAGCACCGTTAAAGCGTTGATCGCGAAAACCGCTTGATTCACCACAGGACGTGCCACGTCCTTTGTCGTTAAGGGAGTTTCTCCCAGGACGTGCCTGACACGTCCTTTGTCGCGAAGGGGTTAAAGCGTTGATCACGAAAACCGCTTGTTTCACCCCAGGACGTGCCAGGCACGTCCATTGTCGGGAACAGAGTTCCCCGGCAGGACATGCCTGACAAGTCCAATGTCGCAAAGGGGTTAAAATAGACAAAGGATTTCTTCCACAATGTGCATCTAAGAAACAATTTAGAATAAATGATATTCAATACTAGTGAGTTACACGAGAGAGACTATCACTGGAGCTCACAGCATATCAGTGGCGGATCCAGGGGGGGGGCAACGGGGCAATTGCCCCCCCCCCGAGCAGAGCCGGTGCGGTAGTGAGGGGGAACCCCCCCCCTCCGTCCCTTAAAAAAAACAAAAAAAAAACAAAGCGCACTTGCGGGCAGAGACGGAGGTGAGAGGAGATCAGAAGATCCCTCTCACCATCGCTCTGTCTGCCAGCAGGCTGCACGGGGAGCCGAACAAGCAGCACAGAGAAACCTACGTGCTGCCTGTTCGGCTCCCCGTGCAATGTGACAGGGAAGTGCCGACAGTCACGTGACTGGCGCGCTGACGTCATACGCGCGCCGGTCACGTGCCATCTCTGCACAAGTGCTGAGGAGCCAAACAGGCAGCATGGAGGACACCATGCTGCCTGCCACTAGCCACCAGGGAATAGGTAAGTGCTGGGCTCTTATCAAATGGCATTTTACTGGGTAAATTGGCTGGGGGATATTAAATAACAAATAATTCGGGCATATTATTGGGCAAATTGGCAGGGCATATTAAATGGCAAATACTGGCATATTATTGGGCAAATTGGCTGGGCATAATAGTGGCAAATAACACTGGCATATTATTGGGCAAATTGGCTGGGCATATTAATGGCAAATAACACTGGCTTATTATTGGGCAAATTGGCTGGGCATATTAATGGCAAATAACACTGGCATATTATTGAGCAAATTGGCTGGGGAATATTAATGGCAAATAACACTGGCATATTATTGGGCAAATTGGCAGGGCATATTAAATGGCAAATAACACTGGCATATTATTGGGCAAATTGGCAGGGTATATTAATGGCAAATAACACTGCCATATTATTGGGCAAATTAGCAGGGCATATTAATGGCAAATAACACTAGCATATTGGGCAAATTGGCTGGGGCATATTAAATGGCACATAGTGGCATATTATTGGTCAAATAGGCAGGGGCATTTTAAAATGCAAAATAATTCTGGCATATGATTGGTGAAATTGGCAGGGGCTGATTAATTGGCAAATACTGGCATATTATTGGGCAAATTGACTGTGGCTTATTAATGGCAAATGATACTGGCATATTATTGGGCAAATTGGCTGGGGCATATAATTGGGCAAATTGGCTGGGGAATATTAATGGCAAATAATATTGGCAATGTGTATGTGATGGGGCATGTAAATGGGGTGATGGGGCATGTCCTTGGTGTACAACGTAGGTTATGGGTCATGTCGTGGGTGTGCCCAAATTTTGTCTGCCTAGGGCTATGGGGAAGAGGAGATACACAAACATGGGTAGAGGTACAAAGAGACAGTCATAGGAGGTAGAGAATAGAGAGACATGGGAAGGGAGAGGAGAGAGAAATAAATGGGAAGGGAGAAGAAAGAGAGAGAAATGGGATGGCAGAGGAGACAGACAGACATGGGATGGCAGAGGAGAGACAGACAGACATGGAATGGCAAAGGAGAGACAGACAGACATGGGATGGCAGAGGAGAGACAGACAGACATGGGATGGCAGAGGAGAGACAGACAGACATGGGAAATGAGAGGAGAGACAGACAGTCATGGGAAAGAAGAGGATACAAAGACGGACATGGGAAGAAAGAGTAGAGATACGGACATGAGAAGGAAGAGAGACAGATGGACACAAGGAGTGAGAGGAATGTGACAGACATGGGAAGGGAGAGGAGCATGACAGAAGGACATGAGAGAGAGGAAAAGACAGACGGACATGGGAGAGAGGAAAAGACAGACGAACATGTGCCCCTCCCGAGATCAGACTCTAGATCCGCCCCTGCAGCATATGGGCAGTTAAAAACGGCCACAAAAGCAACAAAAAACAAAGATTGCTATATCAACCTACACATGTTTTCTTAAACCTGTCCTTTTATAGTAACAATTAGTTTTAAGAGTAAAACTTTAAAAGTACCAATGCAGTGAAACGCTTCAATCTTCCCCTAATATAAACAAGAGTTTAAAACTGCTTAGAAACAACATTAAAGCTATAAATGGTACAATTTGCAACAAAATATATTCTGTCAGTCACAATGCACAACATATCTATTGCATGGAAGCAAATCAGTCGACAAAACAAATACGTATATTTATTTCAAGAAAGTGAATCCTATGTAATAAAAAACACTAGCTCTTAGAATCTGTGGTAGAAAACACATTTGCAACCTGGAAAAGATAAATTAGTACTTAATAACAAGATAATAGACACAGCAAGTTTGGAAATTGTTGAATATAACATACAAAACATAAATCTAGAGAAATGGAAGAACTTAGGTATATAAAATATAAATAACATTATGGAGTGATTAAACCCTTTGACCAAATAACATCACAATTTAAACTCCCAAGAGCAGAAATTTTTAGCTATCTACTAATCAAGAGCTTTTTTATAGGAACCATACCAAAAGATAATAAAACGATGTCTCAAAACATGACTACAATCTTCTCAGGAGAGACAGGAGGAGCATGTTAAAAAATAATAAAAATAAATTAAGATAAACCCAATAATTACGAAATGGTCTGAAAAGTTAAAAATCCGAACGCACTGGCTGTTTAGAATCTTTGCTCTGTAGGGGGGTGGAGCGATGACGTAGCGCGCACGCACGTACGGCTACGCTCGTGGATTAGCAACGATGCCGAGAGGAGAGATCCGGAGAGATGAACGCCGATCGTCCATGTAACGCTTCGAATAGATGCACGAGCATTATTTCCAGGATCACCGACCGACTCGCACCCTCTCTCCTTTGATAGCACGAGCCCAGACTCCTGCCTCGACCCGACGACCTGCAGTGGGGAAATGCAGTCTCGTACAGACTGATAAACACAGGTACAGCGCAACGGTTGAAAGGGGAAGCTGAAAGACACGAGATAACCTACGGATGAAAGATAAGTCGTTTCTCTTTTTTTTTATCTTCCTATGACTCCCCTGTGCTGACGTTGTATGTACATATTTTGATTCTCGGGAGAAGAGAGGAGAGGGAGGCAAAGAGGAGAGAAGAAAGGGGGAAAAGAGGCACTTTTATTACACTAAAAGCTGAAAAAACACACAAATTACCCCAGCTAGACAGAAACATCTTTCAGCCAAGGAAGAGACATAACACATTAAGAGGTGTCTCAATGGCCAGAACTCCTAATAAATAAATAAAGTATATAAATAATTGAATTAAGAACAAAGCTAAAAGGAGAGAAAGGTGAAAGAAGGGGACGGATTAAATGCTGGTTTAAAAAATAATAAAACAGAAATAAAACAAAGTGAGAGGGCGAGAGAGGAAAAAGAAAGAAGAAAATAATAAAATAAGAATAATAATCCAAATTCAACTTGGAAATAAAGAAGGAGAGAGGAGAGGAGGATGGCAGGAAAACGTAATGAAAATAAAATCCCGGCAAAGAGGGACAAGAAAGAGACTAAGTTAGAAAAACGACTATCCTTTTTCTCACCCTCTACACTTAATCAAGATAAAGAAAAGGAGCTACCTGAGGAAATAAAGGGAAGACAATCTCGAGAAAGTCCCCCCCTCTCTGTACAAATATCTCCCCAACAAGATCAATCAGGAAACCTACAAGAACAACTAAGTGTTGCTCTAGAACACCAATTCCAGAAGATCAAACAGGAGATAGAAACACACGTACAGGATTTAAAAGTAGATCTGATGAGTTTGGGGAAAAGAATCATAACCCTAGAAGAAAAAGTGACAAAACTGGAAACGCAAACAACTAATTCACAGGACCAGTATACACAGGCTCAATATAAGATAGACAACCTAGAGCAAAAATTAGCGGCATTGGAAGACAGATCCAGGATGCCAAATTTAAGACTCAGAGGAATACAAGAAACGGTCCTAGACATAGACCTAGAAAAATTTATACTGGAATTTTGCGCCCAGCCAAAACTGAACATGGATAATAAAACAAAAGTGTGGGAACGATGTCACAGAACAGGAAGATACCCAAAATCCGATCATATCCTTCGAGCGCAAAGAGAAGGTCCCTGGCAAAACCCGTATGAAGGAATAAAAGTTTTTCCTGATCTTTCGTTCTACACGCGCTCCAAAAGACGCGCATTCGCTCCATACACTCAAGTCTTGAGAAATAAGGCCATAAAATACAAATGGGGAACACCGACCAGAATAATACTCACCCACGAACAAAAAACTGTTATCTGTGACACGCCTGACAAATTAAGAGATTGGATACAAAGAAATAATATGGATAACAGATAAATAGATCAAAGATTTTGGTCTGGGATATGAGTGAGAAGGGAGGAGAGAAAATTACATTTTTTTTTTTTCTTCTCTCACTGAATAAAATTTAGTGGAGGGGAAGCGGAGAAAGAAGAAAAGGGGGGAGGGAAGTAAATAGGGGCACCAAAGATACAGACGAGAGACAGAGACAAACATAAACACTAACTCGAGTACAATACAATATAAGTAATAGACGAACATCTCAGAACGCACATTATTGAACCCAAGGAAGGGGACAAAAATATCACAAGAATTGACAGGATTACACTACACTAAATTTTAAGTTTGAAGGATGCAAGAATAGTTTAGGATCTGACCACTTACGTAACACAAACACAATATACTCACAATACAACCGACGAGATAGTTCACTACAGTTATATGCATGACACAGGGGAGAAGGGGAAAGGAAAGAGTAACAAAAGACACACAACCTCAAGAAGAAAGGGAACACTAGATTAAAGAGGAAAAGGGAGGAATAGAACCAAACCATGAAACATTGTTTACACATAGGGGGGCCCGATCATAAATGGGAGGGGTTAGCACTGTTTGTGGGTAGGGAAGAGGGGGGTGGGGAACAATGTTGGTTTTTTTTTTTTTTTTTTCTTCCTTTCTTCTTTCTCTTTCTTTCTTCCCCTATATTTGCTAAAATAGAACATGGCTAAACACTATTTGACACTAAGATAGGGGAGAAGATGGAAATTGTCTGTTTAAGATCTCTCTCCGGGATAAGGGGAAATCTCCACTCACGGCATCGTTGCAGCCAAGGAGAAAATTAATCTTTGGCAAATTTTCCATAGGGAACCCAGTAGGGTCCTGATGGAAATTATGTCTCCTCTGAAAAGTAAGAGGAGCATAGTGTTGTTTTTATGTACAAAGTCTTGTTATTTGTATTGTGACAAAGAAATTTGTCGTTATGTATGTTATGTTGGGAGCGGACTGGTGGGGTTTGAACTCAGGGGGATCAGGAAAATAAAAGATGGTTAGATTCGCAACAATTAACGCCCAAGGACTAAATTCGATAGGGAAAAGATCAATTTTATACCAATTTCTATGCAGGGAAAAGATAGATATATGCTGCATCCAGGAAACCCACTGGAGACATCTAGATCAGTTAAAACTAGAAACCAGGAAATTCCCTACAGTATTTAAGTCCTCTTTACAAGAGAAAAAAAAAGAGGGGTCGCTATAATAGCCTCCCGAGATATCGAAATAAAAATAAAATTCTTGGAGGAAGATCCAGAAGGAAGATTTTTGATATTAGTGGGCCAATTTAATCAACTTACCCTCACAATAGTAAATATATATGCTCCCAATAAATTACCAGTTAAGTTCCTAGATAAATTAGTGAAGAAAATAAAAAAGATACAACTAGGCACATTGCTGATAATGGGAGATTTTAACTGCACTCTAGATCCCAAGATGGACAAAAAAACAGCAACAGGTATTATTAAAGACAGAAATGTTTTTCAGCAATCAAAAAGACTCCAGAGAATACTAGATAATTACTTTCTTTTAGATCTATGGCGGGTACACCACCCAGGCGAGTTTGATTACACTTGTTTCTCTAAAACTTTTACAGCTTTCTCCCGAATTGATATGATCCTAGGGGAACCCCATGTGATACAACAAATAAAGAATATCCAAATTAAAGATATCACATGGTCAGACCATAACGCAGTTATTATGGAACTTAAGGATCAACACCCCGGGATCAGATCAAACTGGAGACTTAATCCCAGTCTGTTAAAACAAAAGACAGACTTGGAGCAGATAATAAAAGAAACAAAACAGTTTTTTCTTGTAAATCATCCAATAGATACATCATTTAAAACAAACTGGTGCACTTATAAAGCTTTTATAAGAGGAATACTCATAAAAGTTGGTGCAAAAAAAAAGAAAAGATATGAAGCAAATCTATCAGAGTTATACATAAAATTTTACCAACAAATGAAGTTAAAGAAAATAGACCCATCCATTGAAAGAGGAGGAAAGATAGCTGAAACACAAAAGGAGATAAATACAATCCTCCTGAGGAAAGCAAATAATATCTTATTGACAAATAAAGCAAATTGGTACTATAGAGGTAACAAAGCTGAAAAGTTGTTAACTAATATATTAAAGAAAAGACAGAGAGAGAAAAGAATTACAAGAATTACAAAGGAGGGACAAACACATCTAGCCCCACATAAGATAGGACAGGCCTTCGCAAAATATTACCAAGAATTATATAACATCCCCAAAATTAATCTGGATAAGGAAATTGAAATATATTTTAAAAATAAAAAATTGCCACAAATAACGAAAAACCAATTAGAGAATCTAAACAAGCTTTTTTCGATAGAGGAGGTAAAAAGAGCTATCCAAAAGTTAAAAAATAAAAAGGCCCCGGGCCCGGATGGGTTTGAGGCTTCTTTCTATAAAAAACTCTTGGAAGAAATAGCCACACCACTTACCGAAGTATTTAATGAGACAATTAATAAAGGAGGACTTCCAAAAGAGATGCTACAAGGGAATATAGTCCCTATTTTAAAACCAGGAAAGAAAGAGGAAGATGTGACTAGTTATAGGCCCATCTCCCTTCTTAACCTGGATGCAAAAATATACGCTTCCATCCTAGCAGACAGAATAGGAACCACTCTTCCCAATTTAATTCATCACAATCAAACAGGTTTCATACGGGGAAGATCTTCTGCGGCACATATAAGAAGTCTTATGGGAGCGCTACAGCGGACCCGTGGGAACCCCCAGCTGGCTCTGTCATTGGACGCCGAAAAAGCGTTCGACAGAGTCAGCTGGGAATTCATGAAGAGCGCTATGGAAGCCTTTGGTTTCAAGGGAAATATACTTGATGCAGTGATGGCAATCTATTCTAATCCAACAGGCAGAGTTGTGGGAGCAGGGATAGAATCTTTATGGTTCCCTCTGACTAATGGGACCCGTCAGGGTTGCCCATTATCTCCAATTTTATATATTATAACATTAGAACCCCTTGCACATGACATAAGAGAGGCACCAAAAATCAAGGGACTGGCGGGACTAACATCCCAAAAGATCAGAATGTACGCAGATGATATACTGATAACAGTTGAAGATCCTATCACATCGATCGAAGAAACACTGAAATTGATTGATGAATACAGTAGACTATCAAACTATAAACTTAATCATAACAAATCAAAGGTGATAACAACTGGAATAAAACAACAACAGATCACCTTATTGAAAGAAAGGTATGAATTTACATGGGAAGGATCCTCTATTACATTCCTGGGTATAAATATTTCTGCCAATCCACAAGACTGGATGCAAATTAATCTGCTACCACTGATAAGAGCCATGAACATTAGACTTAAGGGCTGGAAAACTTCCTTTGTATCATGGTGGGGGAGAATAAACGCAATTAAAGCATACGAACTCCCAAGATTTACTTACCTTTTTCGAATGCTCCCAGTAAGAATACCCCCCCCCATGGTTACAGATGATTCAAACAGCCTTTACCAATTTTATATGGTTAAATAAAAAACCGAGAATAAACAGACAATTATTGTCCTTGAGGCCAGATAAAGGAGGCCTGGGAGTTCCAATCATACAGGATCACGCAGATGCAGCACTATTGGCTCAGGCACTTATAACACAAAATAAGAACGCTCCCAGGGAAAGCTGGTATGAGTTGGAAAATAAAGGGAAAAAGCCACATGCCATCATGGCTAAATTTTGGCATATAGATAAAAATCTATCACAGAAAGATACACAGAAAGACAATCTCCCTCTAACAGATATCCTTGAATTTTGGAATAAATTCAGGACAAAAATAGGATTACAAAATAAATTAATAACTGAACTCCCCTTAACGATATTAAACACAATAATGGATAACATCGAACTAGAATCATGGAATGCCTTAGCGATAAAACAAATAAAACACATGATGAATGGTACCAATATTAAAACCTTAGGAAACCTTAAGGACAGTTACCAAATACCAGCAAAAGATACTTTTAAGTACCTTAGAATAAAAAACTTTCTGAGTAAAGCCGTGATAAAAGAGGAGTCGAGAGAACCTTATACTCTCCTAATTAAAATGATGAAACAGGAAGATTATAAAAAATTGACAGCCAACTCCCTTATTCTTGTTAATACACTAAAAGAAAGCCCAGAAATCTTAGCAATTAGAAAATGGGAAAAAGAATTAAATATTGAGATAGAAAGAGAGAAATGGTGTTCCGCCTTAAAAACAGTGTATAAAAATATACACTGTCTAAATCTAAATGAAGTACAATATAAAATAGCTAATAGATGGTATTTTGTCCCTACCAAACTTCAAAAAAATATGCTTAGATAATAACCCTAGCTGCTGGAGATGTGACAGACATGTAGGAACACACACACATATATGGTGGAACTGCACAGCTCTTAGACCACTATGGACATGCATTTCAAACAAGATCATAAATAGGTTTGGCCCAGAGTGGATAATAACCCCAGAACGGGGAATTTTACATTTAAATCTTCCAGAAGACAAAAAACCATAACCTATTATACTACATATATTAACCGCAACAAAACTTGAAATTGCAAGAAACTGGAGAACAAAAACTATCCCACAGTGGTCAAAAATTAGAGCACAAGTACTACATCAAATTCAAATGGAAAAAAAGATTATAACATCCCTAGAAACCATGGGGAAAAAAAAGCAGATACCCTATTGGCAAAAATGGATCGAAATCCTTGAAAGAAATTCATTTTAGGAAGAGAGAAAGAGAGAGGAAGAGAAAGAAGAATGTCCTTGAGGTCGTTAATGTTAATGATATTCCAAGAATACCTGATCCCCTGGGGGAAAGCCCAAACAGTCCGTTTAGCCCACATAATTGTAAAATGTCCATGTATAAATGTTATATGTTTAAGTGTTATATATGAGGAAAAGTGAATTATGAAGAAGAATGACAAATACCTAACTGAACTAGGGAAACTCTGGGATACTTGGAGATATCCTTAAAAGGATGGAGGGAGGAAAGGAAAGGAAAGAAAAAGGAAAGAAAGAATGAAGGAGTGATGTTATTATATCACTATTCACTTGCTCTCTCTACTTCATGTAATATATAGCTTTGCTACTGTGATAGAAAAAGGGAAGGAGGAAGGGGGAAGGAGAGGGGGGGGAGGAGAGGGAGGAGAGAGGGAAGAGGAGAAGGAAGAGGGAAGGGAAGGAAGGGAAAAAGATTAGAAAAAGAAAGGAAGAAAGATAACTGTAGCCTTTAACAGGCAGATTACCAACATCTGGAGGTCCTCCCTAAATGATAGATATATTACCTCTCCCCTATATCTCTGTAAATTTCCTTTCCCTAGCTCGGTTTTAAATATATTGATATTAATAAAGATGAATCAAAGAAAAAAAAAGGGAAAAAATAATGACACGATGATGAGATAAACCAATAACCTACAAACTACACTGAGTGTCAAAGAAAAGAAAAAAAAAAAAAAAGAAAAGTTAAAAATCCAATATCTATTACAGACTGTCTGAAACCTCTACAAACCACTACCAAAATAATTCATAATATATCATTAATAGAAAACCAATTCAGCATTATGAACCAATGGTACTTAGTCCCAGCTAGATTAAATAAAATGTATGTGATATATGTTGGAGATGCAATAAAGAAACAGGCAACTTCTTACAAATATAGTGGAAATGTGAGGGACTAAGAAATCTTTGGAAAATGTTATACAAAGTTTGTGAGCTTCTTAAGATCCCAAATGTTAAAATACAACCTGAGGTAATTGTATTATATCTGCTCCTGAAAGAAATGGACAGAGGCTATAGGTTACTAGTAATACATCTGTGCACAGCAATAAAAATGTAATAGCAAGAAACTGGAAACACTCAAATCAAATATCACAGATAGAAGTAAAAGAACAAATTGTGTACCAACTGAAAATGGAACAGGGTTTAAAATAGACAAGTAAAAATGCCAGCAAAAAAGCTACAATATATGGGAAATGGATTATTGAGATACAAAAATGTAAGAATTTGAATTGAGAGTCACAGCTATGACATCCTGCTTAACCGTGTGTTTGTACTAATAATAAATCTCTGTAATTTACTTATAAAGGATAGTGGAGCAATAAGAGAAAATATATAATGCTGTATCCAAATGAATATCCTAAATTGCACTTTAAGTTAGATGTATGTAACTGATGTTTTTAATGTTGTATGTTTTACCTTTTTATGCAAAAAAAGCTAAATAAATAAATATTAAATAAAAAAAAAGAAAATATAAGCAGTTGGTAAGGTTTACACCTGTTTTATTGTCCATCGCCTTTTTAGGGCCAGGCTGGAAAAAGTTGGGTATGTTGTAGGATTCCTTACTCTTTATGATCCCATGCTTAGGTAAGTTTAGTCAAAATACATGTTTTTTAGTGCTTGTTTACTGTTGATTTTCCTAATTAAAATTATGATGTATTCCCATGCTTAGGTAAGTTTCTCAATTGTGTTAAAATCCTTGAAATCATCAGTAACTTATCCACATTGAGGAAAATATAAGCAGTTGCCAAGGTTGGCATTGTCGGTACTGTCATGAATTGAATCCTGACATTCTACATGACTGGGGCTCTTGGAGGGCCCTGAGGATCAAACCCCTCCCTTTGGACTATGGACACTGTCTGTGGATGTGCTATATTTGGGGGTACACACTTTAGAGGCACCAGCGGCACCCTGCTTTCAATACAACTGGATTTCAAAAACAGGGTGCTCGGTACAGGCTCACTCAGGATGTCAGCCAGGATGTGTATTCTGGGAGAGCCAAGCAATTGTCCATAGTGTGTTCCCCAGGTTAAAATTGTATCCTGTCCTGCAAACTCCAGTCTCCCAGGAGGTGTTATTATATGTTATATATTATGTTATTATATGTTAGTGTTGAAATGTGTGTTTGTTTGTTTTTTAGGTACAGCAAGAATGAACATTTATTTGTGAAACAGCACAGACTTATATAGACACAGGGGAACCACTCATTGGGTCAGGCTAGAAACATGTGGGTATTATGTAGGGGTCCTAATTCTTTGTATTTCCACCCTTAGGTGAGTGACCCAATGGTGTTTAACCCCTTGTAATCATTGGTTACTTAGTCAAAACACATGCTTTTTAGTGTGTGTTTACTGTTGATTTTTTGTAAACAAAACAAGCAAACTAGAAATGTTTGTCTTAATTATGATTGTGCCCGCATTATATTTAACATTTATGCGAAAAACAGGTCTAGTTAATGTGAACAAAAACATAAAGGTTTTTTTTGTAATAAAAAGCTGACCAAATAAGAAACCTACTTCAGCCTTGTATGTATAAATCACTTGGGATTCAAAAAACAAACAATGTTTAGGTGACAGAGCGCCTTAAGACCAGGGCTTTTCCTGGGCCAGTGACCAGAGCATTTTTTTCATTTTTAAATGTAGTTGTTTAAACTTAATTTTCCTCTTTCTCATTTAATGCACCCATACAAGTTATACATTGTTTTACATTTTTTAAATTTTTTAAATTTTTTACAAGAAATGTTATGAAAAAAAATATATAAATCCATGCATACATTGCAGAGCCCTGCTACAATATTTTCTGAGATAGGTAATGTATTTGTAAAATTGCCCACCAGATGTCAGCAGTCAGCTATTTATTGAAAAGTTCCAACAGCCTGTCTTTAACCCCTTCCCATCTGATGGCGCTTTGGTCCTCAAGGGTCAAAGCGCCAAAACAGCTTCTTTGTACTCCTGGCTAGAACTGGCTAGACCCGATCAGGCTCATAAAGACCTTGTGGGTCCCTACAAAATACTGTGAGACTTTGCGATGTCTCAAAGACGTGCCCGAACCCAGGAGTTCAGGCACATAGCATTTTGTAAAATGTGGCCGGCACTCACTCAAAATTGCCTCATCTGACAGAGGGGATCCCGCTGCAGGTTCATGCAGGGGAGCCGTGATCAGCCGTTACAGTGAGGACATTCTCTGCCATCTGTTTAGGCACTGTAAAATAAAATAAAAATGGAGCACTAGAGAGAATAAATGAAAAATATTAAATAATACATTAAATAATTATTATTTTTCATTTATTCTCTATAGCCCTCAATTTTTCTTGCTATTTTATCTTTAGTTTAATAGGTGGGAAGAGGGTTGTCACCTATATGTGTGAACTGCTAAATATTAATTTTTTTCTGATTTTAGTTTGTAGCGCTATCAGCATCACCCTCTTATTTTGGGCACAAGCTGGAAGGGGTTAACAAAATATCAAAAAAGTAGTATTTGGAGAAATGAAGTGTTCTTCACGTACTGCTACAAGTCTCAAACCAGTAAACCAACATCATGTTGATAAATATTATTAAGAAATTAACAGCTGTCCATAAGTGGTTATCTGGCTTCTGTACTGCTGTCCTGATACGGGGTTTTAGCAACCTTACCACAAGAGCAACTCAGGCAAAACCTCTCAGCCATTCTACATCTTGAAGTAATTTTAAGTACGTGACCTGTGTCTTATTCATTAGATTATTGGTCTGCTTTTTGGGGTACCTTGTCCACCATGTTTATGGACTACGGGGAATGTATGAAAGATAGGAGTTACAGGAAATTGTAAGAACAAGGGTAATACGTCTGTCCCAGTGTGTAGATGGAATAAAAAATAAAAATTAACTTTTATTTGTAAATTTCTTAAACAGATTTTTAACATAAAAGACATTTAGAAAAATCACATAGAATAGAATAGAAATAGTAGTGGTAAGAAACAGCCACTAGGTGGCACACAGTGTATTCAGTCATAAGAGGTTTTTTGTTTTAGTGAGAGCGCTCAAGTGTGAGTAACAACAACTAGACAAGATACAGTTAATGTGACTTTAGTACCTCAGTGAAATAATTTACCACCTTATATTAAAGGATTGCTTTGTAGGCTTATGTAACCACATACAAGTACTCTTCTTTTCTACAAAAAAAAAACTACTCTTGCTTTATTTAATGCTATGGGCGTGAATAAATTGCAGATACACCCCAGACCTAACGACAAGTACATATCTATTGATTATAGCAATACAATTTACAAAACACACTTAGTTATAATTTTGCAACGGTTCTTATTTGTATTTACCGTATGTCAAAAAGTTGGAGAATAGGAATGTGTGTGGAAATTTCAGTATTTTTTAAAATTTGAATAGTTGTGATTTTTACTCTGTGTATGGAGCTGCTTCTATATACAATTGCATTGTTTCTCTCTTTTTCCCCTAACTGCCTATTCTTCTTTAATGGAAAAAAGGGGAATAGATTTGGTTCTACCCTTTTATTTACTGTGTAAAACACATGAGGTGGCATTAATTTCAACAAGGTCAGGTTGATTTTCCAGAACCTGTTTGTCTTCTGGATCTTGAAGTCCCACATGATCCTTGTTGTTCTTTGCGACCTTCTGTGGAATCTCCCACCTGGACTTTGGAGGGTTTAGCCCATATGATGAGCAGATGTTCCTGTAAACAATGCCAGCTACTTGGTTGTACCGTTCAATGTATGCTGTTCCTGCAAGCATCTTACACCCTGGCATTAGGTGTTGGACTGGCTCAGCGGCCTCTCTACCCTGTCTAGTGTGGTAGATCCCTGCTTCTATGGATCTGGTGCATAGTGCTTGTTCCGTAAGAAATTTTTAAGCACCGTCATACAGGGTTATTCTTTTAGGGAATGTGTGACGAATGAAGCACAGAGACAAGTGTATACAAAAAGATATATATTGTTATTAAATTGAGATACTGTTATAGGTTAGAACAGGAAGTTACACAGTGTACACGTTACACATATCTGGTTCATAATCATCAGGTAACAGAAAAAGGTTATACTTATACAATTAAATAAATATCTTCTCCTTGTGCCTTCATCTTGGGTCGTCTGCTGGCTTTGGTCTCCTCACCCAGGAACAGACAAGACTCAAAAAGTGGTTCACTCCACTAAGTATCCCAAAATCCCTCAGTTACCTCCCAGAAAGATAAAAAAAAACAGTTCAACTCAGATTTAGAGACACATGGTCTATGTAATAAATGCAACCTTCTTTGTCACACCTATTTTTAAGTAAGTAAAAACTGGGAAGGACTGTGAAAGGCTTGTTTTTACAATCTAAAGAAGTCATCTCTGTAACCTTGTTTACAACCTCTTCTGATGTACAAGTGACCTTCTATTGTGAAACCAGATTACACGCCTTGCCCACCAAAAGCATATATCTATGTATTAGATATAAAATAACAAGGCACCCTATATTTCTTACAGTTCTGGTGCTGCTATGATCAGTGCCTCAGTGCTATCTTTGAGTCTAGCCCTCTACAACCACTGGCAGGATTTCCCAATGTCATCTACCTTGACTATCATGCAGGATCTTGACTTGCCATGGCACTTTCTCTATTTGATCTTCCTTTCATGTCTTTTTCTGTTTTAGGCATTCTCTATGCACCTTATGTTTGGGTGCTATCTTACTGATGTACTCCCAGATGCTCTGGGTTTCATCCTGGACGGTGGCTCTGACACTCCCCAGACCTCACCCGCCCTCTTTTCGGCTGGTGTACAGTACTGCATGTTGCACTTGGGATGAAAACCCCCGTACATTGTGAGGATTTTTCATTTCTTCATATCAGCAGCTTCTATGTCTTCCTTTGGCCAGCTCATGATACTGGCAGGGTATATGATGACTGACAGGGTGTACGTGTTGATGGCATGGATCTTGTTCCTCCCATTGAGCTGGCTGTTCAGGATCTGTCTTATGCTTGATGGTACTTGGATGTTGCTGTCTTTTCTAGACTCCTCATCGTTGTTGCCATGTGATTGTTGGATACCAAGGTACTTGTAGCTTGTCAGTATGTCTGCTATGTGCCCTACTGGCAGTTCCACCCAGTCTTAAGTGCCTTCCCTCTTTTTGCTACCATCCAGCGACACTTCTTAAACCAAATCACTTTCGGGATTCTGCCGATGAAATTGTATAAACCCGGCTGTAGTGGAAATAAATGTATTTCTCCAATCAGCATAAAAAAGAATTAAAATCCAAAAATGCACGAATCTTAAGCATAATCCATATGTGCAGTAAGTTCGAAAAATAAAAACATAGAGTTGTGAGTCACTGAGTCCGTTTGCGTGTCAGCAACCTAGCGCTTTGCTGCTGCACAGGACTTCCTGGTGTACGGTGGCTCACAGACCTCAAAAGACTCTTTCCACTACAGCCGGGCTTATACAGTTTCATCGCCAGAATCACTAAAACGGTGGCAAGTATATCATACTGTTCCTATTCCACGCTCCTTGGTTATAGGAGCTGCGTTTGTGAGTGTTCCATCAAGAGCCTTTTTGCACATTGTGTTATATTCATTATTACTGTTACATACATATTGCACTAGGTATTGTTATTTTGTTTTTTTTCAGGTGCAAGCAGCACATGAGAAGTATCCTCTTGCTAAGTATTTATATCACTTTTTCTGATTTGTGTATAATTGCACTGTTGGTTTTTGTACCATTTTTTTCAGTATTTCTGTCACATTACCACATTTTCTAAATATTGATATCAGTCACCAGAAGGGCATTTAGTACTGTTTTTTTCAGTTATTTTTTAGTGTCTATTCACAGAGCGCTGTAAATACCCCCCTGTTTTTTTTAAAATCGTATTGGTAGTTATTTTGGGGAGCGCTTGAAAGCACTGACTGGCAGGTGAAACAGGTTTTAGCACGCTCTCTGTGTCCTATGCTCTAAACATACACAACAATTGAACAGTAATAATCCTGCTATAATATCTAAGTTGAAAACTTTCCAAGTCCATTATTATTGCATGATGTTTGAAGTTATTTTGTCCAGTTTTAGTGAATTGCCCCTGTGCTGTCATGTATCACACAATAAAAGAAAGATTTGGACTGACATGACTGCTGTAATAGCAACAGCAGTCTTTCATTTAAAGTAAGCAGTAGGTTTATAGAAAAACACCCAGAAGTACAGTTTTATTATCTAGCCTCATACCATACATAGCTATCATTCTTTGCTGTGAGTTGCTTTTTTCCTTAATATACTCTCATATTCTTTAAAGAAATGGGGACATGGAATAAAAATAAGATCGCAGAATTGGAATTTTCAATATAAAGCTTATGGGTATGTTATTTTTAGACAAATCCTGATACCGTTTTAAAATGTGCACATCAGTCTTTTGACATCATCCCACAAAAGAGCAGGTCTTTGAAGATCTAGTAAAGCTCTACTGCATCCTTTCAGCACTTTAATAAAAATGTTTTATGAACATAAAAAATATATGGATATAAATGTGTAAATGGCAAAATGGTCAGTCAAGTGTCAGTACTTTCTTCAGTAGTCCAAATTAAATACTTATGGGTCTATTCACTAAATTTCTACTTTGGAGTTGAAGTTATTTTTGAAACTAAGTCAAACACAGGTGCGGAATTTGACTTAGTCTCAAAAAAATCTTTGATCATTTTACTTTACATAAGTCAAACTCAGGTGCCAAAGTCAACCTCCTCACTTTTATCTTGAATTTTAGTGTATAGACCCATTAACCTCTTAATGACACAGGACGTACATGCATGCCTTGTGTCTAAAAAAATGTCTGTAGTGATCAAGGATTGTTTCATTTTGCTCAAGCAATGTTGCTGCAATGCCTGGATATTGAGGCATTCAGCATCACTGAAGGAGGACATCTGGCGGCAATGCGATAGCTTCTCCAAGAAGCTTTCCTTTCCAATATAGCGCTACCTTGTTGTGGACAAGAGTTTTGGAAGGTCTGGTGATGTTGCCCAAGTTAGCCTTAGCTCTAGGCAAAGGTTTACAGTAAGGTTAAAAGGGTTAGGGTTATTGCCCCATAAATTGCAAAAAACCCAGAAAAACATGTACACATTGGCAATTTCTAAACTCAGGACATCTGCGTTTGTAGTTGTTTAAAAGATTTTTCATGTAAAAAAAGTAGTAAATAGTAATGGTATCTGAAGAAAGCCCTTCTTATGCAGATATAATGTGTGTGGGTACATGAAATGAGAAAAAGTACACATCAGAAGTGTAAATACAGCCCCTGTCCTTAAAGGGTTTATGTGACTATGCCCCCTTTACACCTTTTAATAGGAATTGCTTTAAACACTTTGCAAAATGTTTGGTCATCCTTAAATGCGTGGGCCCAACCAACCATGCTGATGATATAGAATGTGCTGTAGACCAGCACATTGCAGCCCCCATGATTTGCTATGCTGTGGATCCCACTGCATGTGTTGTGGTTCGTGGTTTTGGATGAATTAATATGGCGCAATGGATTTCGCTAAAACTGCTGTGTTAAACTTAAACACTAATATAGTTACTGGAATCATATGCACTGGAATAATACCCCAAAGGCCAACCAATTTATATTAGGAATTCTGGCAGAATTAAATCCTGGTAGATAACCCCCAAATTGGCAAATTACTTGAAAACACTGCTGCTGCTTAGATAATAATAATTTAATAAAGCAAGTTTATAAAATATAAATGTTAGCTAACCAATTGTCTTAAAAACATAAATTATCTTTAGTACTAAAAACGGTACGTTATATGCAAAGCAAAAAGACCAGCAATTTATCCCAGTGAAGTTTAACTAAATTATAACAATATAAAATTGATACTGATAAGTTTATACTTAGTCCCCAGGTATGATGATGAGCTTCATCTGGATCAACTGGTTCCTGATGGTTCTGAAGGAAGTTACTAGGACTTATACACAACATTGTCTACCTGGATTTTGGCCTGTAGGCTAGGTGAATAGTTTGGTCACATCGTCACTCTCTCTAGCTAACTGAATAGCATTAGCAAAATTAAAAGCCCCTCCTAGAGTCAAACCTTCCAGCCTCAAACTGAACATTACTGGGGGAAACACAAAAAAACACATACTTTGTTTGAAAGTAACCCTTTAACTGCTGGTAACTGCCATTTTAAAGAAAGGGAATGCCTAAATATAAAAGGGAATTAAATGGTTGTAAAGCACAAAATATAATATCACAATGTAACTACAACAGAATTTATTATAACAGTACAATACAAGTTACAGCATCCTAAAAGAGAGTACCAGTTACATTTTAGAAAAATTGCTCCATGCCCAAAATTCCAGATTCCCCAATGACATATCAGACAGTGCTTGTTTTGGTAAAGGCCCACAAAGTGGTCTCTGCTTCTGTGTTCCTGGGCACTGCAATCTTTGAGTTTGGATTCCAATATTGTTGAATGGATTAGGCAATGGCTGAGTGACAGGCAACACAGGGTTGTAGTCAATGGAGTATATTCGAAGCAAGGTCTTGTTACTGTAGGTGAAAGTTGAAATATTACTGTAGGTGAAAGTTTAGGATCTAGTGATCACCAGACAGTGTGGTTTAATATAAGAACAGTGAAGCAGTCACACCACACAAAAACAAAAGTTTTAGATTTTAGAAAAACAGACTTTTCTAAAATTAGATTATGTGTAAAGGAGTCATTATCAGACTGGAGCAATTTAAATGGAGATCAGGAGAAATGGGATTATCTAAAAGTTGCACTACTGAAGGCAACAGAAAATTGCATAAGACTTGTCAGTAAGAGCAAAAAATTGAAGAAACCACTGTGGTACTCTGCAGAGGTCGCCAAAATAGTAAAAAATAAAAAGCTAGCATTTAGTAATTATAAAAGTATTCATAAATTTATGAATGGAGACTCTGTCTCCGTGTAGTGAAATGCCGACAGCCTATAAACCGAACGTTCGGTTTGTAGGCTGTCGGCTTATGTAATACATGTAATCCTATTGCTATTCTATAAACCGAACGTTCGGTTAATAGAATGCCAATAGACTTACATGCATTCCATAAACCGAAAGTCGTTCATTATGTCGGTTTATGGAATGTAAGTGTACTATGCTATTGTATTCTATAAACCGACTCTATTTCGGCTTATAGAATGCAATAGTACTACGAATGGAAGAATGAACGAATGATTTTCGTTTATTAACCATTCGTTCATTCGGCTTTCGTTAGCTTAGCATTTTCGTTATTCGTTTTTCAGACGAATGGATGAAAATGCTATTTTCGGACGAAAATTCATTAGTCCGAAAACGAATGCACATGTCTAATAGTTATAATAACATTTTAACTGGAAACACCAATTTTTACCACATTATAAAAAATCAAAAAGAACATGTTACTTAATGGGTCGGAAACTGAACTATCACCCACATAGTTCAATGAAACAGAATAGTATTGGTTACTTGGTTTATTGGCTTCCCTATGAGGGTTCCAGTTCAAAGAGTAGAAAACTAATCTACTGTGAAGACTACACATAAATTCAGTACTACAATGTATAGACCTATCTGTTGTGCGCATGCCCAGTAGAGCTATGAGTGGCATTGCTACAGCACGTGTGGTAGCTCTAATACTTGATCTCCCAAGTTCCGAACCCCTTTATCCTGATTCGCATGGGGAAGAAATTTGAAGGAATGCTTACCTTGCCCATATTGTTGTGAAGTTCAACGGATAACTTACCTTTTTTTTTGTGATTGTTATTTGGACACATTAACCATTTAAATTGTGGAGACTTTAAGTACCATAAATGGATCATACAGTTTGTGTTAATTTGACTGCATTACAAATCTATGGACTAGACATGTGCATTTGTTTTCGGACGAATGCATTTTCGGACGAAAATAGCATTTTCGTCCATTCGTCCGAAAAACGAATAACGAAAATTTTAACTAACAAAATCCGAATGAACGAATGGTTAATAAACGAAAATCATTCGTTCATTCGTCCATTCGTCCATTCGTGCTATTGGCATTCTAAACCGAAATAGAGTCGGTTTATACAATACCAATAGCATTGTACTACATTCCTTAAACCGACATGAATGACTTTCGGTTTATGGAATGCATGTAATGCTATTGGCTTCCTATAAACCGAAATTGAGTTCCCATTCATACGAATAGGCCAATTGACCTATTCGTATGAATGGGGACTCTTTCGGTTTATAGAAAGCCAATAGCATTGCATGTATTCTATAAGCCGAAAGTCTTTAAAACGAACGACGTTCGGTTTATAGAATACATGTAATGCTATTGCTGTTCTATAAGCCGAAAGTCTATAAACCGAATGTTGTTCGGTTGTTCGGTTTATAGACTTTCGGCTTATAGAACAGCAATAGCATTACATGTATTCTATAAACCGAACGTCGTTCGTTTTAAAGACTTTCGGCTTATAGAATACTATTGGCATTCTATAAACCTAACTAGAGTCCCTCCTCATTCATAAGAACTTCTTATGAATGGGGACTCGACTCTAAATCGGTTAGACGTTCGGATTATAGAATACATGTAATGCTATTGCTGTTCTATAAGCCGAAAGTCTATAAACCGAACGACGTTCGGTTTATAGACTTTCGGTTTATGAAATGTATAATGTAATGCTATTTGCAATGGCATTACTATAAACCGAAATAGAGTCGGTTTATAGAATGCCATTGCCAATTCCATAAACCGAAATTCGTTTATTATGTCGGTTTATGTAATGGCTATTTTGCTATTGGTATTCCATAAACCGACTCTATTTCGGTTTATAGAATTGCCAATAGCATGAAATGATTTGAATTTAGTATTAAAAAATAAATTGAGAAAAGTGGAGAGTTTTAAGCCCTTTGTGACGCATGGTGCTTGCGTCCCAAATGACGTAAGCACCAAAACTTCACGATTTGTTCCTGGCCACTGATCACAAGGTGATCGTTAGCCAGGAACACTATGGCAGAGACCCAATCAGGGTCTTAATAGACCCTGTGGGTCCCTGCCCAAAAATTGCAAGCCCTTCGGACGTCACGCACGATTTAGAGAAATGTAGCTGGTGCTCGTTTTGAGCACCAGCTAAATTTCCCCTGTCAGACTGAGGCCATTTAAAATGGCCTCATCTGACAGGTGGGATCCCGCTGCAAGTGCCTGCAGCATGATCCGAGCCGTGATATGAGCTGTTTAACACAGGACGTACTATGCCGTCCTAACGACTTTAAGGGACTTAAAATCAGGACGGCATAGAACGTCCCAACGTCACGAATGGGTTAACGTTTGCTCTGGTCATAATCACAGCACAGGCTTGTAGGAGTTAACTGTAATTACATTAATACATGAAAAGAATATAAGTAATATAGTAAAAATGTACAAAATAAAATTTATTTTGAAAAAACTAAATGAAGTCCATAAACTTGGAAGGAAACGGATCACAGTAAAAAGAAACTGTGATCAGCAAGGGAAGTGTTAATACCCCTTTTATAATCGAGGTCGTCTTATAATCTGACCTCAAATTGAGGTCAGACTATAAGACTGGGATCCAGGTCCCCAGCAGAGCTGCAGGGGACCTGGATCCCCCTCTCTAACAGCAGGGGATGTCTGCGCGATGAGCGCAGATCTCCCCTGCTGCCGCCCGGCATGACATCCGGGACTTCTATGATGAAGCTGGGTACTTCCGGCTTCCTCATAAAAGTCCTGGCAGTCGTTCCGGGCGGCAGCAGGGGAGGTCTCGCTCATCGCGCAGACATCCTCCGCTGCCTCGCTAGCCACCAGGGAGAATCGGGCAGCTGGGGGATGTCTGCACGAATCGTGCAGACAACCTCCATGCTGCCCGACACTTCCGTCTATTATGTATAGTGCATACATCCCCCAGCTGCCCCCACTAGCCACCAGGGAGCAGGAAACAGGTGAGGGGGGGACAGAATAACAAGGGGGGGGGGCAGAGAGAAACAAGGGGAGGGAAGGGGGGAAGAGACAGACACAAGGGGAGCGAGGGGGGAGCCAAAGGGAGGGTGAGAGAGAGACAACACTAAGGGGGGGAGAGCGACAAATCTGGGGGCAAGGGAAAGAGAGAGGCAGCATTGTCACATAAAAGGAAATAAAAACAATAATTTTTTATATCTTAATTTTTTATTAAAAAAGCAATTTACATGTGAATATATACTAGACATGTGCATTCGTTTTCGGACAAATGCATTTTCGTCCGAAAATAGCATTTTCGTCCATTCGCCCTAAAAACGAAGAACGAAAATGCTAAGCTAACGAAAGCCGAATGAACGAATGGTTAATAAACGAAAATCATTCGTTCATTCGTCCATTCGTAGTACTATTGCATTCTATAAGCCGAAATAGAGTCGGTTTATAGAATACAATAGAATTTAACTATACGAAGACAGAGTCTCCATTCATAAAATTATGAATGGAGACTTTGTCTCCGTATAGTTAAATGCCCACAGCCTATAAACCGAACGTTCTCCCCTTGTGTCTGTCTCTTCCCCCCTTCCCTCCCCTTGTTTCTCTCTGCCCCCCCCCCCCTTGTTATTCTGTCCCCCCCTCACCTGTTTCTTGCTCCCTGGTGGCTAGTGGGGGCAGCTGGGGGATGTATGCACTATACATAATAGACGGAAGTGTCGGGCAGCTTGAAAAAGCCCTACTTTGGGGGTGAAACGCGTTGTGGACAAGAGGAGACTGCTACTGGGACTCTATATATGTACTGTTCAAGTGGATCTTTGAATGTAAGATTCTTTATATGTTTTTATTGGTATTAAAATTGTTGAAGCTAAATAGTCTCCTCCTTACCCTCTCTTATACTACTGCTGGGAGTACCTTCTGGGTCTGCTACCCTGAATAAGCTGCCTAGGATTCCTCTGTGAACCTGTTGGATCTTTAACCCCTTGGTGGGCTCCCTGGATGCTGTATAGACTGAGCAGATCTCTGCTCAGGAAGATGTGAGTGTGTTCTCACTTATTATTTGTTATCAGCACTTTTATGTGATATACTACACTATATTATTTCTGTTCTGTTTTGTTTTATTTTTTTCCCTTCGGATTGAATATTGAGCTGATTTACTTTAAGGCTGATTTACTTTAAGGGTAACAATTTATTATTTATTTTTCCTGAGTTGTGTGTTTTGAAGTGTTGGGTCACAGCGCACGTTTTCACTTGTGTGTTGTTTTGATAAAATTATAAATGGAGACTTTGTCTCAGTGTAGTAAAATGCCCACAGCCTATAAACCGAATGTTCGGTTTATAGGCTGTCGGCTTTTAACTATACGGAGACAAAGACTCCATTCATATGAATGGAGACTCTGTCTCCGTATAGTTAAATGCCCACAGCCTATAAACCGAACGTTCGGTTTATAGGCTGTGGGCATTTAACTATACGGAGACAGAGACTTTGTCTCCGTATAGTTAAAAGCCGACAGCCTATAAACCGAACATTCGGTTTATAGGCTGTGGGCATTTAACTATACGGAGACAGAGTCTCCATTCATAAAATTATAAATGGAGACTTTGTCTCCGTATAGTTAAAAGCCGGCATTTAACTATACGGAGACAGAGTCTCCATTCATAAAATTATGAATGGAGACTTTGTCTCCGTATAGTTAAAAGCCGGCATTTAACTATACGGAGACAGAGTCTCCATTCATAAAATTATGAATGGAGACTTTGTCTCCGTGTAGTAAAATGCCCACAGCCTATAAACCGAACGTTCGGTTTATAGGCTGTCGGCTTATGGAATACATGTATTCCTATTGCTATTCTATAAACCGAATGTTCGGTTTATAGAATAGCCATAGGATTACATGTATTACATAAGCCGAAAGTCTATAAACCGATCGTTCGGTTTATAGGCTTTCGGCATTTTACTACACGGAGACAAAGTCTCCATTCATAATTTTATGAATGGAGACTCTGTCTCTGTATAGTTAAATGCCGACAGCCTATAAACCGAACGACTTTCGGTTTATAGACTTTCGGCTTATGTAATACATGTAATCCTATGGCTATTCTATAAACCGAAAGTCGTTCGGTTTATAGAATAGCAATAGGATTACATGTATTCCATAAGCCGAAAGTCTAAAAACCGAAAGTCGTTCGGTTTATAGACTTTCGGCTTATAGAATACAAGTAATACTATTGCCTTTCTATGAACCGAACGAGAGCCCCATTCATAAGAATTTCTTATGAATGGGGCTCTCGTTCGGTTTATAGAAAGCCAATAGTATTACATTGTATTCTATAAAACGAACGAATAATAATGAACGAAACGAAAATAATGAACGAATTTCGTCTGAAACCAATGCATTAATGAAAGAAATTCGTTTTAGACGAAATAATTAACATTTTCGTCCGAATGGACGAAAACGAAAAGAAAATTTTAGTTTTGCACATGTCTACTATGGACTCCTTGATCTATCCAGGGTTTTTTGCCACCCTAGGCAAACATATTTGCAGCCCCTTCCTGATCCCGTTGTCAAGCATTTACACACACAGTCACACACCTCTTTTACCACCTTGTTGTTCTACCTCCTTTTACTATCCTTTTTTCATCCACCATGCCTTCCAACCTCTTTTACTCACCACCCCATTTTTGTAATGTGAAAGTAGCGAATGAAACATGATCTATACATTTGGGGCTGCTAGTTGAAGTGAGTAGCAGGTGGGTTGAAGTGAGTAGCAGGTGGGTTGAAGTGAGTAGCAGGTGGGTTAAGGTGAGATGATGTTCATCTCACCTGCTATTCACTTCAACACACCTGCTATTCACTTCAACCCACCTTTTAGTGAATAACCTCAATTGTGTTGGCAAAATTGTAAGCACATGTATAAAATAAGAGAAATATATGTTTTAAATGTGCCTGTGGTGTCTCCTGTTTATAATATCACTGTGTGGCTTGATATGCAAATTATACATTTTTCATTGAAAAGTATTTTATTTGCAGAATAAGCAACAGGTGATTTCATAAACAGTAGTCACAAAAGACACATTTAAAACACATTTTTTCACATGTTATGCTTTTGCTTGAAATTTTGCTAACACAGTTAGGTACTTTTGTGTTCTCTACATGTACTTCATGAGCAATGTTCAGGTTGAGAGTGCCCCTTTAAAACGAAATAATTATAAAAATGTATGATAGAGAGAGTACACTGCACTCTAATCAGGGAAAGGAAATACATTGTAGCTGCTAGCTATCCAAAAGATGGTTCCCAGTCCACCTTTAATAGAATCATAGAAATGAAAAGTAATTTTAGAAATGAAAATGCTAGTCATCCAAATGTAATTTTACAAGTTGATTCATAATAATATCCAGGCAGTGGAAATTGGATATATAAACAAAGCTCCCACTACCAGCATAAATTTACTGATTATGTCCATGTATACAAACCCTACAGCACAGATTCGTGGTAATGGGCTTAACTCTAGATGGTTCCAAATTAGGAACGGCACTAGGCAGGGATGTCCCTTGGCCCCCCTCCTTTACAACCTAGCTATGGAGCCTCTAGCTTCATATATCAGACAGACCAACTCAATTTCGGGGATAGAATATGGAAAAATACAAAAAAAAATTCTGCTTTATGCTGATGATGTCATATTAACCCTCACAAACCCGGATCGTTCCATCCCAGAGGTACTGCAACGTGTGGAAGAATTTAGTCATTTTTCAAATTATAAAATTAATCTCTCCAAGACTCAGGTTATAACTAAAAACCTATCCCAATCCCAGGTCCTTTCTCTAAAACAGACCTACCATCTAAATTGGTCAAATAAAAAAATTAAATATTTGGGCATTGACATCGAATTTGATACAAGCAGCATAGTTAAATCCAACTATCTAGGATTGTATAAAGAACTCGAGTCTAAGGTCAAATCCTGGAGGAAAATTCTGACCTCTTGGATGGGTAGGATTAACCTAGTTAAGGCTTATCTATTACCTAAATTGGAATATCTGTTCAGAACTATTCCATTAAGAGTCCCAAGGAGGATTCTATCTATGTTCCATACTTTGTTTGTCTCGTTTGTTTGGGAAGGGAAGAAAATCAGAATTCAATTTCAAATCATGTCACATCCTTTGTCCCATGGGGGTCTTTCATTCCCAAACATATACCATATTCATGACTCATTGATGTTTTCCCACTTCTTGCTTTGGGGCAGCATGATATCAAGGAATAAAAACTGGTATCGATACGAAAGAGAGATGTGTGGTAACATTGACCCTTTTCTCCTTTTTTGGCTGGATAAACAAAAATATGGAGCATTAAAAATAGTCAACCCAGTCATAAATAACATATTTTTGTCAATTGGTATAATCAAGTCCAAATTCTTTATGGACAACCAATTAACAACTAGGGCCTCTATTGGTCTATTGAAACTTTTTTTGAATGATCTGAGCCTTGAACATTGGTATAAAGCCGGCCTAGAGAAGATCGGTGACCTATTTGGCGACACCAATATATTAACTTTTGAGGACCTTCAACAGAAGTTCAGCCTTCCACTGAATGAAGCTTTTTCATATGCCGAATTAAATCTCTCCTTAAGAATTTCCAAATTAATCATGACTCTCCTTTAGATAAAATTTTGTATGACACTAACCAAAAGATATCCTCCCAAATTTGGGGAGCCCTACAACAACTAGAAGAGAGTGATAAAAAACATGTCACGATAATTAAGTGGGAAACCGATCTTAAGAAAACGTACCCCCTACAAACCTGGTATAAAGCAGTGAATCTAATGAAAAAAACAATCCACTGTATTACTCTTCAAGAACTATATATGAAACTACTTCATAGGTGGTATTGGGTTCCATCAAATCTTGCAAAATTTCAATCAAATACCCCGCCATTGTGCTGGAGATGCCTCAAAGAAATTGGTAACATAAAACATATTTGGTGGGATTGCCAAAATCTTAACCCAGTCCGCGAGATTCTGGTTAAAATTTTCTCAGAACTGCATATTAATTTGGGAAATCTAACCCCAGAAAATTTTCTATTCCATCTTGAACTGCCTGGTAAGAATATATACTCAAAAAAATTAACACTGCATATCCTGATGGCGACTAAGAGGTGTATCTCCAGATATTGGAGGAAAACCGAAACGCCCTCAGAGACAGAAATAAGAACTCAAATTTACTATCAATGTAATATGGAAAAACTGTTTTATATGGAAAATATAACTCCTACTGACTATCATAAGATCTGGAATCCAGTGATCTCATTATCACAACCTCTCCAAACTCAAACCCAATGACTTAACGGCCACCTAGATACCGAAACCCCTTTCTTAACATATTTCTTTACCTGGTAATCAGATGTGATCTCATTAATTGCAATCCCTCTAAACTCTAAACTTTAAATAGATATTTGGACTATTAATACCGAGTCCGCCTTTCTTTAATTTATTATCTACTCGGTTATTTAGAATTAGAATATTGATTCCGGGCAAACTTTTGAGTAATTTGTTGATAAACTAATCTCTCTCCACCCGTCCTTATAAGAATTCAACCTACTATCAAAACTGATTTGTATGGCTCCCGACTTCTGAATACCTGAGTTATTTGTCTGTAATCTGAGATACATCTACTTTATCCGGAATGAGATGCTTTTTTGCACATAATACTCTGTATACAAAGGAAACTCGATTTACGCCCAAAGGACCCCTCTTCCCGATGTTGCTTAATAACTTAAGCTTAAACTAGGGATTAGGGAAAAATAGGGAACAAAGCTTTCCATCTATGCTAACCTATCTACAACCTGGCCCTTATGGTCTTTATACGTATACGAGTCTAACGATGAGGTATCAAATTGCAGTTGTCTCTGTTGTCATGTTGTAATTTGTATTTGTAATTTGTAATGTCATAATGTACTGTCAATTTTATACATATATCTATTGAGAAAATTTAAAAATAAAAGTAAAAAAAAAAATAAAAAAATAAATTTATAAAACATGTGCACTCACACGCCACTTAAACAGATGAAAATTACATCACTATACCTCCATGACCAATCCTCACTGTGTGGCAAAGGTGATCGGCCAGATCGAACACTTACCCAGATATCTATTAGATTCTACTTCTAATCTTAAAATTTAAACAAATTATTGAACCACCGTACAATCTAGATGTCCTGGTTCACTGTAAAGTGAACGGAGGAAGATTAACGTTTCTTCTAAGGATTTAAAGTCACATTTACTGAAAAACCATCCTGCATTGGAGGTACTGACCTCCTCTGTAAGGCTATGCAGTTGCAGTCCTTTTTAGCGTCAAAATAACCATCTTGGTTCCTTGGTTTACATATAATATAAGCATCAGATAACTCTCAAATTATTTGATCTACTATACAGTCACCTGCAGTGACCTTTTGACCCCAACCCGAAACCCTAAATTTAACCCTAACCCTAAATTTAACCTTAACCCTAACCCATATGCTAACCCTTAATTTATTCTAATTTTGATTTAATTTTACCCTTATGCCCTTATACCTATTTATTTTGGATTGCTGTTTGAGTTTACACATACAACAACAGTCTGTAAAAATATGGGGATCATTCCTACTGCTTGTAATTTAACCCCTTGGCGACACAGGACGGACTAGGTCCGTCCTGTGTGCCGAGGCGTTAGTGACACAGGACGGACCTAGTCCGTCCTGTGTCAAAACGAGCACTGAAAGTGGAGTTTTTCCGCTTTCAGTGCTCTGATGGTATTGTAACGATGCTTCCGTGTGGAAGCATCGTTCAATACTAAAAAAAATGCTCCGGAGAGCGATCGAAATGCCGGTTTTAAAGGCACAGAGCCTTTAAAACGCGGGCATTTCAAAAATGTCGAGGCAAGTCGAGGCAATCAGAAACACAAAAAAAAAAAATGCACGATCTTGGTCACTGAGTGACCAAGATGGCGCTGCCCTTCTAAGGGCAAGAGCACAGGAGGCAGGAAGTACCTGCTTCCTGTGCTCTCTGGCTGTCACACGATTGCCTCTTCACAGAGGCAATCAGTGACTGCCAGGCACACTGACAGGCAGTGGGGATGCTCTCCTGAACATCCCCACTGACTGGTCAGATCAATATTAACTCTATATTGATCTGACCAGTTATGATCTGCCTCCCTCTCCTCACATTTTTTTTAGTGAGGGAGAGAGACAGATCAAAGTTCTAAAAGTAAGTAAAAGTTAAAAAAAACAATAAACACACAACACACAAATAATAAAACAATAAAAAAATTTTTATTAAAGCAATTCCCTGCGTTTAACCCCTTCCCTGCCACTGATCTTGCATAAGAAGTGATCGTGCACATCAGCGCATTTATTTTTGCTGTTTGTGCATTTTTTAGGGGTTAATTTTTTTTGTACTGTAATTTATTACAGTACTAAAAAGGCTCTTCTAAGAGTTATTAACCCCTTATTTGCCATCGATCACTGCTTACGCAATGATATTGACGCCAAAGCAATTTTTATCTGTCTGCATATTTTTATTTTATTTATTTTTTTTACACATACCCGCTAGGGGATTACATGTAAAGTAAAAATATTTGAGTTTTTTTTTTAAGCTGCCTGAGCGCATAGCGATCAGTAACAGCGAATTAGTGGCAAAGGCGGTTTGGTGATTTCTCAATTAAGCTCACCATTCGCCCTGGTCAGATCAAAATTAATCGGATCAATATTCACAAATATTGATCTGCCTCCCTCTCCTCACTTACATTTTTGTGACGGAAAGAGACAGATCAGTATTAGTGATATAAAATAACATTTTATAAAATTGTCAGGTTTTATGAAAGTCTTTCACTGTGTATTAACCCCTTCCCTGCCATTCATCACTGTGTAAGCAGTAATCTTGCACAGCAACAGTATGTTTTGCTGTCTGCACTGTTTTATGGATTAATTTCTTTGTACTGTAATGTATTACAGTACTAGATAGGCTCTTCTAAGAGCTATTAACCCCTTCTTTGCTCGAGATCACTGCTTACGCACTGATTCTGAGGCCGCGGACTCAGGGTTCGATTTTGACCCTATTCAGCTTTCTAATACATCATCTAGCGATGTATCGGTGGCTGCTGAGCCCTTGCCACAAGTAGTGATGGGGGTCTACCGATAAAAAAATATATGGTTTGGTGGGGGTAAATTACATTGGCTGGCTTCAAAGATATATCCCATAAAGGACACGGACGCAGGTTGACTACATGTCAAAATTCCAAGTTGGAATTTTGAGATGCACATCTCACACATGTTGCCTTCTAGCCAAAAACAAACCAACAAACCTATGCATGGGTGCTATCCCTGTACTCGGGAGATGTTGCTGAACACATATTGGGTTGTTGTTTGGCAGTGATATATACCAGAATCTGTGAATTCATGCCTGAAGTACAATGCATGTGGAAAAAAAACTCCCAAAAAAGTACTACCACAAACTTTTACAAAGGCTGGTGGTAGAATTAGTACCTATACAGTATTAAAATACCACCATTTGAAATACCTTAGGATGTCTATTTTCCAAAAATATATGGTTTGATGGGGTAAAATTCATTGGACGGCTTCAAAAATGTTCCAAATGGAACATGGGCGCAGGCTGACTACATGTCAAAATTCCAGGTTGGAATTGCGCACCCCCTAAATGTGGAATTTTAGACCCAATACAAACCTACAAACCTATGCATGGGGGGTATCCCTGTACTCAGGAGATGTTGCTGAACACATATTGAGGTGTTGGTTGGCAGTGGCAAATACCAGAATCTGAAAATTCCTGCCTGAACTACAATGTGTGTGGGGAAAAAATGACATCCCAACCCTTTGACATAGGTTGGTGGTAGAATTAGCACTTGGAAAGTGTTAAAATACCACAATTTTAAATACCCTAGGATGTCTAGTTTTCCAAAATATATGGTTTTATGGGGTAAAATACTTTGACAGGCTTCAAAAGTGTCCCAAATGGAACATGGGCGCAGGCTGACTACATGTCAAAATTCTAAGTTGGAAATGCACCCCCCCTAAACGTGGCCTTTTAGCCCCCAAATAATCTAACTAACCTACACATGGGTGGTATCCCTGTACTCAGGAGATGTTGCTGAACACATATAAAGGTGTTGTTTGGCACTGACACATAATAGGATCTGTGAATTCATGCCCGATGTACAATGAATGTGAAAAACAAATTACTATCCATAACATTGACATAGGCTGGTGGTAGAATTAGTGCATGAAAAGTGTTAAAATACTACCATTTGAAATACCCTAGGGTGTCTAGTTTTCAAAAATATATAGTTTTGTGGGGTAGAATACACTTTTTGGCTTCAAAAATGTCCCAAATGGGACATGGGCGCAGGTTTTCTGCACGTCAGAATTCCAAGTTGGAAAACCAAAAAGTGCACCTCTCAAATGTGGCCTTTTAACCCCCAAATAACCTAACCAACCTATACATGGGTGGTATCCCTGTACTCAGGAGATGTTGCTGAACACATATTGAGGTGTTGTTTGGCACTGACATATAACAGGATCTGTGAATTCATGCCCAAAGTACTATGTATGTGAAAAAAAATTACTATCCATAACATTGACATAGGCTGGTAGTATAATTAGTGCATGGAAAGTGTTAAAATACTACCATTTGAAATACCCTAGGGTGTCTAGTTTTCAAAAATATATGGTTTTGTGGGATAGAATACACTTTTCGGCTTCAAAAATGTCCCAAATGGGACATGGGCGCAGGTTTTCTGCACGTCAGAATTCCAAGTTGGAAAACCAAAAAGCGCACCTCTCAAATGTGGCCTTTTAACCCCCAAATAACCTAACCAACCTATACATGGGGGGTATCCCTGTACTCAGGAGATGTTGCTGAACACATATTGAGGTGTTGTTTGGCACTGACATATAACAGGATCTGTGAATTCATGCCCAAAGTACAATGTATGTGAAAAAAAATTACTACCCAAAACATTGACATAGGCTGGTAGTATAATTAGTGCATGGAAAGTGTTAAAATACTACCATTTGAAATACCCTAGGGTGTCTAGTTTAAAAAAATATATGGTTTTGTGGGGTAGAATACACTTTCTGGCTTCAAAAATGTCCCAAATGGGACATGGGCACAAGTTTTCTGCATGTCAGAATTCCAAGTTGGAAAACCAAAATGCGCACCCCCTAAATGTGGCCTTTTAGCCCCAAAACAAACCAACAAACCTATGGGTGGTATCCCTGTACTCAGGAGATGTTGCTGAACACATATTGAGGTGTTATTTGGAAATACCCCTTCACATTTTAAGGTAATGTTTACCTAAATTGCAATATATGTGAAAAATTAAAAAAAAAGATTTTTTGCTGCAAACTTTGGCATAGATTGGTGGTAAATGTACATGAAATGTGTCAAAATACCCCAAGTTAAATGCCCTGAGTGGTCTAGTTTTCAAAAATATGTACATGTTGGGGGTCATTCATGGATTTAGTACAGAAATCAGTGTTACAATGTCACTATCGCTAATTTTGAAAGAAAGGATTTTAAAATAGCTTTGCACCACTTATAGTTCTGGCCCTGTAACATGAATAAAAAAGCACAAAAACATAAAAACATGGGCTATTTCTGAACTCAGGACATATATTAGAAACTTTTTAGCAGTGTTTTTTTGTTGTCTCTTGTACATGAGTATACGATTTTTCAAATAAAAGTCATAAAAAAATAATTTTTTCAATTTTTTTGCCATATTTTTTTTTTTTTTTTTACATCAAATTATATGCTATTATCAAAATAATGGTATCAAAAGAAAGCCCTTCTTATGACGATAAAAACGATATATAGTTTGTGCGGGTACACTAAATGAGACAGAAATAAATTACAGCAAAACACAAACACCTCAGAAATGTTAAAACAGCCCATGTCACCCAGCGTCGGACAAGCCAAAAAAGTCATGTCACTAAGGGGTTAAAGTATGTGTATATATCTGTTTGTAAGAAACATTGTATTTAAGCTGTGTACATACTTAGTATGTTCCTGTTAAAATATAACTTTCTAAATGTTACTGATTCTGAGCAGTAATGTATTTCATTTAGATTTAATTTTACACTAGCAATTATATGAGGATTACATCTTTCCTCTATGTGCAATGAAGTGACTGTATTTAATTTCCTTTCTGTCTGTTCCAATCTCAGGGCACTAACTGATATCACTAGTAAAGCATCTTAAAGGGTGGAAATTAAATCCTGGCTTGTCTCTCTCTTACTATCTTTCATTTCTTTATTTTAATATACCTAAAGAGAGATCACTTAAAAATGTTTTCTTACAATCTGTTTACTGTAGTGGTTCAAATGCTGCAAAAAAATAAAATAAAAATTATCAGCAAGATTGTGTCAAAAGATAAATAAAAAGTTTGTATAATGTTGGTGAAAAAGAAATGGATGATCCATAGATTGGATTGTTCGCTTCCTGTGCAAGAGGCCAGATAAGTTCATTTTAGAAAGGCATACAATGCTATTTAAAATAAACACAAAATAGTGTTCTATGTTTACTGTTTTTTTTTTAAATTTATAGTTTACAATATTATTAGTTTGTGATTTACTTAGTTTTGAAGTCTGTAAAAGGGATATGCTGAAGGGACGGATATGGAACTACTTGGTTAAGGAAAAGAAAGCAAATATAGGTTTGGCCAGTGAAAACAGTCTTTTTTATAAATATATGTAAATATATAAATATTTTGCATAACGGCCGCAAGTTACTCTTGAAGCTAAAATAAATCACATTCAACTCCAAAAAAAAGGCAATCACACAGGATCAGGGCCACCATCAGGGGGTGACGGGCGATACGCTTGGGCCCCTGCGCTTTAAAAAAAAATGTGGGAAAATGTGGCATCTGCCAAGGACCCACTCATTCCTGGGGCCCCAAGGGAGCTGCCCTATGGGCACCAAATGCCTGTGCTTGATCCCTCCACCTAGAGGTGCGGGTAGCGCTGGCCACACCTCTAGGAGGCGGGATCAGGGAGAGAGCTCCCTGTTCCTGACCAGCTTCTACCTGATCGTGACTGTCTCCATGTGAGACAGTCACACGGTTCAGCGACGGGCCGACGGTGTTCTGCCTATGCAGACACCGCCAGAAACGTCCTCCTCCCTGCAGGGAGGAGGACCAGTAGTAAAACTTTTTATTTTTTTATTACAGTGTGTAAGTGTGTGTGTCAATGTGTGGGGGTGTGTCAATGTGTGTGTTACTGTCTGTAAGTGTTACTGTGTGTCTAAGTATGTAAGGGTGTATATTTCTGTGTGTATTTATTTGTGTATAAGGTTGTCTCTGTAAGTGTATGTATGTCTGTGTGTATAATGATGACTGTGTGTCTGTGTAAGTGTGTGTGTAACAGTGTGTATAAGTGTGTCTCTGTAAGTGTATGTGTGTGTTTAATGATGGCTAAGTGTGTGTCTTTGTAAGTGTGTGTGTGTGTAAGTGTGACTGTGTGTATTTATGCTTGAGTGTGTAAGTGTGGCTGTGTAGGTGTGTAGCAGGGCCCTGGGAAGTGGGCCCCCCCTGATAGTTTATCAATTAATATGTGAAATCCAGCGGATGAGGACCCTGGCTTTTAGACACATATTAATTGATAAACTAACGGGGGGGGGGGGGGGGGGGGCATCGTTTTTTTCAGTAAGGGGCCCTGAAATTTCTGATGGCGGCGCTGCACTGGATCAACATTAACTAATCTACTTTTACTTGATAACCATGTATGCATTCAATATCTAGAAAAAAACACTATTCATTTTGTGAAGAAGCCTTGTTTTTTTTTTAGGTTTCTGTACAAATAGTTTTTTTGGCATAAAATACAATGTTTCAAAAAATAAAATCATTTTTGACTACATGAACAAGGACAAATGTGGGTAAGACTGGATGAGCAGGTAGCCAAATGTTTCCTCCTGGTAAAGTGAGATTCTGAGGAACCAAACTCATAATTTAAAAAGGTAACTTTTTTTATAGTTTTTTTCCCCATTTCAATTGTAATTGCAATGATTTAATGTTACAATGTTTACATACAAGGTTCATTTTTTGATGTTGTATTGCTAAAAAATATAAGGGTCTACTCACCAAAGACCATCTGGCCTGAAATTGGACCAGTTTCGGACTTCTAGCCGTATTGTGGAATTTTTCCAAATCTGGCTGCCGAATATGGAATTTTCAATTTCTGCCACTTTTGGGCCAATCTTCAGCCATATTCCCTTTTTGGAAAATGGATTTGGGAAACCTTTGGATTCCTTTCTCCATAATGGGCGAAGGTCCCCAATACGACTATAATAGCCAAATAACTGAATAGAAACATGTACACAAATATTTATTTACAATTATAATACATGTATGTTTATGTATAATCCTATTTATGTATATGTATAATGTGTAATGGAACCCTCTATAATGAACTTTAAGAATGTGTGATGATGTAAGTAATGAACTTTATAGGTAAAGAGTGTTTTGTCAGTAGTACATTTTGTATGTTTACAAAACAAATGGATATAATACCTATATGTAATTTCTCCTGGCAACCTTACTTTTAATTTTTTTTTAACTTTTCCTCAATGTCTGCATTTTTTGCCCACTTCTGTCTTTTCTACAGATCAACAAAAGATGTACAAAAGAAGCATATGGTCAATGTCAGGTTAATGGAGATATTTCTATGAAGCAACTAATTGTTTTGGCAGAATCAACACAGAAAATGATATGCTAAATGTTCAGTCAGCTTGAGCTGCTAATCATACAGATACCTACTATTGAGGTGGTTTCTGTAGCTGCATATTTATGCTGAATATATATATATTTTTTTTAAATTAGGGTTTTCTGCTGCTAAACTCCTATTTGAGGATATACTTACAGTTATATGCAGAGAAATGTGAAGTCTATATAAAACTCCTCCAAGATATTAAAAAGGGAGCAACAATTTAAATGTGTAGTTGTTATGAGCCATGGAAAATAAATACATTATAAGTGAGAGACATTTTGTAGTGAATTTTGGAGCATGTTTAATTAAACAGATCCAACAACTCTGCGTCTCTCGTGCCAAACCATTAACCTTGCGAGTTGAGTAAAATGATGATCTGGTTTACTACGTAGGATTACATCCAAACGCACACTGGGGTAAGAACGGACATGTTGTAAAGTGAGTAGTTTTTCAGGGGTTAACTCTACAATATGAGTTATGCATTGCAACATGTAAGAAGCTTGGACAGGGTGAGGAATTGTTCTATGGGAATTTCAAGGTTAGTGGGAATGGAGAAACTGGGTAGTTTCATGGATCAGAAAATTTCATTTATCATCATGTACTCCTGATTAATATCAGCCGTCTGAAACTTATAGCTAGTTGGACATAAACGGTGCCACATTTTGAAGAGTTCAGTGGGTTATAGGATCTGTTCCAAAAGGAAAAGTTAAATACTATGGTTAATGGTTCATTCAGACTAGTGACAAAATGAATTGATGGTAGAATATTAATAGCACATATTTTGTTAGGACACAAATGTAACATAGTTATTTTAATCCTGTTCTCAAAAATGTAAATGTTTTCCGATTTTTACTCTTTTGCCTGTTTCTTTTGCTTTACTAATTTAACTGTGGTGATTTCCAATTTAAATCTCTCCTCCTGGGTGTATTTTTAATCATTGAAGGGTGACAGACTAACCTTTGTGTAAAACATTAAATGTAACATAGTAATCTTAATTGCTTGCTATTACGTATGTTTAGAAGATAATTCCCTGGGGCACAAATCTTTTTTCTTTTATTCATGATTGTTCAGTAGTAAAAGTTTTCAACATTTGCATTCAAATGAAATAGTAATAAAAGAGCAGATTACACTAATTATATGTTGTTATTTTCAACCATTGTCCACTCAGTATTGCGTGAAGACGCCATCGACAGTCTGTCTAATATTGGGTTCTAGCTTTTTATTTTCAACCGTGACTGGATTTCCCTGACGTCAGCCTAGGCAGTTGACTAAAGAGGCATGAGGCAACATGGGATTAATCATCAGCTATGATATAAAGTCTTAAAAAGCATTTTTAAAGGGAAATATTGTGTACTGTTTGCTTGCACTCACTCTGCCTATGGGTACTTGAAATATTACATTAACATTAACATTAATGAAATATATATATATATCCCTGTATGCAAAATTTAGTTTTGTTTCTTTGTTCATTGGCTAAAAACTCTTTGTAATAACTTATTCAACTTTATAAAATACTGTCAGTTCAATTCTTCACACAAACCTCCAGACTTATCTAAACTTTATTTCTCACACTCATTCTTTTTTCCCAAGTGCTATAGTTTTAAAGATTGAGCTCCATGCAAGTAAAATAAAGACTTTGGACCCATCACTATTGGAATACTTTGGTGCATTGGTGGGCTAAGCATCATATCGACCATATGGTGTGACTGAATCTCCAATGATTTCACCTAAGATAGATTTAAAAAAAAAATCTTTAAGAAACATTTGCAATTTTTAGTTGTGCATAGATATTTGTATTTATTGTGGAGACATTTTCAGCAGAACACCTTCTATTACAAAATATACTCATTTATGCTAGTGCTCCCCATTCTATCGTATCATTGTGTATGTATGCAAAAGCACATTTGGCTTTTCGACAACATTCAGTTGATGTTTAAATATAACAAATATAGTTTTAACAATAAATCATATAAAGCAACTAATCTGAGCATATGGTAAAATTTGTATTTTTTAAAATTTGTACCTATAGCATATTGATTGTTGTAAGGTGTATACAATTGTTCATTATTGATTTATTTTTGTTTAATTTAATCAAATGTCTTGTCCCACAGTTTCTATGGTGACAGAATATTAGGATTTCAGAGAAGAGAAATGGCACAGTTGAATTTACTGATATCTTTTTTATGCTCAATATACAGCGTTAATATAGATTCACTAGAACATATATTCTGAAAAGCTTCAAAAGGATATAGGTTAAAGCTTTGATACAATACCTTCAGATTCTTTTTCCAATTACTGCTTTTACCTTTAAATCATCTTTAAATGGTTACTGAAAAGGTGACAAGGTCATTCCCATTCCGGAGGAACATGACATCCTACAGTAAGCGTGCCTTTTAAATGGTTTAAATATTCAGTTCCAGGTGATATCAGCATGCAAAGACAATTTAATCCATTGTGAACTTCCCTTGTCTTTATCTAGTGAGCAAATTTTTTTTAGGAACTTTGTGTACTGTTTGTGTTGCAACATCATGATGTAATTGGCTATGATGTGCTAATTTTTGAATAGAGGATCAGTTCCACTAGGCTGGACTTAGTTGTGCAGGCAACCCCATGGTGCTCCTCTCCCTCTCACTGTCAAAGCAAGTTGAATTTTAAGGACTGCGGTTAGAAGCATTGTGGGTGAGGGAGAGTGATTTGAAAGGTGAAGATTATTACATGTACAATTTCTAAATTAAAACCAGATATGGTATCAATTGGTGCCTGTTTAACACTTTACAGTTTGGTTTCCACGGTCACTCAAACAAATTACAATAGAAGCCAAATGAGCATTACCTCAAAAACAAATTTATATATTGTTAAACATAACATACAATCATATTATTCATATTATTCCATAAGGTATTATTAGAGAGTTATATTCAATAACTAAATAACAGAATATCCACATACTTGAATAGGTTAAAGCATAACAAAATGTAATGATAACGCTACAACAATATCTACTAGGTGAAACAAATAAACAATGCTAAAATTCTCAATCTATGAATAGAAATAAGATTAGTTAACTCTATTCAAATAAAAGAAGATAAAGTAAAACATGTGAAAGCTGGTACTTAGATGTTACGGTGTCAGGAGAACTCAGGTGGAAAAACTGGCTTCAGCAGCTTCTTCTTATTGTTCAATTGTTCAAGCTTCAGGAGAGTTCTGAAATCTCTTTCCTGCTTATTTCTCTGTAGATGGAGTGATATCTGTTCATACAAACTGGCAAAAATATGACCCATACCAATAACAGAGGAGGCAATGGAATTGAAGTCAAAAAGGGTGGCAAGGGCATTGTGGGTGAGGGCCGTAGGACCAAATGCATATTAAAGGAGGGGGGCACTTTTAGTGATTGAGGTTGTAAGAGAAGAGAAAGTGCAAAAATAGCTTTTGGTAGAGAGGGGTATAAAAAAATAAAACTCCTGTTTTATCTCCAGTTTTAGCCAGAACAGCACCTCCTCACTCAGTCTCCCTAGTGTCTAGTGGTGGAATCAGTGTGCCCATTTCAGTTCTCCAGATTTTAGCTGGGCAATTGAAAGGTTTAGAAGACTAATCTAAACACATTTTAAACACACACACACACACACACACACACACACACACACACACACACACACAATATATATATATATATATATATATATATATATAATTATAATATATTTATGTTATCTATTATAATAGTATATTTACAAAAATGTAAGCATTTTAACATTTTAATAAAAATGTATTTTATTTTCGTTTTTTAATTTATTTAATTAATGTATCATATTATTATTATTGTTATTATTTTTAATGCCTTCACAACATTGCTCCTCCAATATGGCACTGCCCACTTGCAAGACCTTCGGAAGTGATGAGTTATCACAGTTAATAGTGCACAAGATTATAGAAAAGTAGTGCACATCTACAGATGGGAGATGATATGTTGTAAGTTCATATGAAGAAATTAACCTAACAAAATTGGGAAGAAAGAAAAATAAAGAACTCTTATAGTGTAGTATGTAAGGCACACCAAAATACACTGTGAGTTAAACTTAGGAGAAACTCTTACATGCTCCTGAGCAGTCCCTGCTCAAATTAGACAGAGACAGATAGGTACAAGCAGGATCACTTCATCAAGTCCAGAAAGTGACAGAAAGCAGTGTATGGGGAGCAAGAAGATGGACAGCAATAAATAACGTAAACCAATACTTTAAAAATAGGAAAAATCAAATCCCATCTAATGAAGTAAATTGCTGTGTCCTGCTCAGAGTGACTGGAAGATGTCTAGTTCAGTGCGAGTAGGTATTTCCTCAATGTAGGCTCCTCAGATGGCTGACCCATGCTCCTCCGTAGTGTGGTTACATCACAGTAGAATGCATTTCGGAATTGGTTAGCTTCCTTAGCTTCCTCTGGTGCATACTCTAGCTATCCATCCTCTTGCTTGTATAAATACCTTTCTCTTCAATAGTGTTACATAATAAGTTGATTGTAGAGTGAATGGAATTCCCAAAATTCTGCTAATTTTAGGGCCATTCTGGCAAAATTTTGACAGTCGAAATGTCTGTTTAGTGGAGCTTCCTGAGGGTAGCTACAAATGAAATAAACGTGAATGAGTGATTTTCATTTATTCTGCATTTGTCCATTCATTCTTTCATCCAGCTTTGCATCCATTTTTGGGTGAAAGGCCGAATGGACAAAAATTCAGATTTTCTTCCAAATCGGCATTCATACGAAAACGAATGCCAAGTCTAGAATGTAATTTTCTTCTTTTGCCTCCTCCGAATTGTGTATGAATTCTGATGGTCAAATAGCTCTGATGTGCTTCTGAATAAGTCAGAAATTCAGACATTACAGTCAATTCCACACTAATATCTTCTGAAACCAGAATAAGTGAAAATGTAACGAAACTAAGGATAGTCGTGTAGACTGGAGGAATCACCATAGGACAAAGCTGGGGTTAGGTTGAGGGAAAAGTCAATTTCCAGTTGGGTCAATATCTTTAGAGTAACACTGAATTTAGCCAAACATTGGCATAACAATTAGGTAGTTAAGGCAAAGGCCCTCCGTCCAGGAAGCAACTCACATTTAAATCCCATGTTGACATGGTGAGAGAAATCACTAAATAAGAAAGACTCAGTTGGGGTTTTATTACATATATTTGAGCAGAAATTACACAAATACAAACAAAGGCAAAACTAGGGACAACAAGTGGTAATACAAAACAAATAAGTGAATTTGTGCGCTTCCCAAAACACTACACACTGTTATTTACCCTTTAAGGAGGCAATATTCTTCGTATAATGTAAGGGGAAGAAAAACAGAGATAAAATAAAATAATTTAGTGTAGTATATTCAAACTAATCAGTGAACCAAAAGAAATATAATATATGAGGGTTCCACTCACATCTTCCTGAGCAGTACCCTGCTCAGTATCATGGGTATTCGGGAGCCCCTCTAGGGGTCTTGAATTCACAGGTGTTGTCAGATGGTCCTCGAGGTCATAAAGAATAGGACAGGGGAGGAAGGAGATATACCGTATTTGCTCGATTATAAGACGAGGTTTTTTTCAGAAATAAAAGTCTGAAAAAACGACCTCGTCTTATAATCGGGGTCATTACATTTTCAAACCTCAGATCAGCCCCACTTACCTCCAATGACCCTTGCTTGCAGCCTCCTTGCCTGTCAGCTAGCCCGCTGCCGCCTCCGGAGCTCCGTGGAAGCGGATGAACAAACGGTGAAAAAAAAAGAAACGGAATCACGTGAGCGCTGCGTGACCCACGTGACCCGCGCTAGGAGCTGAAACTTTATCTGTAGTGAGCTCGAAGACAGGCTCACTGCAGATAAAGTCTCAGCCCCTAGCAGAGTCACGTGGGTCACGCAGCGCTCACGTGACTCTGCTTCTTTTACCAAGTGAATGCTGCATGATGCAGCATGCCATCATATAGCCCTGCCTACCAGTTTGTAGTTCATTGATGGGGAGCACATCAATGAACTACATCTCCCATGATTCTCAGACTGCCTTAATGGTGACTGAGAATCATGGGAGATGTGGTTCCTACAGATGTGCTACTCATCTCTGAGCCACTGACGGATAAGCAGGTCTGTAACAGTGCACAAGAAGGGAGAGAAGTCGGTCCTCATTAAATCCACTGGCAATGAGAAATCCAGAATAACAGTTATGCTGGCAGCACTTGCAGATGGAACAAAACTTCCACCATACATTATCCTGAAAAGGAAAACCATGCCGAAAGAAACCCTGCCATCAGGAGTGATAGTCAGAGTTCAAGAGAAGGGGTGGATGGAAGAAAGCCTCGTTCTAGACTGGCTTAAAGTTGTTTGGGGAAGACAGCAAGGAATCCACTGCAAGAAAAGAGGAATGCTTGTCCTTGATGCATTCAGAGGACATTTAACCCCAAATGTTAAAAAGCAGGTTTCAGAGATGAACACTGATTTGGTCATCATCCCTGGAGGTATGACCTCACAGTTACAAGTGCTGGATGTTGTGGTTAACAAGCCATTTAAAGACCATTTAAGAAGACAGTACAACGCATGGCTCCTTTCTGATGATCACGCTCTGACTCCAACAGGAAAAATTAAGAAGCCTTCCATCAGTCTTTTATGCGAATGGGTACTTCATGCCTGGAGCCTGATTTCTGCTCAAAGCATTGTTCTGGGCTTCAAGAAATGCTGCATTACTAATGCCACTGATGGCACAGAGGATGATATCTTGTGGGACACACCACAGAGCAGCACTGCTAACACAGGAGACTATGAGGAGGAGGAAGATGATGATGATGACGATATCATTCCAGTTATCATTGTTTAAAAAAGAAGAAAACTGTTGTTTTTCCCTCTGATAGTTTTTATTTAAACATGTTTTTAAGTTATATGTTGCAGATAATCTAGTTTTTACATGTTTTAACGATTAAACAATGCTTTATGGCAAAAAAAAAAGTGGTTTTGAATTTTTTCCCCATATGGTAGTCTTATATTCAGGCCGTAACTTTTTTTTTCCTAATAAGATCCAAAATGTGGGGGTCGTCTTATAATCAGGGTCATCTTATAATCGAGCAAATACGGTATATAAAAGCAAACAGCAAGCAGCTGCAAAGTGCATGTAGTTCCAGACTTGTAAGGTGCATAAAGTTCGAGGAAAATGCTCCTCTCCCACACACAACACGTTTCTCCTAGTTCAGGCTTTCTTAAGTGTGTTAACAGTTAAAGGCGCAGTGTACTCTATTTTGTTTACTGTAACAAGTGGTAATGATTACGTCTCATTATATCATATAATCCTCATGGAAATCAGTGTGTAATCATGACAGTTTCCATTGAATTTAGCTTTTTTGAGACATCTTTCTATACAATGCAATATTACATTGGCTGGGTTTCCTGTGCAGTACCTGGAATACTTTATTTGACTTAACGAATGTTGGAAGCTGCCTACTATGTTCCTCTGTCCCTCTTGGCAGGAAATTAGCTCTGCCTTTTGATTGTGGCACTTTCCATTTATGATTGAATTTGACTCTGTTCAAGGGGAAGAAAAAGGTCTGATCTCGTGGCACTGTACCATCAATGTCAAGTTTAACTATCACATTTGGGCATTTGGGCATACGTAATAGCCCCTGATATATATTATATCTTGGGGCTATCTGGTTCAAACTTTATTTGGCTGACTCATTCATTTATATTTTAGATAATACATTTCTTTAAGCAATAATAATATAACAATATAATATAACCAGCTCTGAAAAACAGAATTTTTACTAGCTTGTGTCAGTTTGTTTGTGCGGGCTAATTATTTTGTTTTCCTGAATCCCTCTTGTTTTTCCTTTCCCCTGGTTATTTATTTCATTCCTGCTCCATAAAAAGGCCTCAAGCAATCTGTGTTTCCTCTGCTCTGAATTTTATCTTATCAAAACCTTTTATCTTTTTATAAATCACCAATATTTTAAAAGAGTGTTGGAAAATGTTGCTTCCAACAAAGAGCAGTATAAAAAGATATTGTCTAAGGAATCAAATTTTATAAATCTGTGACGATTGGCTTGTGCTTATTATAGCTCCTAATTTTGGAATCTATACTTGTGAGGCGTTTCTTTTTTATTACTATCCCTACATATTCATTTTATGCCCTTTATTAGTTGTGTGTATTGGTTTATTTCGTAGGATTTTGGAACTCAATATATGTAAGAACTCTGTTTATGTATAGGGCGTACACTATTGTCATTGTGTGGTTTATTTATTGTATATAGTACATAGTGGATAACATGATAGCATGGTGTTACTTATTCTTAATGATAACTCATGGCTAGATGAGTATTTTGGGGACTATAGATGTCACTCACCTAGGGAATTTGTGGCCTAAAATATATGGGCTTAGCAAGGCATATAAGGTGTGCAGTCATTTTGTTTCCCTCCTTTTTATATAACCAAGCAAGGTTTTTCATCTCACCCTCCCTTTGTATTGTCGACCGGTTTTATCCATTTGTTTTTTATTTTAGTGGAATAGTTGTTCCCTACAGTTTCAATGGATATCCTCGTATTGCAGCGTCAAGGCTTGGCATCTGATATGCCTAACACTGAAGTATGTAAATTAAAATTCAAATATAGATATATCGGTAACAAGTATATGGTAATAGCACTATACTGGACAAATAAAGCTGCAACCAACAAAGTGACTAAACCCCTAAGTCAAAAGATAAGACATATAATAATACATAGTGTGAAAATGCGTTAAAGAAAGAATAAACCATTTTTTTTACTTGGAAGGAGCCTGTGAATTTTGGGCAAAATTCATCCAGCACCTTTATCCCACTTATACTGTTTGATCAGTTGTCTACCATTGCTGTATTTGCCATTGACATTTGGCTGACAGATGAACATCTACCTTTCTACCTCAATGTAAGATCTTTAATGCTTCATTAAATATTTTTCTACATGATTAAGTATACTTGCTTGGAGACCATTCTACAACCCAAAAGCTGGCATCTGGCATATATCAAGATACCATCTATACTCAAGGCTTATTTGTCAACTATGTTTATGAGTGCATATATGGGAAATCTATGGTTATCTGTTATTTGAACATATTGAACTATGTTTCTTTGTTCTATTCTCTTATCTTTTACTAGTAAATTTGAGAACTACAAATCAATTCCTTATAAAATATATAAGGAATCGATATATATTAATATTAAAATGAACTGCTTACAGACAGGATAGTGTACATTAGAAACAAAGAAAGAAAAAAAGAAAAATTGTTTATTTTTATTATTTTTCTTTGTCTATAATATACATTATTTATCCAGTTTTTGAGCAGTTAATTTTAAAGTTAATTCACACTTTTTAATTGTACTTTATGGACCTGCTAGTGTCTCACTGACTAATGAATTTCCTGGGGGGCAGGCACTTTGGGGCAACCTCTTGGACTCTGCTGGTGATGCAATGACACATATCTCCTTCCATTTTTAGTGCTTGTGACATCCAGTTTGTTTTGGACGCCCACCAATGTCAATATGGTGGGTTGGTGGTCCATACTTAACGATCTACCATATAACTATATAAAAATGAATGCTGGACAAATGGACTACATTCCTCTCTGTCCTGTAGTTATTTTAATGTTTTCTCCTGAGGAATCTGAGTTCAATCTCAGGGAAATGCATCAAGGTTATTACCCAAGGCCAGGGCACCACAGATCACCACATGATCAACATTGTAAGAACTGTGGGAGTCAAGTGTTATTTAATTGGTGAATGTGCATGACATATATTGTTATGCCAAACACTTCTGTTAAGTTTTTATTAGTCCCTTATTTGGCTGTTATTGTGGATATTGCATCATTGGTGTCGTATTATATTAAAAGTGGTTTTGAAATATCCTGGCTACCGCCCATCCTCAACTCTCTTGAAAATAAGTTTTAACCCACCACAAGCTCCTTCTGTGAGTACATTGGACTCCGTCTTCAAACCTGCTGGGCATTCCAAGCCCCAATACAAAGAAACAGACAGCAGGCAGGGAGACAGACTTCACTGTAAAGTGTACAAAATCTGTGTATTTATTCCGTAAAAAGTTGTGCGGTTGCAGAACAAATTACTCCATTCAGTCGCCTTACGCGTTTCATGCTGTTTGGCACTTAACCATGGGCATAAATGTGACAACACAGGTCTAGGCTCTACATACTGCATGCTAATTCGGAATTAGTTCTTGATACTTAGCACCTTGATTGAATGTAGAACCTGCCCCTGTGTCCACACTTAATCTTCCAGATATCCACAATTTGTGCAAAAATCAAACAAGAATAACCATAATTGCATATGAAGTGCAAAAAATTAACACAAATTTACATTAACATTTACATATATAACTTAAAATCAATTTAATGATGAATAAACCGATGCCATTGTATTTTCGTTTGTTCTAAAGTGCTTTTGAGAGCTGTCACATAAAACACATAATGCTAAGGCTGAGATGACTCACATTATTTTGTTTTGTATAAATGAACTATAAGTAATTCCAAAGTTGCATATCAGGTAACAAATCAGCTTATATGAAAACCATGTAATAAAATATAAAGGAATACAATCAAATCTCGAAAGAACTCACAAAACTACTTGTATTTCAGGTTTGTATAAGAGGTTAAACAGGTACTAAATTCTTTTACAAAAAACGTAGTCAGCTGTGTGCAGATTAGCAGAATATTGATGAGGCATCGTAACAAAATATTTAAGTGACCATAGTACGAGTGAAGTATAGCGAGAGCAATGCAAAGAGCAGTCTTATGGTTGCACACTGTGTATAATAAGTGGCAGAACAGCCATGATGAAATGAATTGAAAGTTAATAGGAGAAAAAATTGAAAGGACTTATGCTACTGACTTTGTCCGTGTGCGCACGGCTATCTCCCTTCTCACAGGGGGTCCCAAGTCTAGGGCACATCATTTATTACAACATAATCATCCCTCTCTGGCTACTTGGGTGGCCTTCCGGCAATCCTTAGATGCTTTATATGAAGACCCACATCAAGTCGCCGTGGCCGAATCATCTATCAGATCACTCAGGCAGGGCCATCACCCTGTAGAAGATTACACCTCCGAATTCCGCCGCTTGGCCGTTGAGACCACATGGAATGAGCCAGCCCTTATTCACCAATTTCGGCTAGGACTCTCAGAGATGTTAAACGATGAAATAGCCCGAGTGTGTCTCCCCGGTACTCTCGAAAAAGTCATTCAGTTGGTCACTCAAATCGACTGGAGACTTCGAGAACGTCGCATGGAACGGATGGCCCATCAGGCTCCTCTTCCTAAACCCCCCAAGCACCCCGCGAACCACCTCAGTTCCCTCCTCCAACTCTTTGGAAGAACCCATACAGATAGGAATGGCCCGGGGACCCCTCTCAGATTCCGAACGGAACAGAAGAATCAAGGCCAACCTTTGCATGTATTGTGGAAGCGCTGATCATCTAGTACTCCAATGTCCCAAATGTCTCTCGAGAGGTAAGCCCGACACCTCGGATACTGCCATGTTATTTGGATGTGCGGCCTCTCATTTCTCTTTACAGTGGGATGAAAATAACGCACCACAAATGGCCATCCTGGATTCCGGAGCCAGCGATTGCTTCCTAGACATACAGCTCGCTCACTCCTTACAGATTCCTCTTCGAGTCAAGAAACAATCTCTTACCGTCCATCTCGTGGATGGAAGCGCAATACAATCAGGTCCTGTGACACACAAGACGCTTCCCCTCACTCTACTCATTGGTTCTCGACACAAAGAAACCCTTAATGTTTAATATTATCAAATCCCCGTTATTTCCTGTAATTTTAGGACTCCCTTGGCTTCGCAAGCATGACCCTAGCATCCGGTGGTCCCTTGGAAGGGTGGTCTTCTCCTCGTTATTTTGTAAAGATCATTGCCTTGCCTCTGCAGTCCTTGCTCCAACGCTACATTCTTCAACCACACCCAACACCAGTCTTCAGCTCCCGGTGCAGTATCTTCCCTTTAGTAAAGTCTTCGACAAGAAAGAGGCTGAACTTCTTCCCCCACACCGCTCCTATGACTGTCCGATAGACCTACTACCTCGAGCCGCCATTCCATTCAGGCGTATATTCCCCTTATCAGAACCAGAGTTGGCGGTACTCAAGGACTATTTAGAAGACAGTCTACGGAAGGGGTTCATTCAACCATCAACCTCCCCTGCAGGGGCCGGAATTTTCTTCATAGGGAAGAAGGACCATTTGTCGATTATCGAGAATTGAATAATATCACAATAAAGAACAAGTACCCACTACCTCTCATACCAGAACTTATGGATCGTCTTAGAAAAGCCCAAGTCTTCTCTAGGCTCTATTTATTACGAGCCTACAATTAGGTTCGAATCCGAAGGGAGATGAGTGGAAAACGGCATTCCGAACTCGTTATGGGCACTTCGAATATAATGTCATGCCCTTCGGTCTCTGCAACTCTCGAGCCACCTTCCAACATTTCCTCAATGATGTGTTTTGGGACCTGTTAGACTAGTGTGTGGTGGTGTATCTAGATGATATTCGTGTTTATTCATCTTCGTTACAAGAACATCGAGAACACATGAGGTTGGTCCTCACCCGCCTTCAAGAGAACCACTTGTATGCCAAGATTGAGAAGTGCATTTTTTAAGTCACCACAGTATCCTTTCTGGGGTATATCATCTCGCCCCGGTCGTATTCAGATGGACCCTTCTAAAGTCTCGGCCATCCTAGAATGGCCTGTACCCACTACGGTGAAGGCTGTTCAACGATTCGTGGGGTTCTCAAATTTCTATAGACGTTTCATAAAGAACTTCTCCCAAATTGTCCAACCCATCACAAGTCTAACTAAGAAACAGACTCCTTTCAAGTGGACCTATCAAGCACAACAGGCATTTCAAAACCTAAAGGAAAGTTTCACAAATGCCCCCGTTTTGGCCATCCCAGAACCCAAACAAGCATACTTTCTCGAAGTGGATGCCTCTAATTATGCAGTTGGAGCCATACTATCCCAACGATCCTCTAAAATCGGAATCCTCCACCCAGTATCGTACTTCTCCAGGAGACTCACAACCCCAGAAGGTTACTACAGTGTGGGAGATCGGGAATTGCTGGCCATCGTGTTACCCCTTCAAGAATGGAGACATTTATTGGAGGGAGCTCTATATCCAATCACGGTTTTCACCGATCACCATAACCATGAATATTTAAGAACAGCCAAAAGGTTATGCCCCCGACAGGCCAGATGGGCTCTCTTTTTTACCCGCTTCAAGCTCCACATAACTTACCGTCCCGGAAGCAGGAACGGGAAAGCAGACGCCCTGTCTCGAATCCATGAACCTGTTCAAGTTAAAACTCCTTCGGATGATACTATCCTCTAATCTCACCATTTCATGGCCACACAGACAACTCTATTAGAGAAGATAAAAAGATAAAGTCAAAAACACCTACTTTCACCCCGCTTACCTCCTCTCAGAACAGAACAAGGCCTCTTTTATAAGGAAGATCTCCTGTTTGTTCCTTCGGGTGCCCGAGATGAGGTCCTTCAGGTCGTTCATGATCACCCTTTGGCCGGCCATGGGGGATTAAAGAAAACTCTCACTCTAGCCCTAAGACATTTTTGGTGGCCTACAATTAGAAGTGACGTTCAACGGTATGTTCAAGCTTGTTCGATCTGTGCCCGCAGTAAGGGAAGTCATCAACAACCTTCCGGACTTCTACAGCCCCTGCCTATCCCTAATCAACCCTGGGAGGCAATTACAGTGGACTTCATCGTTGATCTACCTATTTCCCACCAACACAATACCATCATGATTGGTGGTAGATCGACTCACCAAGATGGCACACTTTATCCCTGTATCCCAGCTTCCTACTGCGGCTGTCACAGCAGAATTGTTCATCAGCAACGTCTTTCGTCTGCATGGTATCCCTCGCTCTGTCCTGTCAGATAGAGGAGTCCAGTTTACTTCAAAATTTTGGAAAGCCTTCTGCCAAGGACTAAAGATTGAATGCCTATTAACCTCAGCCTACCACCCTCAATCTAATGGGCAAACCGAGAGGATACATCAAATACTAGAGCAATATCTCAGGTGTTATATCTCCCATACCTAAGACAACTGGTATCTTATGTTACCATTGGCCGAATTCTGTTACAACAATCATCTGCAACGTTCCATTGGAATGTCCCCTTCAAGGCTAATTACGGATTCCATCCCACATTCATCCCTCATTACACCCAGGTCAAAACGGTCCCCACTGTTACTGATCGTCTACAACTCATCACACAAGGAATAGACCAATTGAAACAACACCTCTCCCAAGCTCAAGAGAACTACAAAAAGCAAGCTGATCGACACCGTAGAGACTCTCCTGTCTACCAAGTTGGGGACAAAGTCTGGCTATCATCCATTAACCTTAGACTTCCAGGCCCCGCTAAAAAACTTGAACCCAAATATGTTGGTCCCTTTTCAATCACCCTTATTGGTAAATCAGCTGTCCGTCTTCAGCTTCCTGACACTTGGCGTATTCATCCCACCTTCCATACCTGTTTGCTCAATAAATGGGTACCCAATTCTCGCACGAGAGGATCACAACCTCCTCCCATTCTTATGAACGGCTCCGAGGAGTATGAAGTCGACCAGATCCTTGATTCCCGTATCCATCGTGGAAGGTTTGAATACTTGGTGCAGTGGAAAGGATATGGGACTGAAGAAAACTCCTGGGAACCTTTATCTCATGTTCATGCTCCCACGAAGACTAGAGCCTTCCATAGACTACACCCAAGTCATCCTACTCCTTTACACGACCGGAGGTTGTGCCTCAGGGGGGGGGGGCTCTTTGGGGGTTCCAGACCCCATTTCCCACCAAGTCAGGGTCCCTTACCTGCACCCATTCCCGTTGCTGCCCTACGGAGGGGAATGTTGGTTCCCACCCCTGATGATATCTATGCACCTAACAGTATATGGAGTGCCAGAGGAAAGCTCTTTACAATTTTAAGTAAAAAATGCAAAAATGTTTTTTCCATTAATACAAATCTCTGTTTCTCTCCCACCCCAAGATATTCTTTGCATTCCATTAGCCACCTCAGGCAGTGGAACGGAGCAACAGGAAAGCAAACACTCTTTTTTTTTTTTTTAAATGGCAGTCAAAGGTTTTCACAGTCAAGAAGAAACATTCCAGTCAGAGGAATGATATAATTAATCAATTGTCACACAATTTTGTCAGCTGTTAGATATAACATTTATAAAAAGGATAAAAACATTTCTAAAAAAAAAATGATTTTCTTTAACTGATTCCCTTGCATATGCATAGTGAATCTGCCTCCTTACTTAATCCATCCATGTCTTATAGATAAGCTCTTCCTAGTAGTTTGCTATTTGACTATACTTTCCATTATGACATAAAATAATAATTTGATATTTTTTGTTTTTCATATGAACAGAACAATATTATCTCTGGAGATGTTGAAGGATGTTTAGTAATGAAATCAGATCAAAATCATTCTCCTTCACAAAGGAAATGAGAAAAGCTTTTTTTCTGTTCAAGGGAAGACATAGATGTGTGTGAGCCCGATCTGTAGATTAACAGACAGCATAATATCCATCTAGGTTGTGTTCGAAGTTTGTGGTGTGTAACATGTTATCATATGCCTCCTTCCATCATTTTTTCACATCCTCATACAGGAAAAGTAGATATTATAATAAACAGTATAGCATGACTTACAAATCGTGTCATCTATGATAACATAGGCAAAACTGAATTGATGCTATATGATGTTTCTATTCTGACAGTCTTCAGAGACTTTAAAACAGACAAACCAGAGATGTTCAGCATCAAATAACTATATTGTGCTTTATTGTGATTGGCCATAAACCCTGTTTGCCAATTGAGATGGCCGAGGATCCTTGCTTCTCCAAAGAGAACCCATTGGGTTAAAACATTGGGTGTCACTCAAAGGCTTGATAAACATATTATATGATTCTGTTCTTTGACTCCTGATAAAATATTATTAAAAAACTTCATGCTATATTTTGCTCGGTAATATGAATAGCACCAACTGAAATTGAACTTACATTGTGTTTTCATCAGCTTTGATGAAACTGTTGCATGATACATACTTTTAATGTATTAAGCAAGATACCACAGTTGTATATATATATATATAATGTATACAACTGTTATTGTAACACATTTATAGAAGCTTATAATACACTTTACCAAAGGTATTCCTGTAGCGGATGTCTTGAATGTACATGAAACACCCTATTTTCCTAAGAAAGAGGGATACCAATTTAGAACGCATAACTAATGATTTTGTCCAAAAGAGGCCTTCCTGCCCTGACATGATGGGCTTATGTCAGTAGACCCTCCTCACCTCTGTATAGACAGTTTTTTTTCGAGAGGTTGGGGGGGTGTATGTTCATGTTATCCCCATGAACATTCAGATCACTAGCCAGGCGTTATGAAGTTTAGCAACTTGTTTTATATCAGTGCAGGTATACATAAAATAAAATTTTGATTCATGTTATGATTTATTTTAATTTTGTGTATATTAATATTTGATAGACTTATTATGGGCCAACCTATCTTGTGGCTGCTAAAAGCAACTCATTTTAGTCATTAATTAAAGCAGTTTTAATTCTTGTTTTCTTTTTTTCTTACAATTTTATTTGAGTATGTCAAATTGATTTTGTAAAACTTGTGAAATGACTGCTGAATTATACAGTTACAGATGTTAAAAATGCAGAGCTAAAGTGTCAAATGATCACTTACAAAACAACCAGCAACTCAAAGTGTTGGCAGGTTTCTTGAATGGTGCTGTCCCACCTATAAAAACATCAGACAGACAATGCAGTATGTTAAGTAGATACGAATCCCTAATCTCTCGGTTTATTGCTTACTCCAAGGGATGTCAAACTCATGTACTCTAGAACAGGGGCATCCATCTGACAGCAAGGTGAGAACTATTTATATTCTCATTATCTCTTTAAATGTGTAGTATTATTTAAACAGAGTTAATTTAAACTGTGTTTGGATTGTTTTCATATTACTGCTAAATAAAAAAAAATGTTCCCCCCAGTTAACCACTATGAGCATCTGGATGTTCTATGTCATCCTAAAATATATGGGCCAGGAGGTTTGCCGGATTGGTTCTAAAATACATGGGCCAAACGACCGTGAGGAAGACATAGAATGTCCTCTGAGCAGAGCATATTGCGGCCCTCCGCAGCACTCACTTTGAGCATTGGTTACATTTAATTTCAAGCACTCCTTTGTGGTGGTGTGTGGTCTTTCAATATTTCAGCAGGCACCAACAGAATCTGCAAAGAACCCTTGATCGGGTCTATGCCACTGTGTCCATTGATCCTGATCACTCTGTCATTGGGGGCAGGAATACAAAATCGCCCTCTTTTTGTCCTTAAGAACCTGTTTTTCACTTTAAATATAAACAGTTTAATGTGGCCCAATGCAAATATGAATTACTGATCATGTAGCCCACTCTCCTGCTTGAGTGAACAAATGTGAAGGGAATATGGTGTGATTCATACAGTTATCTGTCAGTTGTTCCATTCTCTTATCTTTTCAAACCATTCTCTGGTTTTACAGAAGCAGCATTAACCTCCTCTACTACCTGCAAATTTCATCCCTATTACAAAACAATTGTAAACATTGCAATTAACATATTAGATATTCCAATCAGTTTTAATAAATATACTGCTAATACCAGGCTTAAAAAGTCATTTCTAGTAAAGACTATTAAGCTTTTTATAAATACTTGTCTGACTGGACACTGTGCTTAGGGCTACTAGCCAGCCAGTATTTTTAGCTGGCCTATAAAGCATCGGCACGAGGCAAATATAAGCTTATGGAGGCAATAACATGGCCATTATTTTTATGTACAAAAAGTGGCAAATCTAACTATTTTCAACTAGGAGCTGGACACTTTAATACTTCATTTTAATACTTTAATCACAATTACATACATATACAGTGGGTAGACAAAACACTAAGAGAAATTGAAGCTATATCATAAATAGAATTTCAACCTTAGATCCTCCAGGCTCTGGGGTTCTTTTTTGTTTCAGTACCTGCAGAGATGAACTCTCTTCCATTTCAGTCTTCATGATATTTTTATTCCATTTTTTACATTTTCTATTTCTATGCTATATTTGTATTTTAAACGTCCGTAGTACCCCATTTGTTTCCAGGGTATATGCTTACTCCTTAAGAGGGAATTCATCTATATCACTGTATTATTATGATGAATTTGTTTGACTATACTTATATTCAGTTTATTTTTAATGATGTCACTTTTATGTTCTCTAAATCTAGCCTTCACCTGCCTTAAGATTTTACCTATTTTACATATTGGAATCCACAGGGGAGTGTGAGAACATAAACTATAAATTTAAAATAGCAGTTAAAGGAATCCAGATATGACACATTCTTCTCAAACATTTATCGATGACACAAGAGGAATCCTAATCAATATCTCATGCGTCTTTAATGATAATATGTGGATGATCCATTCTGATCTTTAAGGGAACTCTTACAATTATTATGTATTCTATATGCCAGAAAATGCTCAAAGTTTCTAGATCTAAAGAAGAAATTGAGATTATAAGCAGAGACTGCTATTCAAATATTCCAGGGTTTCACCAGGGTCTTTTAAAAGTATTTGATATGATGAACTGAGTGGTATAATAAATAAAGGATTGATGGAGTGCATTACTTCAATGGTTTATTAACCTTTTGCTGCACCGTTTATTCTATATGTGTGATCTTTTATAAATTAATGAATTCATATAGTTACTAATTTAGATTTATTTAGTTTATGTTACATTGATATCAGTATAATATAAATGTATTTCCATACATATATATTCAACTATTTCATCAGCAGTAGTGTATCTTCCACAAGGCAAACAAGGCACTCGCCTAAGGCGGCACTATAAACGCAGACATCTCTCTATAACTAGTTGCATTTATGCTTATTTTAATTATTTAATATTCTATTTAATAAAAATGTTATTGAAAAATTGCATTCCTATTTTTTATTCCCTTTCTCTGCACCCACATTGCACCTAAAGGACTTAACACAGCATCGTACAGTAACGATTTGTAACTTTGCTCCACAGAACTAGCCAGTGTCACTTTCCACATAGTACATGTTATTTTGCCCCACAGACCATACCACAGCATCACTTTGCCAATTAAAATATGCCACTATTTAACCCCTCGATGTGCCAGGATTTAGCCATTCAATATGCCAGGATTATTTTGCCAGTCAATATGCCATGATTTAGCCATTCAATATGCCAGGATTTAGCCATTCAATATGCCAGGATTTTGCCCCCCAATATGCCATTTAATATGCCAGGATTTTGCCCCTCAATATGCCAGGAGTTTGCCCCCCAATATGCCATTTAATATGCCAGGATTTTGCTCCCAATATGCCATTTAACATGCCAGGATTTTGACCCACAATATGCCATTTAATATGGCAGGATTTTGCTCTCAATATGCCAGGATTTTGTCCCCCAATATGCCAGGATTTTGCCCCCAATATGCCATTTAATATGCCAGGATTTTGCTCTCAAAATGCCAGGATTTTGACCCCCAATATGCCATTCAATATTGTCGGATTTTGACCCCCAATATGCCATTTAATATGCCAGGATTTTGACCCCCAATATGTCATTTAATATTCCAGGATAGAGCCAATTAATTTAACAGGATTTTGCCCTCAATATGCCATTCAATATTGTCGGATTTTGACCCCCAATATGCCTTTTAATATGCCAGGATTTTGACCCCCAATATGCCATTTAATATGCCAGGATAGAGCCAATTAATATACCAGGATTTTGCCCTCAATATGCCATTTAATATGCCAGGATTTTGACCCCCAATATGCCATTTAATATGCCAGGATTTTGCTCTCAATATGCCAGGAGTTTGCCCCTCAATATGCCAGGATTTTGCCCCCAATATGCCATTTAAGATGCCAGGATATTGCCAATTAATATGCCAGGGTATTGTCAATAATTATGCCAGGGTATTGCCACTTAATATGCCAGGATATTGCCAGTTAACATGCCAGGATATTGCCCCTCAGAATGCTCGTTATGCCACCCTCCTCCCCCCTTCCCCAGACCCCAGTACTTACCTCCTTCCTTGCTGCTCTCTCCCGGTGCAGGTCCGTGGCTGTGAGGGAAACGTTGTGCGCTCCCCTCCAGCCGCGTGGATCAGTAAAGTTTGTTTAAAAAAAAGTTTGAACAAACTTTATTGATCCGCGCGGCTGGAGGGGAGCGAACAACGCTTTCCTCACAGCCACGGATCTGCACCGGGAGACGGCAGCAACGAGGTAAGTTTTTGATTTTTTTTTTTTAATGCAGGGGTTGCCGGCAGCACGGGTGTCACCCCCGCTGGGGGTGTCACCCAGTGCGATCCACCCCCCCCGCCCCCTCTTGTGACGCCACTGCCAAGGATAACAAGATGGATGGCAGCAGCCTCCATTTTCTGTCAGTTTTTGGATATCTTTCTGTGTGTTCAAATCTTATTCTGTGTCTCTGAGGATAAAAGAAAGTCTTCCACATTCCTAACGCAGGAACAGATAAGGTGGACATTGTTAATGGAAGGTTTATGACTCTAGCCACATCTCATTGTATGTATCACAGTGTACAAACAAGAGGAGAAAGGGGGGCTGAAGACACAGACTGTGAGATTATTCGGATCTTAGATTTGAAGAATCTAATAAAGGTTATTATAAACACACCTAAATAATTATATCACACCTTCACTAATAAATATGTAAAGTATAATTAATCCTACATATTAATTAGAATAGTGTTTTTATTGTTTTATTAGTGTGGTATACATTTTATTATGAGTTTTAATCTAATGTGGAATGATAAGAATAAGAATATTTACTCTAATTTGAATTTGTACTAACACTTCTATACATTTCAACAGTTGTATTTTCTCACATTATACTCCCAATCCAGGTACAGCTATAAATCATGACATTATTTAATTTAAATTAAACACACCCATCACTTTTAATTGGCTAAAAGTTTCAGAGAGCAGGGTGTGAGTCTGAGATAAGCTTTGGTTTATGAGTTGATATTTGAGAGTGTAGAGGGGAGACCTAAAAAGACCTGAGGGGAGACTGATTTTGGAAGAGGGGGAGAGCTGCCACTAGTGGGTTGAGAGATGGGAATGTTTTAGAAAAGGGCTGAGTCTCTGTCCTTCTGGAGAGAACTCAGGAATATGAGGCTTTTAATAGCACATGTTCACAATAACAATATACATCTCCATACACATAGTATTGAGCTTAGTCTCATGGGTAACTTTGGTTCTAGCATAACCTCTATTTTTATGGATGTGATTAGTGTATGTATTTGGGTAAATTAAACTAAATTCCCACAATTTATGGGATCTATATGTTTGAGCCTGTTTTTTTTTTATCCTTCATCCTTTCTGCAGAAGGAAGCCAGAGGAATATCCCATAGATATTACCAAGAATCAGAAGTTTTTATAGTCTAGCTATTCACACAAATATGTAATATCTAATCTCCAGAGATTATCTAAGATTCTTATTCTTAAAGTCTAGATAGAAAGCATGCATTGTCATTTACTGAGCAGATCAAGAAATAGCCACATTGAGTTATATGATTTAGTAATATTACCTTAACTAAGCAGTGTATATGCTGGTAATTTGTAGGTAATTATGGTGCTTTGATCACAGGTTTAATAATATCTGAAAATATAAAATGAACGGTCCAGTCTTCTCCTGAGGAAGCCGTGATTGGAGCTCCGGCGAAACGCGTAGAGACAGAGACTTCAGCAGCTGCAGTTCTTCTCCCTGATCCTGCTTCTTGCCAAATCCAGGTTAAGTTTTTCGTTCCAGTCCTGGACTTTCTGCACTTTTGACTATTATCTCCTGTGAGTTTGTTTTTAGCAGGGGCCATTGTTTTTACCATCAGTCTGGTCCTGCACATGTTGTTCTGTCATTTTATATTTTCAGATATTTTTAAACCTGTGATCAAAGCACGATATTTCCAATGAGTTTTCTACAAATTCGTTTGTGAGTGTATTCATCACCAACTGTGTTGATACAATTGGTGTTTCACAATATTGCACCATTATTGTTTTTGTGTGTTTTTTCAACTTAAGGTATCCACTATCTCGCGCCATTCTGCTTTTCTTGCTATATGTTGTTTATGGGCATTCTGGAGAGTGCTTCAGAGGGCTGCGTTTTTTTGTGTGTGATACCGCAAGTATTATTATTGTTATTTATACTAAATTCTAGCACTTTGTTTATTTGCACAAACCACCCTGTTTTCTGCAATTATGGTGTTCTATCAGTAACTATGTTAACTAATAATCGATGTAGGTGTGGTTATATCTAAATAAAATGCATGGCCATCTAGCGGTGAGAAACGTAACTGCACAGTAAATTATACCACATGCATGTTGATACAGCTACAGAGCTGCATAATTCATGTTTTATCTTATTTACATAAGTCATGCATGTGAATTATGATTAACATCTATTGATTTTGTATTTTGTTGTTACGCTATTTTGCTTATTAAAAAATAGGGAGATTAACCCAGCGCTTAATCTTAATGTGAGCTGCACTTAATAAGTGTGTTCCTAAACCACACAAAACATACAAAAATTACAAAACAGAAAAAAAGTGCGCTTTACATAAACTGTGGAATATATGTAGTACCTAATATATACAATAGGTGAGTGAAAATGGTGATACAAAAGTAACTTCAGGAGAGATAAAATCTCCCTTTGGATTTTGCACTCACAGACTCCAAGTATAAAATATGCTCATCAGACGATATTCTTAAAAAAGATTCGGTACTTCAATTTTCTTTAGAACTCCAAAGACAAGGAAGAAGTGGAACAACAGATGAGTGGCATAAAACAGGTTTTAATATAAAAAGAACAAATATCTGCTTACATGAAGGGTTTCCTGAGATCAGCAAGGTGGGCGCCACACTTTGGTCTGTATGAGGAAAAACGCTTCTGCAGTGTTCTTTAAAATGAAATAATAGCAAAGTCCTTAAGGTAAAAAGCAGGTGAGTCCAGCCGCTACGCGTTTCGCCTACAATGGCTTCAACTAGGCGTCTGGACTCCCTGCATAGTAACTGTCCTTTTAATCCGAAGTGAGAAAATCACTTCCGTGATCGTCATCTTCTCGCGAGGGTTTGACTTACACCATTCTCGGATCCATTTTCGTATTAACTTCAGTACGAAACTCCTATGTGTATGCCGAGTTACAGCTTTCGGATTAATAGACCAAAGTCGAATTCGAATCCTTCGTTTCAGTCTTCGTATAATGTAAACCGAAGGTATCTCGGATATGGTGCATTCGGAATTCGGTTTATAGCAGTCATTGTTCGTATCACCTCGGCTTACAGCAGGTATTCGAATATAAAGGAGAAAAGCACATAGAAACAAGTGTTCTATCACAAACGTATGTGAATATTAGCCAACTAGATGGGAAATGGCTATATGAATATCTAAAAAATGGTAAAATATCAAAAATTTATTACATAGTATATATAAAAATAGAAAAATCGAAATAGACAAAAATATAGTCTTTATATAAAAAAATCGAAATAGACAAAAATATAGTAAATATATAAAAAATTCAGTCATTATATAAAAAATTATTGCAAATCCCATATAGTAAGCTGCCTGTAAGTAGGAAAACATTACATAAAGTTATACAGTTCAAAGTCCGCATTTAATCCTTGCGGTTTAAGTGTATTGAGATTAAAAATCCATTTCATTTCTTTTTGACCTATATTTTTAATATTGTCTCCTCCTCTCCAGTGTTTTACAACTTTTTCTATGGCACACATTTTTAGGCCCTTTGGGTCCTTTTGATGATGGTCTAAAAAATGTTTCGAGAGGCTGTGGGTTAGTAGGCCATTTCTTATGTTCCTAACATGTTCCTCAATGCGTTTCTTAAATTGTCTAGTGGTTCTACCCATGTATTGAAGTCCACATGGACATTCCAGGAGATAAACCACATTAGTCGTGGAACATGTAATGAAATGATTGATTTTATGCCCTTGGCCATTTATTTTAGAATAAAAATCTGTAATGGGGTATTTCTGCGGTGTAATTGATCTGCATCCAATGCAGTTTAGGCAACCATAAAAACCAGGTTTACGAGTCATAAAGTGACTCGGTGCTGTACTAGCTGGTTTTGTCTCCCTAGTGTAATTTGATGTTAGCGATTGCTTAATGCTGGGTGCTCCTCTGAAGACAATTAGTGGTTTTTCGGGTATAATGGGTTTAAGTATATCGTCCTTATAGAGAATGTTCCAATGTTTTTTAATGATCTTCTTGATATGTTTAGATTTGTTATTATAATTAAAAATAATAGGAAGACTATTTTGGAATTTATTAGATACATGTTTCTCTTTATAATTTAGAAGAAGATTTCTATCTGTTTCTGCTATTTCTTTGATGGTATGATCTATATTGATTTGATCATACCCTTTTTCAATAAACTTCTCACGTAATATTTTGGTTTGTTCTTTATATTCCGTTAAGTCTGTACAATTCCGTCTTATTCTGGTACACTGGCCTTTGGGGATTCCTCTGAGCCAGGGGGGATAATGGCAGCTCGATTTTTCTATATAGTTATTGGCATCTACTTTCTTAAAGTGGTTTTTGGTTTTTAGTAGGCCATTTTCCACATATATTTCTAAATCTAGGAAAGTGATATGTTCTTTACTATATACAGTATTAAGGGTAATGTTGTTAGTGTTGTTATTGAGATGTTCAAGAAACTGATTTAAATCACTCTCACTGCCTTTCCATATAAAGATAAGATCATCAATATAACGATAGTATAAAATAAGGTTTGTTTGCCATCCATGTCCATCCCAGATAAACTTGTTTTCCCATTGTGACATAAAAAGATTGGCGTAGCTAGGAGCGAACCTGCTTCCCATGGCTGTACCCGTACTTTGTAAGTAAAAATTATCCAGAAACCAAAAAAAATTATGATTTAAAATTATGTTAATACCTTCTACTACATAGTCTACCTGATCAGTCTTAAGGGTGTTTTTATTGATTAGGCTGTTTCTTACAGCCTCACAACCTTGTTGGTGATCAATAATGGTGTATAGTGATGATACATCACTAGACACTAGGAAAAAATCTTCTTCCCATGTGACTGTTTTTAGAATATTTAATATACTTAAAGTATCTTTCAAATATGATTTTACTTCTTTCACATAAGGTTGAAGCACATGGTCAAGATATTCTGATAGGTTGGAAAACATAGAATCAATACCTGACACTATTGGTCTCCCCGGGGGGTTGACAGGATCTTTGTGTATTTTGGGTAGAAAATATATTACTGGTATCTTTGGGTTCATAACATTGATATAATCATATTCGTTTTTGGATAAAAAATTCCTTTCTTTACCTTTATCTAAATAACTGGTTAAAACTTTCTTAAAATCATTTGTGGGATCTTTTTTCAGTTTTTTATAGGTGTTCTCTTGGTTTAGTTGTTTGTGGGCTTCTTCAATGTAGTACTGTTTTGATAGTACTACTGTCCCTCCTCCTTTATCGGCCGGTTTTATGACCAACTCTTGGTCTTCTTGGAGGGATTTTAAAACGTTAAGTTCCCTTTTAGACATATTTTGATAGTCATATTTATTTGGTTTTAGTTTCCGAAAGTCATCCATTACTGCTTTTTCGAAAACCTCGAGTGCCCCTGACTTATATGTAGTGGGATAAAATTTCGATTTCTTTCTCAGTTTTGTCGGCATTTATATTGTTTGGGTCAACTTCTTTTGAAGTCTCTATTTTCGGTTTAAGAGCATAGAATCTTTTTATAGTGGAATTCCTGACAAATTTGTTGATGTCTATGTATGCCGCAAATAGATTAAATTTATTTGTGGGGGCAAATTTTAGACCCTTGCTTAGTACCAACAATTGTTCCTGAGACAGGGCTTTATGTGATAAATTAAAAATTCCTGATATATTTTTTGCATTTAGTAGTTTAGTCGTCTTTTTCCTTTGTAGTTTTTTACCCCCTCTGTTTCCTCTCGATTTCCGTTTGTATTTATCCTTTCTCTGGGGCCCCTCCAGTGTGTTTTTCTTCTGTTTTCTCTGTATCTTTCCCGTTGTTCTTTGGGTAGGGGACGTAACAGTCGGTGGTCTGAATCTAAAAAAGGAGATGTTTCTCCAGACTCCGACAGCACCTGAAATCTATTATTAGTTTCTATTTGATCGTTTCTTTTGTTAGCATTGGGGAATAATGGTCTGTTGTGCTGGCTAAGTCTAGTTAGCCTGGTTTGAATTGGGGTTCTTAAATTATTCGTGACTTGTCTGTCTGAGATAGTATCGGTTTTTCTCCATGGATGTTCATGACTTTGTTTTGTGTGGTAGTTAGTATATTGCTTGGGTTGTGTATTATGTTTATTATTCCTATAGTCAGATGGATTTCTGACTGTATTCATTTTATAATCCTGCATATCTCTATGATACTTTTTGATTTTTATCGTTCTTATTTCTTGTTCTATTTTCTCAATTTTCTTAACCGTATTGTCAGAGAGATCCCGATACAATGAGTTTGGAGTATAAGATCTTAATTTTTCTTGTATCTCCTGAATTTCTAAATCTAATGTGATAAGAGTTTTCTTTCTTTGTTTTATAATAACATTCATAAGTGAAAAAGTGCATTGTTCAAGAGCTTCATTCCAATCTTGCATAAAATCTATATCATCGGTATCAAACGTGGGGTGTTTAAACAGTCGTAAACCACGTGGGGTGATATTATCTTTGATATATTTTTGGAGAGTCTCAGTTTCCCATCTTATTTTTAGCTCCTTTATAAGTAGTTTTTCAAGTCTGTCCATCAGATCGGTAATATCTGGACAGGTTTCTATAGGATCGTTTGGGATTATATTGTCTCCAAAAATATCATCTACATTAATAGTGTAGTTGCGTCTATATTCAAATAACGCCATTATTTAGTGTAATACTCAATTGCCAACAGTGGATATAGCAGCTAGGTGAAATATAGGAAGTGAATCACAATATAACAAAAAATAGGGAGATTAACCCAGCGCTTAATCTTAATGTGAGCTGCACTTAATAAGTGTGTTCCTAAACCACACAAAACATACAAAAATTACAAAACAGAAAAAAAGTGCGCTTTACATAAACTGTGGAATATATGTAGTACCTAATATATACAATAGGTGAGTGAAAATGGTGATACAAAAGTAACTTCAGGAGAGATAAAATCTCCCTTTGGATTTTGCACTCACAGACTCCAAGTATAAAATATGCTCATCAGACGATATTCTTAAAAAAGATTCGGTACTTCAATTTTCTTTAGAACTCCAAAGACAAGGAAGAAGTGGAACAACAGATGAGTGGCATAAAACAGGTTTTAATATAAAAAGAACAAATATCTGCTTACATGAAGGGTTTCCTGAGATCAGCAAGGTGGGCGCCACACTTTGGTCTGTATGAGGAAAAACGCTTCTGCAGTGTTCTTTAAAATGAAATAATAGCAAAGTCCTTAAGGTAAAAAGCAGGTGAGTCCAGCCGCTACGCGTTTCGCCTACAATGGCTTCAACTAGGCGTCTGGACTCCCTGCATAGTAACTGTCCTTTTAATCCGAAGTGAGAAAATCACTTCCGTGATCGTCATCTTCTCGCGAGGGTTTGACTTACACCATTCTCGGATCCATTTTCGTATTAACTTCAGTACGAAACTCCTATGTGTATGCCGAGTTACAGCTTTCGGATTAATAGACCAAAGTCGAATTCGAATCCTTCGTTTGCTTATTGTTTGATCTTTATTTTATTTTCAAAAACTTATTATTTTATTAATAATTGTTGCATTGTATTTACTTTTGTAAAAATGTCATCCAAACTCTCTTTACACATAATGAATTCTTTATATGGGTATTTTTGGTTGGACCCATATATATATGAATGATCACTTTTTCATATTTTTAATGATTCATAATTTATAATTGAAAAAGAGGAAAGGCTGTAGAGCAGCAATTCCCAAAGAGGGTCTGTTTAAGTGGCACTCATGCAATTATATAATAAGTAAATAAAAAGAGACAGTCTGTATATTGAAAATGTAGACAATTGTAATAATAGATATTTAGATAAATCTTCTTTCTCTACAATAAAGGTCAGGGTGTTTTGTTTGATATACAGGATTGTATGCCTCTGATGTTATGATGGCATATTCAATATCAGATTCAGAGTGGGATCATGAACTGGCTGAAACCTTTGATTTACAAACAACCAGCAATGAGGGTGTCAATGGAACATTAACTGCACCAGAATCTACTATATTTAGTGATTTTAGAAACTATAAAAGTGTCTTACAGAAACAAATACGTAGTAAATGGGAGTTATGCACATTAAAATGATACTCAGAGCTTAAGATGATACCGAGAGGCTTGAGATTGCGCCTTAGCCCAGGCAATAATTTGACAAATCCACTTGTGGATAACTTTAAGGAAAAATGGGAAGCCCTACTGAGTGAATGCTCATTGGGGCTGATATCATTTATCATAGCAGATAACGAAGCAAGACTTGACAAATTAGCGATGGAAACAGTGGAGGCTAAGGCTAAAGTTGATAGCTGGTCAACAAATAGCCAGTTTGATAGGTTAAATGGAGACCTCCAGAAAGATTTAAAAAAATTGAGGGAGGAGATCAAAATTAGAAAGAGAAAGAAATTCTTGAGAATTCTTCAGAAGAAGGAGGTCTATTCTACTAGAAGACACAGGAATTCTAAGAGTTCATTATATACAGATATATCAGAATCAGATTCTGAAGGTGGTAATAAGAGTAGGATGGGAACAAACACAGATAGGCCTTTTTTAAAGCAATGGGTAGACGGAGGACGAGACGGGGTAGACGGAGACAAGGCATTGGGACAAACATAGACAAGGGACAGGGATTGAGAAAACAGTGGAGGAGAAACTATTAGTGGCTAACCTCTCTAAGATTGTTTTGGGACCCGAACATCTGGAAGTTCTCCAGAAAGGGCTCTCCTTTTCACCTACGAGACCTCTGGAAAAGTTCCAGGTCTGAATGGACCTTCATCTTTTTGCTAGACGCCTAATTTCGAAAAAATTATTTTCACATATGGGCAGGCCTATTAGTATGGACATCAGGCATCAACCTGTGATAGATGTTTTGACTGAATTGGAAGACACTGTTGATCAGGTGGGAAAGCAAGAGCATCCGAGTTTTTCCAACTTTAAACCTAGATCTAAATGGATGCCCCTCCTCTCGACAGTTCCCAGTGTTAATTATTTTGCTAAACTTGTGGAGTTAGAATTGGACTCTTTGTGGGTCCACTCTCGAGTGGAAGGTAATCTTAATCATAGTCAACGACGAGCATTAAGGGATCTCCAAAATATGACAGATATAGTGATTAAGGCCTCGGATAAGGGTGGAAATATAGTAGTAATGGATGAGAGTCTCTATATTTTTGAGATACGGAGGCAGCTTAGGGACAAAGATCAATATGAAGAACTTCATTGTAATCCCACTAATACTATAGTGTATAAACTGATTTCCAGACTTAATAAGGCCTTCCATTCAGGTTTGATTAATCTAAATGAATATAAAGCTTTAATTGGTAGCCACCCTGTTGTACCGACTTTTTATACGCTACCTAAAATACACAAAAATATGACCCATCCCCCAGGACACCCAATAGTTGCGGGAATAGGGGGCCCTTTGGAGAATGCAAGCTGTTATGCGGACCATATACTTTGTCCATTCCTGATGACCCTCCCATCTTACGTTAAAGACACCACAGATGTCCTTCAAAGATTAGAGGCATTAGTACTCACAGAATCAATGGTTTTGGTAACCATTGATGTGTACTCTTCAATCCCACATAGAGAGGGCTTAAGAGCATCGGAACATATTTCTGAGGAGCAGAGGCTCACGTTTTGAGGATAACACACATTTTGTATTGGATTTGTTGGAAATGATTTTGAGAAATAATTATTTTACATTTGATCTGAGTTTTTTTCTTCAGAGGAGGGGTACAGCCATGGGAGCCACATGCGCACCCACCTATGCATGCTTGCACCTGGGATTTTGGGAACAAGAGGTGGAAATCGATCAACTTGCAGGCATGGTGGATGCGCATGTGGCTCTCTGGGTGCGTTTCATTGATGATATCCTCATGTTATGGGAGGGTTCTATTGATGAACTATCTGAGTTCATGGCAGCTATCAATATCAATGATCAGAATCTCAAATTTACTTTTGAGTACAGTAAACAGGAGATATCCTTTTTGGATCTCAGGATTATAAAAATGGGTAATACTCTGGAGACAGATGTCTATAGGTGAACTATGGCTACTAACTCATTGTTGAGAGCCAAGAGCCATCACCCTCAGTCCCTCATTAGGGGTATACCTGTGGGTCAGTTTCTTTGGATTAGAAGGAACTGATCCTCAGATAGAAGAGATTTGGGGCACAGGCAGATGATTTGAGGGAGCATTTTCTCGAGAGGGGTATGATAGGAAGCGTATTGCCAGGGGTTTTCAGAGGGCTAAGACTACTAAAAGAGAGAGACTACTTTTGATAATAGTGATAAAGACAAGACCCCAGAAGTGGTCAGATTTATTTCTACATACAATGAGCAATGGAGTGATTAAAGAAAAATCCTAGACAAACATTGCAGGGTTTTACAATTGGATGCAGATATAGCACATTTTACTGGAGACTTTCCCCATCTAACAGCTAAATGGGCCCCCAATTTGAAAGATTTGCTGGTTAGGAGCCATTTTGTGAGATCCAAACCTAAGGACAATTGGTTAACTCAGGATATCACTGGAGATGGATGTTTCCCATGTCGTCAATGTAAGGCTTGCCGATGTATTGATAAAAAAACTAGTTGTCTTAACCCTAAAGGAGAGAGTTTTCAGATAAAGGGACATATTACATGCTATTCAGAGGGGGTAGTATATGCCCTCAAATGCCACTGTGACAAATACTATGTCGGGAAAACAATCTGCAGACTTCAGGATAGGATTTTGGAACACATGTCGGATGTAAGAAATAAGAACTTGGATAGCCGGTATCTTTGCATTACAGGGACTATCATGTTAGTAGAGTTGCAGATCTGAGAGCTTGGGGCTTGGAAAGGGTCCAAATGGGCTTTAGAGGAGCTTATGTTGCATTTGTCTTTATATATGTTTTTTTCTTGATTCATAATATATTGATGCACTGTGTATCCTTTTTGGTGATGTTTTTGAACAGGTGTTTTGTTAATTAATTTTTTATTGTCTGGTGCCTATCACGCGATCCCCGTATAGGGTACCCCGATTTATCTATTATTAAAATTTTCTACATTTTCAATATGCAGACTGTCTCTGTTTATTTACTTATTATATAATTGCATGAGTGCCACTTAAACAGACCCTCTTTGGGAATTGCTGCTCTACAGCCTTTCGTCTTTTTCTGTGTTTGAGCAGGGCCTGTGGGCACCCACCTCCCATCACTGATTGGGTGTGACAATATGGGAAGGTGTGCTATTTAGATACTTGTTTTAGGAGGTGAAGCAGGGCAGCATTATATATAAAATTCATAATATATAACCCATATTCATATTTTTATGGTTATTAATATCCAACATATCATACAACATGCCAAAATCCCAGGGATCTGACAGATGCATATTCTTATCTGCTCCATCACTGTATGCAGGTTCAACCAAATATTACAGGTAGGAAAATGAGAGGAGTGGCCTAATATGTTATTTCTATTCATTTCATCGGAGGAATGACAGTAACTTGTGGATTGGCTTCTGATCTGCTCAGCAGATGTTGAGATCAACCACTGTGATGAGGGTTCTTGCTTCCTTCATAGCTGTATCTGCAAGACAAATGGATGTTTAGGACATTGCAGTACAGACTGAAGTAATCACATATGTTAACATGCAGCATTATCTGTTTCCTGAACCAATGAACATTGTCAGTACAAAATAAAAATAAAAAATGTAAAGAAAGAAAATTTGTATTCTAGTTAAACTTATTGATTGCTAATCTTGTGACTGAACCTATTATTAGTTAAACATTCCTATCACTGTATCTCGCAAGTACATAGGTGTCATCTACATTGCACACCCATTATATGCCCCATCATCCCCAGACATGCACTGTCACCCACATTGCAAACCCATCACCCCAGAACAGGCTTCATAAAATTAAAAGCCCCTTCACATGGTCACATGACCCTGGTGTGTGTCTGACATCGGAGTGTCTGGGGTCACATGACCTATTGACACTGACCAACTAAACTGCGCGGGGTGCTCATCAGACAGCATGTTAGCAGGCAGATCTCCCCAGTCACCATCTTTGCTGGCAAGCTCTTCTTTTTTTTTTTTTTAGTAGGGGCAGTGTTTTTTGCCTTCCCCAAGGCAAGTGCCACCATAGGTGCCCGGAGTCACCCCATGAAAGTTTTAACCAGTGTTGGGATTGAACCCTGGACCTCTATGTTTCTGGTTCCTATACTTGCTCTCTGCTCACCACCAGAGGGTTTGGTTTTCAGTATTGCCATGTATCTGTCTGTACCTCTTGCCCATACTTAATTCAGCTCAGGTGTTCCCTGTTCTTCTTTACTGCCTTATTTAAACCCCATCCTCCCAGCACTCTTTGCTGGAACATTTTGACTGCCTAACCTTTGATTGTGCTACTGTTTAGTTCCCTGACCTACTGGTATTTATTCGGCCTGGACCCTGACTACTCCATCCTTCTCCGCTCCTGATTCAGCTAGTACCTTGGCTTCTCTGTCCTTCTCCAGTCCTGACCTTTTGGCTTGTGACCCCGACTACATTTTCTGATTTGACCATTTGTTCCTGTTTATCAAGATGCCCAAAAGAAGGCCTCAAAACCCTGATTGTGGACACTCAAAGCATGGGGCTCCACCCTTGGGGGAGAGTGGTCACCCTGCACAGGGTATCAAACCTGCTCCGGCCCCTGCACCTGGACTCCAGCCGGAACTGGCATCCATGCTGGTGACAAAAGTTGTCCGGGAAGTTGTGAAGATTTCCCTGTTGGACATGAGAAAGAATGCAAAAACACTAGCAAAGCTGGAAACCCCAGAGAGGGCTCCAGTGCCAAAACGCGGGTCTGTATTAAAGGGAACTCTGACCATAAAAAATGACAAATATACTCAAAATGGCATAGAAAAATTGGTAATTTATTAAAGGTATAAATGGGGTACCTAAAGGTGAGAGCACGTCTAATAGTGTAACAAAAAAAAAAAATGACCATAAAGCACAAACACAATATTTACAACAATTACACTGACAGAAATAAAAAACTGTGATCCTGCAGGACAGAGACAAAGCAAACAGTTGTAGCTATAATGCTGTACACATAAGCTGATCTACCATTAAATCCTGCATCCACGATATCGCTAATTGCAAAATTGGTAGGTATAAATGATATATGTAAGAAATTTTCAGCTGTAGATAGTCCTGTTGCAAGTAAAAAAGGAGAGGTATAAATAGATGATAAAAGTCAGCAGTAAAGTGGCTCTGCAGGTGTAAAACACAGGCTCATGCAGCATGTAGGGATAATGTGGATAGATAAAGTGCAACTCCAAGGTTTAAAGTCCACAAGTATATATGGAGGGTAGCATAAACGATGGGAACCAACACTTAATAGGCGCTGTGTTCTTGGCAGACTTGATACCTGAAGCTCCTGGGTGTAGCCCTCCGGTTACCTCCAAACGGTCACCTGATATAAACTGCTTAGCGCCAAAGTGAACTTAGTGAAGTTTCCAAAGCCCTTGGAAAGAAACAAAAAATGGTATTCCCATACAATTTGCACCATGCAGTCACAGCCTTCAAATTGCAGTCAGGTGCATATGCAGAGACTCTTCCTTTGCTCCTCCCACAGGAATGTGATGTCAAAAAAAACCGATCGTTTCGCAAAAGGCTTCTTCCGGGTAGTGATGCTCACTATGAGCCTTCCCTTTTATATACAGTTACCGGAGATGCAAAAATATGATTGGTGACATTCAAATTGTATGCATTGTATAGATAATAATTAATTAAGCGCTTATAACGTTAATCAAACATCATACTTGAACCCACAGGTCAGACCACACCAAAACAAGAACTTAAATAGACATTGATTTAATAAATAACATAAATAACAAGAATCAAATAGTCTAACTGAAAAAAAAAAAAAAAAACACACACAAAGATCCAGGGATGCTAAAGGAGCACAGATAGATAGATTAGAATGGAATGCACATGGGGGCAGTGTGGGGCTGCAAAAATACATCATGGATAATGTAACAAAGGAAGAAAGTATTATTGAGATAGGTAACATTAAATTCATAAGTAAATGTAAATATATAGATGGTAGTTAATATGGAGAGAAAATTGAAATTGAAAGCTGAAAAAATTGAAAATAGGCAAAGTAATCAATCAGTGTGGCAGAAAGCAGCTATATTTTATTTCATCATTCATGCCCATCGGTGCCAAAGTACACAGGCTGACCATCCATTTGCATTCTGCTTGAAGAAGTTTCCTATCCAAATTACCTCCTCTGAATCCCACCTTAACCTTCTCCACCCCCCAAGCCCTCAAGTCCATTTCCCTGCTATGATGGCAGTCCGAGAAATGGAGAGCCACCGAGCTGTCAGCATTAATGCTTCTAATGTCCCCCATTTGTTCCAAAACCCTGTCTTTTAATCATCTAAGGGTTTTCCCCACATACATTTATTGCATGGGCATTGCAGAACATAGATGACACCAGATGTGTTACACGTAATGTGGTCCTTAACATAAAACTGTTCCTTTTTATGGTTAGACCATTTTTTAATCTTTTTAATGACACGGCACGCTTTGCAATGTTTACAGGGAAAACAACCTTCACGGTTATTCTCCTGCTTCAACCAGTCAAACCAGACCTTTCAAAATGGCTATGAACTAGAAGGTCCTTGAGATTCGGGGCCCTTCTAGCTGTCAACTGGGGCTTACTTCCAATGAATTTATTTATACCCATGTCCATTTGGAGAATTTTCCAGTGTTTAGTAAGAATAGTTCTAATCGTACCCCATTGGTCATTAAATGTCCAAATAAATCTAACCACATTGTCAGTGTCCCGATTGGGTCTCTCTCCAAACAGTAAATCATCCCTCTTACTCTCTCTGGCCCTCTGATAGCCTCTAGATACACTTTCTCTCATAACCTCTTTCCAAAAAACGTGATCTCATCTCCTCTGCTTGTATAGTGAATCTGTCATCCGTAGAGCAGTTTCTCCTTATACGTAAATACTGACCAACGGGAATGCCCTGTATCAAAGACTTGGGGTGATGGCTCTCTGCCCTGAGTTAAGAATTTGTGGCTGTAGGTTTACGGTAGGTATCAGTTTCCAAATGATCTCCCACTCTTATGATACTTAAATCTAAAAAGGACAATTGGCATTTTTACTTGCAACAGGACTATCTACAGCTGAAAATGTCTTACATATATCATTTATACCTATTTATACCTACCAATTTTGCAATTAGCGATATCGTGGGCGCACGATTTAATGGTAGATCAGCTTATGTGTACAGCATTATAGCTACACCTGTTTGCTTTGTCTCTGTCCTGCAGGATCACAGGTTTTTTTTATATCTGTCAGTGTAATTGTTGTAAATATTGTGTTTGTGCTTTATGGTCATTTTTTGTTGTTGTTACACTATTAGACATGCTCTCACCTTTAGGTACCCCATTTATATGGACCTTTAATAAATTACCAATTTTTCTATGCCATTTTGAGTATATTTGTCATTTTTTATGGTCAGAGTACCCTTTAATACAGACCCGCTTTTTGGCACTGGAGCCCTCTCTGGGGTTTCCAGCTTTGCTAGTGTTTTTGTAGTCTCTTTGGGTTTGTAGGCACCCCTCCCCCACTGCCCTGTTTATGTGGTAGTTTTATTACTGGGGAGCTGTTTAGTACCACTTCGCAATTAGTTTATTATATCTTACTCTGTGGTTGATGCAGGGTGGCTAATGGGCTTTTTTATGAGAAAGAATGCATTACTAATATTGAGTTCATTTAGACAGAAGTAGCAACATTTTATTTGTATTTGTATGTTTGACTTATTGGGGACAGGTGAAGAGACCAAAGCCAGCAGAGCCACCAGACCTTGTGATGTCTGAGGAGGAGCTGTCAGTTGTGTTGCCTGACCATTCTGGGACCTCACCTTCTGATGTTGCTATAGGTTGAAGGGACACAGTGACAGATGCTGGAAGTAAAGTGAGAGAACAGTGTCAAAACATAGCAGTTGATATATATGACATATGCATGAATGTTCAATACTTACAACCAGGTAAGTGTGTCAGCAACACCCTCAGCCCCCAAGAAGGTTTTGGTCCCCATGACCTGGAGTAGCTCCCCCTCGATGTCCAGCAGGTCAGCTGGCTCTGGAGAGACAGTTTCCTGCTGCCTTGGACAGCTTCCTCTTCATTTGCTTATCGATAATGGAGTATTTGTAATACAATAGGAGAACATTGCTTTTGGTACCCTATCCTTCATCATGTTATCCAGTTCATACATGTAAATACAGATCCATACTTTTCCTATCTGTACAGTCCTAGCTAGCCTTCACACAGATAATACTTATAGTTACATCAACTACAAGTGTGTGGGTTATATGTATAGTTCAATCTATCAAGTGGCCTATAATGTAATAGTATTTTAAATGCACTTACTGTTTCTTCACCACCTCCTCTCCTATTGTTCCCACCAACTGCATTGACTGCACCCACAACCTCCTGACAGAACTAATTCTTCCCACTCTGACTTGCTTCTTTTTTGGCTGCACCTGTACGGCCACAGTAGTGGCAAAACTATATATTAATCCTGCTCTAAAATGGTTGTATTGACATCTGCTCGCTGTATAGAAATGTACAAACAGCCCATGTCACCATGGGTAAGACACGGTCAAAAAAGTATTGTCACTAATGGGTTAGTTCTCTATGAAAAATTAAAACAGGTCTCGGATGTAATTTAAATAATTTCAGTGTCTGCATTATTTATTTATTTTTGCCTTGAAAGCATGTAATTTTCCTCAAATATGCTAGACATATTAATTTACGATAATAATAGTAGGTTGATTTGTATTTGACACACATGGTGAGCAAAAATAATTAAACATTTTAATTATTCAAACTTACACTAACTGCTGTTGTGTTTGACACAGTTAGTAAGATACAAGCAATCTTTTGCATTATTCAAAGGTACAAAGCAGAATTATATTATTATTATTATTATTATTATTATTATATTCTTCCACCTACAAATAACTTCCTGTGCCTACTTTTTCCACTCAGAGGGTGGGCAGTCAAAGCAATCTAATTTCTTAAATATGTGATGGCCAGATATCAATCAGCTGGTGTTTTGACATATATTCCCACACAATTGTGAGAACCATGATTCATTTTACATAAGCAGTTTTCTATTTTGTGTAATTGATGACTTGATGATGAAGTACTACTATACTTACTGTACAGCAGGGGGAAAACACATACAATTTAAAAAAGATAAAGATAAAAAATGTACATGCTGTTCTGGAGTTTTGGCCAAGCTTATTTTGTAGTTTACAATACAGTTTTTAAGAATGTATATACAGGAAATTGCTGCTCATTTGGGAAATGTAATATTGGTAACTTAATCGCATACAGTGGAACGCAATGGAATAATAATAATTCAAATGTAATCATAATATGTGAATTTTCATTTTAATGTTGTTCACTTTTTTTCTGCATTCCGTTTATTTTAAGTGCTGTTTAGTGTACATCTCCTTCTACGCTTTCTGTTGACACCTGTAGCTCAATAAATAGATATTTAATTCAGACATATTAAAGCTGACATTTTAAAAAATATATAGATGAATAAAGTTCAGCTTTTCAATTTGTGAACTACTTAATATCTGAAGTAGTGAGCTCTGTGGGACACTGTCCACTCAATCAAGTTTCATAGGATATTGTGAAACTGGGGGTGCTTTGGTGACATTGTTACACTGGTATAGTCTGTCTGGCACTGTAGCATGCTATGTGGGCTCATTCTGACATTAGGGTAAGCCCTGTGGAACAATGTGCCACTGTGGTAAGTTCCATGTGGCCTTATGAAACTGAGGAATCTCTGTCAAGGCATTGCAACACCAGGGCAGGCACTTTGGAGTATTGTGACACTGGGCAAGCTCTGTGGTGGCATTGTGACACCATAGCAAGTTCTGCTGGGGCATTGTGGTGCTGGGAGAGCTCTGTGGGGACATTGTGGCGGTCTGACGCTAAAAGAATTTATGTGGGACACTGTAGCTCTGCAGGAGCATTGTGATACTGGGTCAATCTTTGTGGGGTCATTTAAACATTGGGGGCAAGCCTTGTGGGTCAAGGAGACATTAGGGATTCTTCAGATTTTGTTGCTTCTGCAGACTAAAGTATATACTCGAGGAAGATGCAAATATGGTGAAATGCATTGTGTTTTATATAGGACCGGACCTTAGGTCATTTTCTTTGAATATTCCCTTCCATTGGAAACCATTTTATGTAAACAATAGAGGCGAATAGGTACCTATAATAGAGATATTATATCCTGTCTGGACTACATCTTACTCATCTGTCTCCCCTGCAATCTATCCAAAACGCAGCTGCCAGACTCATCTTTCTTGCACGTCGGTCTGATTCTGCAGCTCCTCTATGCAACGCCCTCCACTGGATCCCCATCTGTTCAAGGATAAAATTTAAAATTCTGTCTTTAACCTACAAAGCCTTTCCCTCCTCTGCCCCTCCGTACATTGCCTCCCTTGTTAACCGATACCTCCTTGCACGACCTTTGCGCTCCTCACTGGGACTAAAACTCTCCTCTGACCTCATCACCACTTCTCACTCGCAACTGCAAGATTTTGGCCGAGCTGCCCCCTCTGTCTGAAACTCCCATCCGCAGAGCATCCAGCTCTCTCCCTCCTTTTAAAATTTTAAAAAGTCCCTCAAAACCAACCTTTTTAAAGAAGCTTACTACCCAACCCACTAGAACACCTGTCACTTAGCAGTTCCCACCAAGCTGAAACACACACACACTATTCATCTTTGGCCTATCCCACCTGGGGCCACCCATCCACACTACTGGTTTTACAACTTCAATCCCTCTGGCCTCTTCAACCCCTTATGTTTCTTATGGACCCCATTCCCTCTAGATTGTAAGCTTGTGAGCAGGGTTCTCTACCTCATGTACCAGTCTGTTTCTAGCTTGTCTAACTTAGTATGTAGTTCCCTTCTATGCTCTGTACCTAGCGTTACGTAAATTGTTGATGCTATATAAATAAATGGTAATGTAATGTAATATATAATAGTGATCAAAAAGTGCTGCACTCAAAAATAAAATAAAATGTAAAAAAAAAATAAAAAAAGTGACAGTGTATTTTTTTTGATTTTTTCAGATTGATTTATTTTATCATTAGTTCTTGAATCCATTTTATATCTGCATGGAGTAGTCCAGTGACATATTGTTGCACTTTGCCTGGATGGACTCTGTCTACTTCAATCTATGCCACTGTGAGTCCTCTTTTTAAATCCTTAGGGGTCATACATGTTAAGGAGTGCGCCTCTCATGTTTATGTAAGTGTAAATATGTATTACATCTGATCCATGCTTTGCTGCAATATACGCCATAATTATTGTTTTTGTATGCTTTTATTTTCTATGTGCATACGTACGCTTGCAGGCAGATACCCAGGAGGACCAGAGGATAATAAGTATACACGTTCACCTTTTGTAACTTATATATGTGTGATAGTCACTATTTACTCATATGTGATTTTTGGATTTGAACACACAATGCATCATTTGTTGACTTCTTGTTTGTCTTACTGCTGATTTGTTATGAATTGTTATTTGGTGTTGAGCTGTTCTAGATCCACACATTGTCTCTTTTTTAGTTGCTCTGGTACCTCCTTTTTTGTAATTGACAACAGGGCTATTAATAATAGAATAAGCATTAATAATAGAGTTTCTTGATCAAAGGAAAAATCATGCCCTTTGGAGGCAAGAAGGAATCCCCCCTTAAGTGGCAACATTCGAAATAGGTTCCTTAGGGGTTTTGCCTTCTTTTGGATCAAAAGCAGGAATGATAGGTAGAAGAGTTGAACTTGATGTACTTAAGTCTTTTTTCACCCTATGTTACTATGATTCTATGACATTAGGGAAGATCTGCAGGACACTGTGGTACTAGAGTGTGATACTGGGGAAAGCTCTGTGGGGACACAGTGAAACTAGAATAAGCTCTCTGCAGGCATTGTGATACTGTGGCACACTCTGTGGGGTACTGTGCGCACACTACATGGGGTATTGTGATATTGAAGATGCTCTGTAGTGTGGCATTCTGGTAAGCTTTATTGGACACTGTGACACTTAGGCAAGCTTTGTGGGGCATTGTGATATGGGGCAAGCTCTGTTGCACAAAATGAGACTGGGGCAAGCTCTATTGGCTAGGGATAAATTCAAGACTATGCATCACAAAAAAAGAGGAGGGTTAGAATAGAATGGAAAAAATGGAAAAGCATGTGTGACAAAGAACAAAACAAATTTCAATTGGCTGCTCCCATGGCCACAGAAGAGGAAGGGTGAATGCAAGGCATGTTGAAGTGAGTGACAATGGGGCAAGCTCTTTTGCACACTATAACACTGGGGCAAGTTCTGTCGGACACAGTGGCACTGGGTAAACTCTGTGGGGCATTGTGACAGTGGGGCAAGCTCTGTTGCAGCATTGTGACACTGTGGTAAGCTCTGTGGGACACTGTGGAACTAGAGAATGCACCAATGGGGCATAGTGATACTGGAGAGGCTCTGTGGGGATATTGTTACAAAGTGCTCTCCAAAGAACTGTGCTTTAACAGAATGATACACAGGATAATAGTTCACCCATTAAGACTTGAAGAAAGGAGATTTCCTCTACAACAGTGGGAGGGATGCTTTATGGTAATAACAGTAAAAGTATGGAAGTGATGGCCTAAAGAAGTGGTGCTATTGAATATCTTACAAGTCAAAGGGCTTGGATACTTTTTTAAAAGAGCATTTTGTTTAGGCATTAATATTTATTTAGTACTTGTTGATTCAAAAGGAAATCTGATTGCCATGTGGAGTCGAGAAGAAATTATTTTCAAGTATTTTTTTTTAAACCTTAACTACTACTGATTGTATTAAAATGATGCTGCTACAACATATTCGATGAAGGATTTTATTTTTGGTAGATTATATGGGGAAGGGGACAGGAGGGAAGCATTTTTGTCTTGGACCATGGTAGCTCAATATTTTGGACCAACCATAATTTTAATGGATCTTACAACAGGCCTAACAGAAAGAGGTTTGTTAGAAAACAAAAAACAAATGTAGGCGAATGTATTAGATATGATGAATACCTTATGCTCTATACCAAGCGCTGTGTACATTTGTTGCCGTTATATAAATAAATGGTATCATAATGGAATGTAGTCAGAGAAGCACATTTATTTAATTGTTCTCTAGAACAATATTAGTCTTCTCCAGCATTATGTCTGTTATAGCTACAGTGTGAACCAGGCAACATTCACATATATTCCTCTATTACAGTCCAATGTAACCCAATAATCTCAATTTTAGGTTTAGGACACTAACAGAAGGCTCCAGTTTACCAATACAATCACTATACATGAAGGAAGTTCTGCATCAACATCAGTGGGACCTTACTTCCACATAATTTTACCTGTGAAAGGGTTAATGTATGTTTTACTAGCATGTCTAGGGTTTTATATTTTAAGACCACCTCTTTGCTTCTTTCATTTTGTTGCAAATGTTTTGTGTAATTTTATTGTGGGGTAACCGTATCCCATGAAAACACATAGCATATACAAATACTGTTTCCATTGATTGCTATGAGTCATTGTCTTGTGCTTAAAAAACAATGATAATGACTTTTGGCACTAGCAAAGGAATAGCATTTAAGAGGTAAAAACTAGAGTCAGGATGCAGGTAATAGTATTGACCCCATGTGACAATTGTAGGATTTTACCTTTTCCTTTTTCAGCATTGGGGATTACTTAATGTGTTTGAGGCTAGTTGCAAAGCCTGATTAAATGTATTGATATCTTTCCTATTGAATGCTTTCTATTGATAATGGAAACAAAATTTGGATAGATTTCCAATTGATTGACTCCTTGGAAAATCCACATATTCCCCACAATACTCCTATAAAATATACATTTAATAGTCAGTATATATATTGTAAAAAATTGTCAGTAAAATTGTCTTTGTTCATTTGCCTATAGCTATATTTTATATCATATCTATAGTTGTTATATGTCTATAAACATTTTTGCATATTTTGAACATTTTATAGATTACCATGCAAAGCCCAAGTGCATTAAACAGCTAGTCTGTATGAGATGTGTCTTGGATGGCATAGAGCTTTATACATCACTTCTAACTTCATCATTATTTTACCAATGTTATGCATGTTAATATATTATCCTAATTCTGGTATGTGTTTTTATGTTGTTTATGCCAACAATTTAAATATACCCTTGCCTGTTAAGAACACTTTCTGTCCTGTAGACATTTGAAAAATTACAGTGGAAATCCCTTTCTGCATTGGTTACAGACAACTGACTCTTAAACTGTGAACACTTTTGTATATATATACTTTAAAAAATGTTCCAAATTACTTGCTGCAGCGAGGGTGGTCTCCAGATGGGGGCTCTGCTGGAGAATTCGGCTACACTTGATAAACCTGGTTCCATACTTCACTGGGAGGTAGATCTTGGGAAGTCATTTCCTATGGAGGTTTGGAGCCAGACATGTCATAATACCAGAAGAGCTCTACATGGTATAATGGTATTACAGGAGCTATACTACAAGATGCTCTATCGCTGGCATCTTGTTCCATCTCGACTTAATAAAATCTCTTCTAGTATTACAAATCTAAGCTGGAGATGTGGTAAAGGGGAAGGCACTCCTTTTCATATCTGGTGGTCTTGTACTTGTTTGATTCCGATCAGAAGTAAAGTCTCACAAATTCTAAACCTTATTTTCCAATGAACCACTTCATTACTACCAGAAACATTTTTGTTCCATATAAATTTAGGCCCTGGGAGATCACCAGAACAAATCTTCGCAATCAGTCTCCTTATGGCAAATGCATAAAAGGTTTTATGCATCTAGAAAAGCAGCCCTATAAGTGAGATTAGTATCTCAGTAGTTAGAATAAAATCAGAAGAAAATAACAATTTGATAAAGAAATGTTTGATGAAGTATCACACATATGAAGAAAACTATCCTACTTGGATACCTAAACTGGGCTCAGAACCTTGTAGGTAATGCTAAAAGCATGTTTCATTGAAATGAAAAGGTCACTGCAAAGTTAAATTGAAATGTAATAAAGGAATACAATCTGTCCTCATTTTGAAAGGTTATCTTTCTTACAATTCTTTCATCTTTAAAAGTGCTAACAAATTTTGTGTCTGCATATATTGTGCGTAGACAACTGTGTTCGCTGAAAACAGTTTTTATTAATCACAGTTCTATTTGGTATTCCTGCGGGTATCAAATTCTTCCCCAACTTTTGATGAATTTTACACCATGTTTGTGTAGAGACAATATCTTCCATTGCTCAGAATGTTTCTGGCACTTACACTAATGATTTCATCTGTTCACAACCCATTCCATGAAAGCTGTTGAAGCCCAGTTTAGTGGATTGTACAGAGGGCAAGATCCCTATTCCCTGAGACCTGAGGAACCATAGGATATCTGTGTTCTCTTCAGGGGTGAGGCGCTGGACGGACGAGGGGCGAGCGTGGTGGACTCTGACGGGGCCCTTTTTTTATTTTTTATTCTCTTTCCTTCTCTTTCTCCTCTCTTCTCTCTTCACTCTCTTTTCCTCTATTTTTTTTCTTTAGCTCGTAGCTATTCTTGGATGGCAGACTGTATTTTGTACTTTCAGCCAGAGATGTTTTATAACTGCAATTATGTATATATGTATGTATGTTTGTCTTCTCTCTTATATGCATTGTGAAGTATAAAAGATTTAAATAAACATTTATAGATTAAAAGGGAAAAAAGTAAAAAAAAAATAATGTTCCCAATTGCAAAGGGCTATTCTAATTTCATCTGCCCCAGTGCTCTTGTTACATAATCCATACAAATGCCACTTACAGCATTGGTCCCTGCTGTCAAGACCACTGCACAGTAAAATATCACATATCATTTGGTTCCTAAAAGTAACACATTTGCAAACACTACACTCTTACTTAATTGAAAGGCCATCAAGTATTGTTTACTGCAACATATGTTTAAAAGAGTTTAATAGTATAAAAAATGTACCTCCCGAATGTACAGCATTTCTTCTTGGATACCAATTTTTAGAAGCTTCCAGAATCTTTAAGAAAGGAGGGAACATGGCTAAGGTATAGTCACTAGTCAGCTGACTCAGGTTATTTTGTTTAAGAAGTTACACATTTTTTTTTTCAGTTATCCTATTTGCATCCTGAATCACCCTGGAGACTTCTACTATGTTTCCCTTATTTTGTGTCTCTTGTTTACATTAATTGTCACCCCCCCCCCCACAATACCCCTTTAATAATATAAATCGAATAGCCAGTATATAGTTTGTCTCTGTCCATTTGTTTTTCACTTATTAACCCCTTAGTGACAAGACATTTTCACCTTGACTTTCCCTTGGTGACAACGGCTGTTTTGACATCTCTAGGGTGTTTGTGTTTAGCTGTAATTTTTTTCTTTTTACATACAGTACCCACACAAATTATATGTTGTTTTTATCGTCATAAGAAGGGCTTTCATTAGATACCATTATGTTCATCATATCTTATAATTTACTACAAAAAATCATAAAATATGATGAAAAATTTAAAAAAACACACTTCTTCTAACTTTGACCTAAAATATAATTTACACAAATAAAGTCATTAAAAAAGACCCCGTCTAAATAGTTTCTAAATGTTCTCCCGAGTTCAAAAATATGCATGTTTCCATATTTTTAGGTATTTTTTTGTGAGTTATGGGGCAAAAACCAAAAATAGTGTTTTTTGTTTTTTTCCTATATTGATCTCTTGACCCCAACCCGAACCCAAAATTTAACCCTAACACTAAATTTAACCCCAACTCTAATCCTTATTATATCCCTTAATATTTTTTAACTTTAATTTCATTTTAACCCTATCCCTGATGCTAAAAAATATTTAATTTTAACCCTATAGGCTAATACAGCTAAATAACCTGTTTTTAATTAATTAAATATTTATTTTAAATATTTCCCATTGCAATGCTACTAATCTACCACTAGTAGCATATTCAGAGCGACGGAAGTGAAGTTACTTTCACTTCCGAAGCTCAGACCGGCAGAGGACTTAGCCATATTGACGGAGCAGCATGCTCCGTCAATATGGCTCCCCACGATCGCTCCGTGGGGCAATCGTGGGGGTCACGAAATAGAAATTTCGGTGCTGGCTATTGCCTCGATGTCGAGGCAATACACCAGCACTGTTAAAGCGGTTTTCGCGATCGTTGATCGCAAAAACCGCTTCATTCAATGCAGGACGTGCCAGGCAGATCCTTTGTCGTTAAGGGAGTTTCTCCGAGGACGTGCCTGGCACGTCCTTTGTCTTCAAGGGGTTAATCAATTTGCCTATCAGTTAATTGTGCTTATGTTTATAGTCATTTAAAATTTTAAACATTTTGAACATTTTATAAAATACCACGCCAAGTCCAAATGACCTGTGCTAGTATTTTTGTTCTCAGCCAGCTCTTTCATGCAGCCAAACAGAAAGCAACCTGTCCTCTTTTGTGTTATTTCACTAAAATTCGACTTTGGAGGTCGACTTTCATTTTGAGACTAAGTCAAATTCGGCACCCAAGTTTGACATAGAAAGAAAACCCAGGTTCAAATCTTCCCCATTAAAAGTAGTGGGAGATGAAATGATCAAAGCTATTTTTGAGACTTTTGGGGCAATTCACTAAAAGGTGAGTTGAATTGAATAGCAGGTGAGTTGAAGTGAATAGCAGGTGAATTGAAGTGAATAGCAGGTGAGTTGAAGTGAATAGGTGAGTTGAGGTGAGATGAACATTTCATTTCAGCAATTCAGCTGTACACTGTGCAGGAACAAACCTGATTAGTTCACTTAGCAGGGGAACTTACCAGATTTTTCCTGCACAATGTATAACTAAATATTGGCTATTTTCAAAATAGCTGCAGTCCTCCAAAAAATAGTCGATGTCATCCCCATAGATGTCTATGCGGTTTCGGGCATATTTTGGTTGCTTTTGGCTTCAGCAGGTCTCGTTGTGGATTTGACCGAATTGCAGACCTATTCCTCGGCACATTGGGGCATATTGGTAGCTCATCATACTTTCCCGCTATGACCCCGATGTTCCCTGAATCAGTCCTAACTTCGGAGGCACCATTTAGGTGCCAAATGTCAGCGATTATTAAATAGACCTATAGTGTTTGGCCCATAAAACATTCTCCCCACTGTTAAGGAAAATTTGTTTTCCCCCTTCTTTTGCTAATTCTAGAGCTAATGCTTCACACGACAATTTGCTTGGGATCAGCATTTTTGATGAAACAGAGCCTTAATTAATGTGATCTATAATAATTATAATACTTGTAAAATGTATCTGAATACATTCCCCTTTCTAAAATGGGTTATTGTCTTGCATTAGCACTTACCTGGAAGACAGTCTGTTTAAAGGCTGATATCTTTGTCCCCACAGAAAATATCAACAGTTTTGAAAGATCTATCAGGATCTATGGCTGTGAGTACTTTAAATTTGTTACATAGTTAGTTAGACTGAAAAAGGGCATGCAGTTTATTAAGTTCATGTTTGATTAATGCATTTAACCTATGCATTACTTCATTATAAAATACTCTATTTTCTTATAGCACTCAAGGGGACTGAAACTCAGTGACATTGAAAGGCTGATGTCCCCTATAATGAATAAAGCCTACAAGCCAGAAGATTAAATTGCTTTAACAGTTGATGCATTGATGCATTAACCAGGTGACCTAACTGATTATATACCCAAAATTAGCCAACTGACCGATCTCACCAGTGTATTTATCTTACTGCAGGGAAATACTCCACCTTCAATATAACACAACGATTTACCTTGTGTTAGCTTATATTTAAATGATATAAGAATATGCTTGTTACGCTAAAGAATGTTAGAGTAAAGAGCTGATTTTTCTGTAACTATTTTCCCATTTGTTCTATTTCTAGAAGGAACTGCACAATATAGAACACTGTGATTATCTCTGGATTCTTACCAAAATTAACTTTCCATTTCGATACCTAAGTGTGTTTTGACTACCTCGTTAAATGTATATTTGGATTCATTTGATTACTTATATCTAAACAATTCATCTAGTGTCATACGTGGATTTCTTTAACCTTTTAGGAGTATGTGTCCTGTAGGGAACTGGAAAATATACTCTTGATTAGTGTTAATAACCTAATCTTTTTGTTTGTAGATATTAAATATGCTTTTGTTATACAACTGCAACAAGAGTTATGCTTTGGTGTGTCTTTTGCATTCTCTTTCCTACCTTACAGACCAGGACCTATTTTAATAGGTTTTGAGAACACAGATATCCTATGGTTCCTCAGGTCTCAGGGAATAGGGATCTTGCCCTCTGTACAATCCACTAAACTGGGCTTCAACAGCTTTCATTGAATGGGTTGTGAACAGATGAAATCATTAGTGTAAGTGCCAGAAACATTCTGAGCAATGGAAGATATTGTCTCTACACAAACATGGTGTAAAATTCATCAAAAGTTGGGGAAGAATTTGACACCCGCAGGAATACCAAATAGAACTGTGATTAATAAAAACAGTTTTCAGCGAACACAGTTGTCTACGCACAATATATGCAGACACAAAATTTGTTAGCACTTTTAAAGATGAAAGAATTGTAAGAAAGATAACCTTTCAAAATTAGGCCAGATTGTATTCCTTTGTTACATTTCAATTTAACTTTGCAGTGACCTTTTCATTTCAATGAAACATGCTTTTAGCATTACCTACAAGGTTCTGAGCCCAGTTTAGGTATCCAAGTAGGATAGTTTTCTTCATATGTGTGATACTACATCGAACATTTCTTTATCAAATTGTTATTTTCTTCTGATTTTATTCTAACTACTGAGATACTAATCTCGCTTATAGGGCTGCTTTTCTAGATGCATAAAACCTTTTTTGCACAGAGATGTGTGCCTGTCATTACTCACCAAAATAGCTGCTCTGTTCGTGTTTGTACGGCTCTGTGCTGCTGGGAAATATTTACCCATAACTAAGATGGCCATGGATTCTTCTGCCATTAAGCAAAATAGCTGAATAGAGGGAAGTGAGGTTTAACTGATGAACACAAGATGTCAAAAAATAACCTTAATCTTACATCACCTATTTAAACCCTGTATTCCCTTTCCCTCAAAAACCTTGCATAGAAACCTTTGTATAATGAATTACACCTGTCTTTAATGCAACTGAAATAGCACACCCATTAAAACCCCTCAGGAAATAGGACCATTAGCTCCAATCAGCTTAGGGAAAGAGGGATTAAATCCAATCAATTTTTATTGGTTTTGGTATATGGCAAAGAAAAAAAGGTTACAACAGTAACAGCAAGAAACACTGAAAATTCTCTGTGAATGTCAATAGAGCATGTTTTAAACAGTCATCATTTCAGGGTTCAGATTGAAAGCGAAAGGGAAAAGGTCAATCTTGAAATGCAAACATATCATATTGTGGTGTCATCAATATCATAGTCATGGAGGAATGTTTGCTATTCACATTGTACAAGTAGTGAAGAGTGAAAGATTGTAAAGAGAGAGGGGGGGGGGGAGGGTAGAAGACAGTCCGGGCTTAGGGCAGGGGCTAATATTCTTAATTAGGTTTGGGGCATCCCATCCACGTGGTATAGTTGTTTTTGTGTTTCTTCATGGATTTCGTAGAGATATAGTGCAGTTTCTCCAATTGAAAGTAAGTTGTAAGTTATTAGGTTGTACAGTTCTGTTTTGCTTGGGATGTAGAGATTTCTAGTTCCTGGCTAGGAAAATTACTTCCTGTGGAAAATTTAGCTTGTTGTGGAAGACATGGAGGAGGGCTGCTTCTAGTGATTTAACAATACTGATTCCGTAGCCTTCGATATATCAAAGGCGTTTTTCCAAAATTGTTGTAGGAGAGTGCATGTCCACCATATGTGTAGCATGGTGCCAGGAAGTTGGCAAATTGTCCAACATAGGTGTGACATTGTTGGATAGATTTTAGTAAGTATGCTCTGTACTAATTACTGATTTTACACATTAGTTATATATGATTGGTATAGTGTGAGATGCTTTTCAAACTCTGGGTTGCATGTTTCCATTGTAAGGGAGAAATTGGAGTTAATTTTCCCATTCCATCATATAGGGGTGTTTTGTGGATAGGGTTGGAGCTGTATTTGTTTGGTAACAGACAGAAAATAATTTTGAGGTTGAGTGGATATCCATACAACATTTTGAAATGATTTGAGTGGAATGGTTTGGGATAGCTTGAGTGTTGGGTGTAGTTGATAGTTCATGCCTGATTTGTAGGTAGAGATAGAAGTCTTTTTTCGATAGGGAGTATTGATGTCTCAAGTAGTGATGTTGCGAACCGGAATTTTCCTGTTCGCGAACTGCGAACGCGAATTTGCGTAAAAGTTTGCGAACGGGAGAACTCCGCGAACCGCCATAAGCCGACAGTCTATAAACCGAAGGTCGTTCGGTTTATAGGCTGTTGGCTTATATGATCACAAAAGTCCCGGCGATCGTGCCGGGCAGCAGCAGGGGAGGTCTGCGCTCATCGCGCAGACATCCCCTGCTGCCCCGCTAGCCACCAGGGAGAATCGGGCATCTGTTAATGCTGTATTTTCATAGCTGATGAGTGGTTTGGTCTGCATGTAGGTTTTATAGGTTGGAGCAATATTCAGCAAATGTGTTCCAGATTAGAGCTGGGTTCATTATTTTTTTCGCTGTGGTTGAGTAAATATACGGTATTGCTTTTTTTGTTTCTTGTTTTCTGAGGCGCCTAGCTAGTAGAGAGCCTGTTTTGTTACTATTTGTGTAGAAGGGTAAGAAGGGCATATAGGGTGAGAGTGAGAGGAGAGAAAGAAGAGAGAGAGAGAGGAGAGAAAATAAGACAGTGGGCCAAAACGAGGCAGTATGTTAATAGTGCATTCATAATGTACAAAAATAATAAGAAGCATAAGCACTGTTCTCATACCCAGATGAGAAGGGGTTGTCTTAGTGGAAATCTTTTCAAGATGGCGGGTTTCTACCGAGGGGAGTGGTGGACCAGGAATAGTTTCAACTTTTAACCTTTTTCTTATTTTTTCCCCCTCTTAATTGTAATGTTTGGGTAGTTCACTATATTCATAAAGGGTTACCGCACCAATCCAGCTGTCAGTGGGGGGTGCCATTACAGGGTTGCGCCCTCTAGGATATGTAGGCAGATAGGGAGAGTGAGATCAAGTCTGGTATACCAGGGACTGCTCAGCAAATTCAGCCATGTTTTAGATGGAGCTTTGGAGGTGGTCTACTCAGATTTATGCTTGAGGGCAGAGGCGTCACTATGGTTGGTGTCACCCGGTGCGGTAACTCATGGTGTCACCCCCCTGGATTTCCTCCAATACCATGCCAAACAGATTCCTTAGTAATGCCAGTCAGATGGCCCATTAAATATGCCACATACAGGGGCCCCACAAATTATGTCACACACAGGAGCCCTTTAACTATGCCACACACAGGAGCCCATAACTATGCCACATACAGGAGCCCCATGACTATGACACACAAGAGCCCCATAAATAATACCACACCAAAGCCCCATAAATTATGCCTCACCTTGGAGCCCAATTAATTATGCCACACACACAGTCGCCCCTTAATTATGCCACACACAAGCGCCCCATAATTATGCCACACAAAAGAGCCCCTTAATTATGCCACACATGGGGCCCAATAAACATGCCACACATGGGACAGCCGTTAATTATGCGACACACAGGAGCCCCAAAAGGTGACAATTGTACAATTCAAAAACAATACATATCTATAAACGCAGACATCTCTCTATAACTAGTTGCATTTATGCTTATTTTAATTATTTAATATTCTATTTAATAAAAATGTTATTGAAAAATTGCATTCCTATTTTTTATTCCCTTTCTCTGCACCCACATTGCACCTAAAGGACTTAACACAGCATCGTACAGTAACGATTTGTAACTTTGCTCCACAGAACTAGCCAGTGTCACTTTCCACATAGTACATGTTATTTTGCCCCACAGACCATACCACAGCATCACTTTGCCAATTAAAATATGCCACTATTTAACCCCTCGATGTGCCAGGATTTAGCCATTCAATATGCCAGGATTATTTTGCCAGTCAATATGCCATGATTTAGCCATTCAATATGCCAGGATTTAGCCATTCAATATGCCAGGATTTTGCCCCCCAATATGCCATTTAATATGCCAGGATTTTGCCCCTCAATATGCCAGGAGTTTGCCCCCCAATATGCCATTTAATATGCCAGGATTTTGCTCCCAATATGCCATTTAACATGCCAGGATTTTGCCCCCCCAATATGCCATATAATATGCCAGGATTTTGACCCCCAAAATGTCAGGATTTGGCCCCTCAATATGCCAGGATTTTGACCCCCAATATACCAGGATTTTGCCCCCAATATGCCATTTAATATGCCAGGATTTTGACCCCCAATATGCCATTTAATATGACAGGATTTTGACCCCCAATAAGCCATTTAATATGACAGGATTTTGCCCCCCAATATGCCATTTAATATGCCAGGATTTTGCCCCTCCAATATGCCAGGATTTTGCCCCCCAATATGCCATTTAATATGCCAGGATATTGCCAATTAATATGCCAGGATATTGCCAATTAATATGCCAGGATATTGCCCCTCAGTATGCTCGTTATGCCACCCTCCTCCCCCCTTCCCCAGACCCCAGGCACAATCTAACACCCTCAAGCAGTGGCATCAAGAGAGGGGTGCGGGGGGTGCGGACCGCACCGGGTGACACCACCAGCAGGGGTGACACCCGTGCTGCCGGCACCCCCTGCATTAAAAAAAAACAAACGTACCTCCTTGCTGCTGTCTCCCGGTGCAGGTCGTGGCTGTGAGGGAAGTGTTGTGCGCTCCCCTCCAGCCGCGCGGATCAATAAAGTTTGTTGAAAAAAAAAGTTTAAACAAACTTTATTGATCCGCTCGGCTGGAGGGGAGCAAACAACGCTCCCTCACAGCCATGTACCTGCACCGGGAGACAGCAGCAAGGAGGTAAGTTTTTGATTTTTTTTTTTAATGCAGGGGGTGCTGGCAGCACGGGTGTCACCCCCGCTGGTGGCGTCACCCGGTGCGGTCCACACTCCTCTCTTGACGCCACTGCTTGAGGGTGTTAGATTGTGCCTGAAATATCATAGCATTAGATGGGTATTTAATGATCACGCAGTGGTCACTTGGCAAAACTATAGGACTTCGTGGGCAGTACTGGCCTGTATACTGGAGATCTGTAGTGCTGTTAGCATAAATTCATCTGTGCAGTATTGGCCATTTATAATGAATAAACTTCAAACAGATAACGGTAATGTGACTTTGTGGGGTAATTAGTGAAACATACATATATTGGGTTGAGTAGGATCATATTACGCCCCAGAACCATCATAATCAAACCATAGATACAGACAAATGGGAATAGTCCCAAACAAAGATCCAAAGCATAATGTTCTCATCATAAGAGTCTAAAGTTTTTGGAGTGGGAAGACGTGGTTTAGTGGCATTAGATGTGGCAGGCATTCCTGACCATTCCCTGGTAAGCCTTTGCTTCTTCTGTTGCTGTGGTACCAGTTGGTTCAGTAGTGGGATCCTCCTGGATCCTAGGAGTTGCAGGCCTTAGTCTATGTATGGTCACAGTGGTGCCATTTCTCATGATCTGTATCTTCACCTGGAAGCCCCACTTCCATGGTATTTCATGTTAGTAACTCGCAGGGCAGTGGTGACTTGATGAAAGATTTTCCTCTGTTGCAGAGTGGCGGGAGACAGGTCTGCAAAAATTTGCACTGTGCTGAAAGGGGCAGGAAGGTCTTTATTTGGCTTTAAGTAGTTCTTCCTTGTAGTGGAAGTAGTGGAGTCTCACGATGGTGTCCAGTGGGGCGTTCGTAGGCGGGTCTAGGGTATTTGGTAGCCCATGGATGTGATCAATGAGTATATCTGGTGCCGTTGAATGTGGTTTAAGGGCTACAAAGAGTTCTTTTACCCATTCTTTCAGATTGGGAGGAAGTACCTCCTCAGGGAAGTTATTGCTGCAGGGTCTATCCTCGAGATCCAAAACTTTGTCCCTGAGGACATTGACTTCTGTTTTTAGGAGTGTTGATCCGATAATTTTGAAATATTTCTTCTTCCTTTTGCAGGGACGCAGGGGTCAACGTCAGGGATGCGTCAATCCAAGCTACCATTTCAGCAGCCAAAGTTTGGAGGAGTTCAGCTTCTGAAATCCTGGCACCTAAATCAGCCAGATTTGAAATCACTTTAGGTGGTCTCTGAGTAGCCCGGATTTGAGGGCTTCTTGTATCACTGAAGTGCTCTGAAACTTGAAGCTCCGATTTCGCAAGTTACCTGAGTCGACCTTTAGAAGTCATATGAAGAGTGAACTGCAAGAATCGGCATTAATATTGGAGCTGGTAATGCAAGCAAGCTGGATAATTTTTAAACTCCATTATTTAATGACCGATTTTTACAGTTCACTTGCAGTTTACTTGTCAGTTCACATTTAATGAATAGCCCCCTTTATATTACTTGTTGATATAAATTCCCTTTGCTTCACCCCAAACAGACATTTTTATGAAATGACTCAACAAAGTACTCAGTGAAGAAACAACATTCCAAAATACAGACAGCTTTTATGAGGAGCACATTACTTCTTGCTCTATTGATTTTATATGCCCATTAGCAGACCTTGACATTAATGGACTCTTCTGTATTAAAAATTTAGAGACATAGAGACTTAATATTTCCAGCACTGCAGTTTGCATTATGATTATTTATTTAGGTATTGATTTAATGGATCAGTTTTATTATGAGCCATCCCTACTTGGCTTGATAAACAAATATATATAATATATGTGTGTGTATGTATATATATATATTTGAGCCTATATTTGTTTTGTTTTTTTAAATGTTCAACCCAAGTGGGATGGCTCATAATAAAACTGATCCATTTCAATAACTAAATAAACAACCATACAAAATATGTGCTGGAAATAGTATCTATGTCTCTTCATTTTTAATACAGAAGAGTCAATATATGTATTCTAGGTGTTTCAGTTTCAACAATCTAATTTAGTACTGAAAAGACATATATTGTCATTTTAGTCATACTTGATGACTTATATCAAGACATCCAGCATCTTACAAAAGTGTGAGGCTCATCCAGGCTTATATAATAGGTATCCAGTTTCTCCCCGTTTCTCTCCATGTTTCCCTTGCTTGCTATGTCCTTTGCTTGCTGTGTTCTCTCTTTGCTGTGTTTCCTTCTTTGTTATACTTTATGCTTGCTGTTACCCTGTGCTTTTTTCATTATTATTTATTATCTAGGTATGTATAGTGATAAAACCTGCCGTATTGATGTGGTTGGCAAACTTATCATCACACGGCCATTTGGTGTAAACAAACCCTCACCATATCTTTCCTAGAGTCCTAGGCTAGTCCTGTGTTTTACATCTGTACTTTCTTTTGTTTCCTCACCACTTTCCCTGAAGAACCTGCGGATTCTGGCTCCTCTGCCCTCTCACCATTTCTTTGTTCTAGTTTTCTTTTAGAAGCATCTGAGGATCCTGTTTGTCCAGTCCTCTCTTATCCTTGCTTGTTTCTGCTCTGCCTGAACCCTTTTTTTTGTCCTTATCAAAAGAAGGCAAGGAAGCACTCCTTGTTGTAGTCAAAATGCAGGTGTGACTTATTCATTCTGGATTAGAAAATCCATGTGTAAGATGATCGGTAACCAGAAACTCAATGGCAGAGACCCGATCAGGGTCTTAATAGACCCTGTGGGTCCCTGCCAAAAGATTGCGATAACTCCTGACATGAACGAACCCAGAAGTTCGGGCATGGCGTGAAATGTAAGCAGTGCTCACTTTGAGCATCAATTACATTTTCTCTGTCAGAGTGAGGCCACTCAGGGAGGATCCCACTGCAGAGCTTATCGAGGGGAGCACAGGGAGCTGTTGAACGTTGGACATTCTATGCCATCCTAGCATCTTTTAGGACAACTACAATTAGGATTGACGATCCTAGCATCACGAAGGGGTTAATACTTTTGCATGCTGACCCTCAAAAGGCATTTTTAAAGAAATCCCATGGATAGAAATAATATCCAATATGAGAATGTTGCGTTAGAGTGTAGGAATGAGGAAGGACTACAGGCTTTGGTGAGCATTTTGGAAGATAATAGCAAGGATCTTCATTCTAATAACAAATAAAAATACATCTGAGCCCATTATATCGTGGTATGAAATTACCCTCCACTTTGTATCCAAAATACTCACAGGGAGAATTCATAAAGACTTTTGGAAAGGAAGTCTTAATTGACATTTAAAGGCTATGTGATTTAGGCGTTAGATTTCAAGATACTAAACCTTCATCAGAAAAAGCAGCATTTAAAACCTCTCTAGCATAATTATTAGAAATGCAGATAAGCTATCTCGCTAGCTATACAGAATTGTATACATCCTTCCACAGAGGCTATGAAACTCCTAGGTGACTCCCTACACCAACTCTTATTTTGTAATCCAGTTTGGAGTTATGAACAAGTCCTAAAGAATTATTAACCACAGCTTTGGAGAAGCAGGTCATTTATAAAGGAGAGTATTCATCCCCCCCCCCCCCCCCCCCAAATTCTCAGAAAGTACCTATATTGTACCATTTGCCCAAGGTTCACAAGAACTTGTGTCTGAAATTAGTAACCTAGCGGCACATGTGAACTATTTTCTCCAGTCCTGGTAATATAATTACCACTTATATATGAAAGTCACTATCCAAGTACTACAACTTGTATTTAAACTAAGGTAGGCTATGGGTAAGCCTGGATGTTGTTTCATTATTCACTAAAATACTGCATAATCTGTATCACCTGGTCACCTACCATTTATTGCTGTATATATGATTATTTACTGACTGGATGCTGCTATATGGTTGCCTATGAACATACTTCAGAGCTGATACTCCTTATTTTAAATGTAAGAATTGATTTTGTTCATTCAAATATTCTGTTTAATACTTTTTTTTAAAGAAAGTGTCTCTGCCTTGATCTTTTATACACAGATTCCCTACCTAGAGAGGCCCTGTTCAACTTCTTGAGGGCTTTATGCTAAGGAGTGTGCCTTCCATACTTAGAGCAGGTTTATTGCTCTGTCAAAAGTTAGGGGGTCACCTTTACTTGTATATTAATTTGCCATTACCTTATTAAAATACTACACTATATTGTATTTTGTGTTTATGTCTCTTATTTTTTATGTACACTGTTTTGAAGACATCTGGTTGGAGAATTATATAAATATTGTTTAATGCTACTGAAACATGAGTGATTTTCAAATTTTATTCAGTGGCACCTAAAAGTGTGGACACGGATTTTTTTTGCATCTCTTCCCCTGTTGATATCCTCTACTATGCATCCCTAATGTCTGCATCTTTGTGTTGATTGCAGGTATATTAGTTGGGACAGCTGTAAAGGCACTCAATAGCTATTGCAAATGTGTAATTACCTCCTAATATATTTGAACATGTGCTTGAAAGGAGTGGAAACAGATCGTTTGTCATTACAAGAATGATACTGGTGGCAGGGGGTGCATATAATGATAGGAAAATTGTCTAATATAACATATCATGAGCATCTTAAGAATGATGTTTAATTGAACGGGTATTGATGACTATAGAATGGTGCCTGCCTGTCACATGATGCACCCATGTATAATATTTGACCCCTATGGTTGATATAACTAATGAATTCCCATTCCATTCCACCCACATATGGTATGTTGGAAATATCTGTGCAGTCATGCACTCATGGGGCCCTATTTCAACAGGTATTTTCTTTAACATAACTGGTCACCTGTGTACGTGAGTGTGATGCAGATTGTTTAGAGATAATGACATAAACATTGTAATAATGTACAAAAGGCCAACAAATATAACCCTCATGCTAAAACAACGTATATAAAAGTTATTGTTTATGCTGGATGGGTGCTGAAGAGCAAAAACAAACAGAAAACTGGAAACTCACAAAAGTAAGTCTGTTATGTAACATTCATGAGACATAGAGTAAAGTATCTAAAAAGATATTAATTTATTACATTTTTATCAGAAAGATGGTCAAATGGTCAAAATAACATATAAAAAAAACAAAATAAGTGACTATATGTCTCCCCCACCAAAAACCCTAATAAAACACAAAAAACTATACAAATGTATGAGAACCCCTTAGTGGTTTGAGCTCTAAACCACATAAAAAACAGCAGCTAGCAGCAGAGCAAATAAATGCAAAAAAAAAAACAAGAAAAAAAGAAATATAAAAAATACAAAAATAAAGTTATAAAGAAAAGGTAAACAATAATCCAAAAAAAAAATTATATTTGAAATGACACAAAATATAAAAAGAAATAAACACAAAATAAATAATCACAAAATGTAGAAACAAATCAACACCTAAAGATGAAAAAAGGTATGAAAACAAAAAAAGATTAGGAAAATAAATAGCTAAACCAATCCACTGCAATATTCAATTAAATAGAAATATTTGAATGGTTGTATGCTATAATGAGCATCCCCTAGGCAGGCCCCTAGGGATAACAGGCTTGTAACAAATATGTTATAAAGATCAAGGTGCAGGCAGTAAGCAGGGAGCAGAAAATCATAGCAAATCTTTGGGAGAAAATACATGCTAGACGGACTTGGAGTAAAAGGTTTAACTGGCATCCATCCCAAAAAGTAATGGCACCACCGGGAACTCCCACATGGTCCAGTAAACAGTGAGGCAAACAGCTTGACATCTCTACCAGCTGGGGGGCAGGAAAACCAGCTATAATCCTACTTACTCGTTATACTGCAGTGAAATGCCGACATAAGATCACTCCACTCATAAAGAGCTGGACACTAAATAGGGGAGACTCAAAAACTCTCTGTGGTTTAGAGCTCAGACTACTAGGGGTTTCTCATCCAGTTTGTGTTTCGCGTAGTATGCATATTTTTTTGTGGGGGATGTCATTTACACAGTTTTTTTATGTCATTTTGACCATCTTTCTGATAAAAAAATTATTTTTTATTTCTTTAATTATTTCTTTTTGACTACACTGTTTTTATAATGACATACACAGTAAGGATTATGACATAATGACATATGCAATAAGGATGAATCGGACATCATGTATTATTGTGAGTTCAGTTATCTTGGGACATCAGATGTGACTGACAGATTAGACAATGTTCAATTTGTTAAATAGTCAGAAAAGGGAAATATAGATTTGCCAGGCCACAGAATGAGGACAATGACTGAGTCAAAGGTGTGTTTATTATGTGTGGATCAGAATTTATCAAAATACTAATCGTAAGCCCTAATAATAACTGCTAATGACCTGAACCCTAATACTAACCCCTCTAATATTATCCCCTAATATTAACCTTCTATGCAATACAGCAATGAACTGTCCATGGCACGAGAAGTTCAAGGTAAAGCCGTTACATTGAGACAGTAGCGATGAACCGTCCCATCCATGCAGATGGCGCCTCCCCCAGCGCCGGCTTTGAATTTCATCAAAATGTTTTGTCTGTTTCATTACCTAATTTTTATGTTTATATATATATATATACACACACACACACACATTATTGACATATTTGTTTGTCCTCTACAAATGAATAAACAATGGGAAAAATATTTCTAATTACATATAAGTATATTGGTAACCACAAATGTTTATCTGGGGGTAATATGAGAAATATTCTGAAAATATGGCAGCAAAATGTCATTTCTTTATGTAAAAATGGGTCTTCTCCGTTAGTAAAATTCAATATACCTGATTCATGGTGGCGCTGCAAAACTGGCATGCCACTGAATAAATGAGACTCATCAGATAGACTTGACATATCTGTACTAATAAATGACCTGGTACATGCTCCCATCATTAATCTTGATCTCTCAGTCACTCTATTGAATCTCATTACCACATATATACTCAGAATTAAACCTGTACATAGCTGATTTTTCCTTGAGAAATGTGTTATTCTGTCAATTATTGATTTACTTTCAGGTAATTTATCATTATCAGTGGCCTCTTGGTCTACCTGAAGAAATAGATTAAGTATAATAAAAACAGTTCAAAAAGAGGCTGCTGTATTAATTCCTTTTCCATGACATGTGTAAGGGGAATTAATCACTAAAATTAGTTGAGATTACAAAACTCTTGTGCTTTTCCACAATGTTATTTTCCACAATGTGCTCCCTTTAGATAAATAGATAAACTAAAAACAATGAATATTATATTTTGGATTTAAAAAAGAATTATGTGATTCCCTTGGAAAGCAGAGTGTCACTCACTGTTACACATGTGCTGAACTCTGTTCTTGTCCATCATGCGTCTCCAGCATCCTTGACACCAGATAATGGAGTCGGGACGGCATGAAAGTGAAGTAAAAGTCAGTACTGTGCCACATAAAGATGGATAGTTGGTTTGTATTCGATAATGAGCTTGACGATAATGTAAGGGGATGATAGGCATTACCATATTATCTGTCACTGTCACCACTATAGACTGCCAGGAGTGACTCCCAACAGACTGACAATTTTTACCAGTCACATACAGCTTTTGCATAATGTTTTGGTTGTACATATGTCAAATGTGACCAAAACAAAACCAATTAACTTTTAAAAGAGGGGATCCCACAGAACTAATGATTTCCATCTCATCAAATATGACTACTACATATTGCAAGACAGCATACAACAATTGTATGTGGCCAGTTAAAAATGAGGTTGTATCAAAGTACAAAAAAAAAAAATTGATTTAGTCCATTAGGTATGTATTGTTAATAACGGCATAATTTATTTATCCGTCATAGAAATATCAATGTTTACATTTATATATAGTTCCTTTGATAAATCCATGGTTTCATGCATGAAAATAGCTAGAATGTTAGGTTACAGTTAATTTACTTTTTAATATAATTTACATGTAGTTTTAAATTTCATCTAAGATCACATTTTCAATTAACTTAGTTTTACTCATCATACTTAGACATCCATGCATTATATATGAATTTATAAACCTAAGTGTATATCAGAATAGTGTGCTTATATCATTAGTACAGATATTTGTAATGTATAATTAATCACAAGTGGAAAAAATAAAATTGTAGTTTATGTATTTATATATTATTAGAGAATCTACATAAGGCAAAAAAGTTTCCAAATGTTCTGAGCGAAAATTTAAATTGATTTAATATATACATGCTTTATACCGTATTTGCTTGAATGTAAGACAAGGTTTTTTTCAGAGCAAATGCTCTGAAAAAGACCCCTCGTCTTATATTCAAGGTTGTCTTATAATCTGACCTCAAATCGAGGTCAGACTATAAGACTGGGATCCAGGTCCCCCGCAGAGCTGCAGGGGACCTGGATCCGCCTCGCTAGCAGCCGGTGGATGTCTGCGCTATACGCACAGACATCCTCTGCTGCCGCCCGGCATGACAGTCGGGACTTCTATGATGAGGCCGGGTCCTTCCGGCTTCATCATAAAAGTCCCGGCGGAAGTGCAGGGAAGCGGCGGAGGATGTTTGCGCGTATCGTGCAGACATCCTCCGGCTGCCTCCACTGGCCACCAGGGATATTTGGGCAGCCGGGGGGTGTCTGCACGATAGTGCAGACATCCTACATGCTGCCCGACAATTCCGTCTATTATGACGGACCAAAAGTGTCGGGCAGCATGGAGGAGACAGAGACAAGGGGAGGGGGGGAGAGACAGAGACAAGGGCAGGGGAGGAAGAGACAGACAAGGGGAGGGGAGGAAGAGACAGACAAGGGGAGAGGGAAGAGACAGAGAAGGGGAGGAGGGAAGAGACAGAGACAAGGGGAGAGGGAGAAGAGACAGACAAGGGGAGGGGGAGAAGAGACAGAGACAAGGGGAGGGGGGAGAGACAGAGACAAGGGGGAGAGACAGAGACAAGGGGGAGAGAGAGACAAGGGGAGAGAGACCAGGGGAGGGGGAAGAGACGAGGTGGAGAGGGGGAGAGAGGGAGAAAGGGAGGGAGGTGGAGAGAGAGAAAAGTCTGGGGGGAGGGAGAGACCAGGATTTAATGATTTTACTGTACCTGTTAACTTCGTTAGCGCAAGTTAATAACCCGCTAATGGTAGTTTTACACATAATGAGATTCATAGAATCTAGCTCAATAAGTATATTATATTTAACTCAACAATGAGTACAACATAACTGCTGATTGTAGAAATACACTCATTTGTGGCACTGAAGAAGTTAAGAGAAATATGTTGAATACTGTTTTATTATTTAGCTTCTGAATGTTAAAGCAGAGTTAAGTTGGATATGAGTAGTTATTAATCATTCTGTCACACTCTTTTAAGATAACATGGGAACTACAATTCTCTGCGTAGATAACACTGCACTGTGCTGACACAATATTAATATTCAGAGCAGAATATTATCTTTTTGTTCATACTGTGTTCTATTCATAATGGCATGGGTAAGGCATTTCCCTTGCTATGCCATCTTCACCCAGAAGCCTAATTATGTTAACAGCACTAGATAAAGATAACAAGTTATTAATTTTATGTTTTGCTCCAGTGCTGATACACAAGCACATTTGGAAAAAAACAAGCCAACAACAACAAAAAAATAAGCGCATAAAAGGTGAAAAAAAGCAATGCACAAATGCCTCAAAGCAGAAAACACCAACAGAATCATCATACACATGTACAGTAGTGAAGAAGAATAAGGTATAAAATGATGTAATACTTAAACAATTATAAAAGAAGCACTAAAAAGGAACAGAACTCAATCGCTCAGGATAGCAGGCTTAATGACATAAGGGTTCACAGGTGGCCTGTCCGTGTGGTTCAGATTAAGGATGATGCCAAGAAATCTCCATAACTGAACTTCAATTAGCAATATATTGCTTGTAAAATCATCAGAATTTTTCAAAACATTGTTTTCACTGTGCATGAAGATAACAAAAATGATTTATACATTGTGTAAGCAAAACTGCAAGCCAACTTCAAATGTCCAAGGAGAAAAATGTGTTCCAAATATGTCTGTGGAGTATCCTGCTTATGACATCACATGTGGCTTTATATGCAGATAAACTGGTATTCAATGGGAAATGTGTAATATGTATATCGAGCCACAAGTGATATCATAAACAGGAGACTCCAAGGATACATTTAAAACACATTTTTTCTTCTAATTTGGGCAATTTGCTTGCAGTTTTGCTAACATAATGTATAAATAATTTTCAATCAATTTTTATTCTCTACATTCACAGTATAAGCAATGTTTCGGTAATACAGTCCCTTTAACATTTAGGAAGGTTTCTTGAAATTCATGAGGGAGCTATACGTGTATAATGCTTTAAAAACATTCTGCAAAAGTCCATACGACAAAACAAGTATAACCTAAATATTTCAGGGTGACACAGATAAAAAAAAAATAGTCAACAGCACTTGTAGAAAACATTTTAACACAAGCACTGATTAAAAACGTACACAATCAGAAAGAGCTGGAAAATAATGTCCAAACAAATCCGCTCCCACTTAGCACACAATTCATTTTGCCTGTTCCAAGGCTTCTTCAATGCTTGATTATGACTTGTGAATGGTTCCGAACAGGTAAAATGTTTTGCTTGTGTACTTACTACATTATTTATTATGTGGTTAACAAGCTGTTTTGTTCACATCTTGATATAAATGACACCAGGTGTTTTGTGCATCTGAGTGAAATGTGTGTTGCCAGTCCGGAGCCAGTGCTGTGCTAGGTGTACGGTGCACTCCTTGCACATAGGGTTGCCACCTGGCCGGTAAAAAATTGGCATCAGGCCAATGTTAAGTCTATGGAGACAGTACCAAGGCCGGTATTTTTCTGAAGAAAAGGTGGCAACCCTACTTGCACATATGGAGCATCTGCCCTTAATGGCACTGTCCAAATTCTTCTACCTGCAAAGGTATGTTATGCGTTTCTAAGTACAGGCTTTATGAAGGTTTACAGACCCTCTGTTCAGTGTCTGCCACGTCTGTAATTTGTATTTCCATTTATTTTTGGGATGGATACTCTCAGGTTAAGGAAACAGACATGTGTATTATGGGTAGGGTTAAACTAACCTAAACTGTGACTGCATTTGATCTCTGTGACTATGAGTACTATGTAGACATACTAAACATCATTTCAGCCACCCCAGTTTTTGAGAATTTGGTTTCCTTACACAATCACCAATGGGTTCCAGGCTTACAATATTCACAGAAGGTTTAGACCAAATCTCCTTTTATTTTAAATGAAAGTGTTACAATGATATTATCTAATTTAGGATCAAAAATGTATTTGCTAATATCTGTACCTATCTGTTCATCACAGCATAGTATTAAATAATTATTTGTCTGACTGCTAAAATAATCTACAAATATCACTTCTTAAATCACTTTCCATATTAATATTCTCTGTTACAGATGTGTCATTATTTTATTTCACCACAGTCCCCAGGCCAATCAAACATCCACACAGCCTACTGTATTTGTCAGTTGATTGTCAGACATGAGGTTCGGTTATCATGTTGACAGAATTTCATTCTGGTTCTTAATCTAAAGATTAAACGATCAACAGTAAAGTCAATCCTCTGACTCATTATAATTTCTCACACAATTAAGCTTGATCAATTGTTCCTAAACAACCTTAATGATCACAATTTAGGGGACGCTTTGTTGCATAGTGTATGTGAGACTGTGTATATGAAAAGAAAGTGGACTATCTTTCTTTTTTTCAAAAACATGTGTCATATCTGGTTTAACTGTAATAATTCAATTCATGACTTGTATGTTCCTTTTATGATGCAATAAAAAAATCAAAAATCAAAAAGTCAAAGCAATATAGTGCATTATTGTTAAACACTTTGAGATGGTCCAAAATAATTATCCACTGTGGCATATCTATATATATATTTTTTAATGACCTCTTTGTTTTGGCTAAGGATTGATGGTCTTTTTTGGACAAATTGTTAGTTCTTTTTTTTTTTTTTTTTACTGGTTACACATCTCATAATAAAATAATGCCCACCCCCATTTCCCAGTACGTCATATAAAGAAAGGAGGGGGCCTTTGACTGCCTCTTATTCCTCCATAACTATGTGAGAGACTGATTACGTCATACAGAAAATGATCACTTCAAGTTATTGCTCTAAAGGTTGTTCTATAACCTACTGAATCATAAGGTGTACTTTTTTTCACACATGGCTACACCATTTTGGCTTTTTTTTTAAACAAATCATGACATAGTTTAATATGTCATCTTCTGTTGTTCATGTCCTGATATAAATAGAATTCTGACCATAGAATTCAAAGAGATTGTACTATATTTTACCCATGACTATGTAAAGTTATGGGCTCCCTTACCACCTTTAGATATTGGACATTGTAACATTGAGATTGTATTTTTATGGTTTCCGGATTTTGTTTGGAATTTGTTTAGGAGTAGTCCTGAAGAGATATAGACATTTTGGTTGGATCGATATTTTAATAGCAGCAATCCAGCCAAACCATGAAATCGGATTTTAATTCCATGTCAACAGATCAGAAATAGTATTATGGAATGGATCAGTTTGGTGTGGTTGAGGTTAATTGTTTTACCGTATTTGCTCGAATATAAGACGACCCTGATTATAAGATGACCCCCCCAAACTTTGGATATTCCTTTAGGAAAAAACTAAAAGCCTGAATATAAGACTACCCTATAGGAAAAAAGTTTATCTTGCATATATTCACATGTAAATAGCTTTTTAATATTGAATAAAAATTATGATATAAAAAAATGCATTTCTTGTTTTAATTTCCTTTTATGTGCCAATGCTGCCTCTCTCTCCCCCTCCCCCAACTTTGTCTCTCTCTCTCCCCCCAACCTTTTCTCTCTCTCCCCCCTCCCTCCCCTTGTCTCTCTCTCCCCTCACCTTGTCTCTCCCTCCCCCCCTCCCTTCCCCTCACCTTGTCTCTCTCTCCCCCCCTCCCTTCCCCTCACCTTGTCTCTCTCTCCCCCCCCCCCTCACCTTGTCTCTCTCTCCCTGGTGGCTAGTGGGGGCAGCAGGGGGATGCCTGCATGACCTGGACCCCCTCGCTAACAGCTGGTGGATGCCTGCGCAATGCGCGCAGACATCCTCCGCTGCTGCCCGGCACTTCCGCCGGTACTTCTATGATGAAGCGAGGGGGATCCAGGTCCCATGCAGCTCTGCGGGGGGACCTGGATCCCAGTCTCATAGTCTGACCTCGCATTTGCTCTGAAAAATCCTTGTCTTATATTCGAGCAAATACGGTAATAAATCCCACCTGATCATAATGGGAGAGTAATATTTCACCTATTTGCTAAAAATGTTGCCATTTACAATATCTTGGTGTCCGTATTATGCAGGGACATTGGAAAGTTTTGACAAATGATGCATGTTTTCCCGGATTTTGGTATTATTGATGGCCTGTGAACTTACCTCTAGTGAGTGGGAAAATAGCAAACTATAGGCAGAAAGTTTTTTCAATCGGCAGGGAGTAGTGGAGCAAATAATTTGTAATAACAATTTGAGAAGACATTAAACTTGGGGTTTTCTGCATTCTTAGATGTTTAATAACTTTTAGATTTCCATTGCAAGTAATTGAAAGTAGGAATTGATCTATATCATTTGCAGTGGGCTGGTATGTTTGAGGATCATCTTCCAGGTTATAAAGATTGCTATAATATTGTGCACACTGACAAATCTACTATGTCTTGTGGATTTATTATTTTTTCCCTGTTGTTAGCTTTGAAGAAGGCTATCTTTGAATTGACTGTTTGGTTCCTAAGTATATGTTCTAGCAATCTATCCAGTCTTTTTCCATGGACATAGTATGTAGCTTTGAGACTTTGTGAAATTCATTCTGTATGTTTTCTGTTTAACCCTTTAATGCTCAGGCACATTGCTCGTTTCCCATACCTAAGCACTGTGTCAAAGCCAGAAGGCTTTGACACAGGCAGTATCTAATCTCTGTGACTATTATCACAGCAATTAAATGCCCCGGAAGTGCTCCCGGGGAGCCAGCATGTGCATTTGCATATGTATACGTCCACATGGTCCTCTAGGATCAGTCTATTGTAAACATATATATTCGTTCCATGCCGAGAAGGGGTTAAGGCATTAAGTTTATCTTTAACTTCTGTTAATTATATTTTTAAGAGAAGAGTTGGAGAAAGAGGATTAGTTTAATTAAAAGATTGACTTTTGTTTTAGTTTTATTTGTTTAATATGCAAGGCAGTCTTAATTAAGTATCCAGTAATCACTACTTTATGTACTAACCATAAAGTAGAAGGAGAGATATCTTGGGAGTCGTTTTCTGAAAATACTGTTTAATTCATGTAGGTATGTTTTTTTTTTCTGATCACTAAAAAGGCTCTGATTAAGTCTCCAAGCGGGTTTGCTACACATTTGGTATGATTATGTCAACAGCAAAATGAAAGGAGCATGATCAGACCAATCGATAATTCCTATTTTACAACATTCAACCTTGGGTGTTAGAAATGTGTCTGTTATAAAATAGTTGATTCGAGAATAAGAATTATGGGGATTAGAGGGTACATTGATTACTGCCGTATCCAATTGGCTCAATTTACTATTTAAACAACACACAAGTGAAAACGTGCGCTGTGACCCAACACTTCAAAACACACAACTCAGGAAAAATAAATAATAAACTGTTACCCTTAAAGTAAATCAGCCTTAAAGTAAATCAGCTCAATATTCAATCCGAAGGGAAAAAAATAAAACAAAACAGAACAGAAATAATATAGTGTAGTATATCACATAAAAGTGCTGATAACAAATAATAAGTGAGAACACACTCACATCTTCCTGAGCAGAGATCTGCTCAGTCTATACAGCATCCAGGGAGCCCACCAAGGGGTTAAAGATCCAACAGGTTCACAGAGGAATCCTAGGCAGCTTATTCAGGGTAGCAGACCCAGAAGGTACTCCCAGCAGTAGTATAAGAGAGGGTAAGGAGGAGAATTCAAAGATCCACTTGAACAGTACATATATAGAGTCCCAGTAGCAGTCTCCTCTTGTCCACAACGCGTTTCACCCCCAAAGTAGGGCTTTTTCAAGACTTGAAAAAGCCCTACTTTGGGGGTGAAACGCGTTGAAAAATATATTGGGATTTATTCAAGAAACTCCAAATTTTAGAAGCAAAATTGAACCCCAAATTTCAGTCACATTCATAGCAGGTCAGTGATCAGAATGGCCCTGGAAATTTGCCATTCGGGCATCATTTAAGTGACCTCAAATTGGCCTGTAAATCGGCCATTGTAGCTAATTTCAGGGCCGGCCATGTGATGCTAGCAAAAGGTATTTTGGTGGACCAGTATTGGTACTCCAAAAGAGCTGTTATGACAGTGTAATACATTATATACCTTAATGTGTGTACATATAAATATGTGGCTATTACCTAACTGTTATTGTGGTTGCTAAGTGGCATATGGGATACATGTGTGTTTTATTACATGACAGGTTAATTGACCCGGTAATTGCAACATTTATGCCCAAATATAATATTTCATAAAATAATATTCCAATCATGAATGCTTATATAAAATAATATATTAGACCATATATATGACATTTTCCATATTAAATAACCACTGTAACATATTTTAAAGTTAAATTCTCAACAAAATAACTTGAGAATTTAAATGGCCTAATTACTTAATTTTTCTAACCAAATTTGAATGTAACCGATTCTTTAAGAATAGCCGAAATCCCATACTTAAAACAATGGAGTTTCCCCAATTTAAAATGCGGATGGTTTGTTAGCCCTAGATCGGCTAAAATAGCTGTTTATTTTACCAATTTCAGCGATATTGAATAATTGAAAGACAAACTATATTCTCTGATCTTACCTGGTTTGGGAACAGATTGCAGCATATGGAATCAATCCCATAATTAATAAAAGACACATGAGGACAAAAAACGACATAACTGCCATTAAGCTACAGTAGACATACACTCATAATAACATAGATGTTTAACTAATAATCTGACATAAGTACATATGTATGTTTGTATACTTATTAATACTACTATATGTGGGTGCTAACATATAAATAAAGTTGAGGTTTTAACAAGAATGAAAAGAAATAGAGGGTGCGCAAAAATATTATGCAAATATATAAAATAACAAGATAACTTATCTTATAAATGGTATTGACTTTGTGATTGAACTTGAAAAAGAGAAAAAGGCACATCAAACAAAATATGGTGTAGTATATTATCTAATGTTGGAATATATATTCTCCTATATGAAACAAACTTTGAGGTTTTATCATATGAAGTACATTAAATGAAGGTTCTAACATTTAACTTTTGTTAAGGTTCTAACCTATAAATTCATTATAATTTTTTGGCTTAGTCTCAAATTGAAAGTCGACCTCCAAAGTCGACCTCCTTAAGCTATACTCGATTTTTAGTGAATAGACCTATAAGTATAAGCATGAATAGAGAAAAGAGTGGTTCTACTAAATATGTTTAAATTAAATAAATACACAGGCCTAATGTACATATATACTAAATTAATTTCAGGGATGTTTCACCCTGAGAACCAACTTTAATTTGAGTGCATTTTTTTGTCAATTCATTGTTCCTCTTCTCATAAAAATAAATAAAACATGGGCAAGTTCTTTAAAAGTATTTTTTTACTTTTGCTTTCTGCTGAGCTTGAACTATTCTCCAACTTATTTATGATGTAAGTATATTACACCATATTTGGTTCCAGTGTAATAATTAAATAGAAGAAGAAAATTACAAGACAGATTTGAGGAAAAGGGATAATGGAGATAGACTTCAGTTGAAGAAATTCCATCTATAACAGAAATAAATAGATAGAACATTTTGATTTATAAATCAAAAAACAAACAAAGAGTCTATATTTACATATACACATTTATAGCGCTCATATCTCACAATAGGTCTACTTAAAAACACCTAAGATAACAAAATTTGATATTTAGTCGCATTATATGTCCATATTATGCTTATCCCACCAATTCACCAACTCCAATGTAGATGGGTCCTAAGACTAAATACTGTTGCTTATATGGAACTAAATCTCAATTATTTTACTTACCAGGAACTTACCAGGTACCAAAGGCCTTCCTGCTCAGAGACACTCTTGCAATCTATAGATCTGTATTTAATATTAGGACCCACCTACATTGGACTACATTGGCGTAGCAATGGCCTAAACATAATGTGGCCATAAAATGTGACTAAATCTCCAATTTTGTTATCTTATGTTTTACGCTTTACTGTATCTTTTTTTGTTAGTATTTTCTGTGCATGGTGTGTTAAGGAGGTTGCAGCACCACCACATGAGCTGCATTTCTTAATAGCGTTTCACATGTGTTATGTAAGCATCTTCACACCTTTCTTTTAATGTGAATAAGTTAAAGATAAGCCTAAAATTTAAGGAACCAATCAAACCTAATAAAATCTGTTTTTCCCTATCGCAGCTCATACTCTGCACATTTTACCACAAACTGTACCTATACCCCAGTCATTTGTGTGCCAATTACCGATGCGCCAGGTGAAATGCGTTGCTTTTCCAATACTCCATGTCACTTTGACCAGCGAATTTTAATGTAAGATTACCGTAACATATTGTATGTTCCTCATTTATTGCAACCAGAGATATACACCTGGGGGAGAAGTTCTGAAACAGACCTATTTACCTTTGCACCCAAGGGAACACCAAAGATCTCTGTTATTTCAAGGCGCACATGTAACATTTGTTTGTGAGTGTAAAATCTACCACACATAGCAATACTAGGAATTTGTACATATTGCACTATTAGTGTTGTTTGTGTGTTTTCCATTGTATACACTGCAATAAAAGTAATCACTGCGACTGTTTTATTGGGGGGGATATTGGGATGGAGGTTTTTTTTGCATGCCTGGAGGAGGCCAGGGTCCAGGGGGCCTAAGCAAATGCTTCCCAAGGTCCAATATATATTAAAGATTGCCCTGCTTGCAGCAGTCCTGTTTAGATCACAAAAATCAGACCAAGGCAGCATCAGGTTAAAATGCAGCCAGATCCAAAAATAGAATTTCTATTCTGAAAACACTCTCCTCACTCAGTTACAAAAATAGGTTAAAATTCCCATAGTACATGGCACCATCAAAATGGGTGACAAATATTTAGTTTATGACTTTCTTATCAAAACCTTTCCAATATAAGTGTTTCCGTAGCCTTCATTTTTCTGAAGTACCTCTTGGACATGAGACAGCTTTAAAGTTGTTACAAATGTACTAAATTGTTTTATAAATAGACTTATTTTCCAGTGTGTTAATACTCAAAATGGCGTATGTGTTCCATGTTACATTTCTTCAGGGGAATGCCTCGTCATGTGCTATGGAGCTCTTCTATTCACGCTATCGTTTTGACAGCACTGGTAAGTGAAGATAGAATTTGAAATGTGATTTTGTGATGTTATATTTCTTGCTTATTACTATAGCTGTGCTCATTGAAACAAAACCTACCAGACAGAGGATATATGCCTGGTTTATATTATTAATTTAATTTTAAAAGGTTAAAAATATACGTTTGTGATAACAATTCCCATTAATGGATTGATTTTCCGTGAATGTATTCTTATTATTTTTGCTCATATATAACTGCACAGTCATTTTGATTTTCTTTTTACTAGGAGAGTAATATACTAGAGGGAATTGGAAGCTTTATAACATTTTCATCACTTTTCTGGGTTGAATTTCTTTTTATAACTTGTGTATTGCAAAGCAGCAGTAAAAAAAAAAATTATACTCCACCTTGAAATTTGAAAGTACAGTAAGTTTTCCCAAGTCACTCTCTGAAAGGAATCTAGGACAGATTGTTTCACAGTATTTCATAATATGAAATGGTCCATGTATTTTTTAGAGTTTGACAAATTTTATAGGGATTTCATAGTATTTATATTGCTCATGATTTGAGGCTGTAAAAACACAATAACACTCAGAATGGGTAAAAGAAATGGGGACCACTGACAGATTATATACAATATATACCCAATTATATATATTACAATAAATTGTATATAGAAATATTACAGAACACATTAGAATAAATATTAGAATAAAACTAGCCTGTTTTAACAAAACAGTGAATGCTTTATTATAAAATAAAATTACAGTAATGTCAGCGGTAATTATTTACTTTGTGTAATTTTTATGTAATTTAGTTATGACCAAGCATTTAAATTGGCATTTAACTTTTGCATACAGTCTCCTATTTACATCAATATATATGAATATATGAATAAAGCAATAATCTCTATAGAACTTCATACTATACAACATATTTTCCTATTGTTTTTCTATTGTTAATACAATTCATTTATTCATATTTGTAGGTGTTTTAATAGGAAACTCATTCTTCATTGTTTAACTTACACAGTCTTTTTGACATGACTTTCATATAAATGAAAAATAATAATTAGCAAAATATTTACACATGTCTCAGTATTACCAGTGCGAATAAGCTGGACACCAAGTTTCCTAAAGTAATATTTTAACTTGTGTACCAGTACACTTTCTGTTTAGGATGTATTATATTCACAATGAATGGAGATATTGGGCAGAAATGTGCTTTTCCTATGTATGCTGTCTTCTGAAGTTTATCAGGTCTTTAGTTTAAATATAAGTACCCTAACAAAAAGGCACATATAACTGTTTGATACAGCCAGCCAAGACAAGTACAATATCCACATTTGATTTACTTGCTGTATTTAAATAGTTTGATACTGCATGTAGGGCACTGTTGAAATTGGAGTGCCTTGCAGAATTCCTTAATCATGAAATGCTGACTTACTTACACCAGCTGATGTTTTATAAATTTGTTGTGCTGAACAACTAAAATGCAATGTTTGATCAAAGAGTATAAAAAATAACTTTTGCATTTCCTGCTTCTGAATTATTAATAGTTTTTACGTTAACGGTCAATCTATCACATAAAACTAAGTATGCACGTATCTAAGCAGACTTATTTCCAGAGTGAATAGAAACAGTTTGAAGTCTGTTTATTCATCTGTTTTTTATTCTTTAATTTTCTACTTTATGAATGATACAGTATTTCCTCTGTCTTGTGCAGCAAAGTCAAATTATTTAATCAAAATGTTTTTTTAATGTGGTAATTGCTGGCCAATTACAAACATTGCACAACAGTAATGTGAATAAATATGTAATGATGAACAATTTGTGTGTTGTACAATCTATTTTTTTTTTATTATTAGAATTGTTCGGAATTGTGTGTATATAAATTAGACTAGAGGGTTTGGAGAGAGTTCAGAGAAGTGCTACTAAACTGGTTCATGGGTTTAAGGATACAACTTACCAGGAAAGGTTAAAGCATCTTAACATGTATGGCTTGGAAGAAAGACGTAACAGGGGGGATATGATAGAAAAAATTAAATACGTAAAGGGGAATCAACACAGTAAAGGAAAAGAGTATATTTAAAAGAAGAAAAACTGCCACAACTAGAGGACATAGTCTTAAATTAGAGGGGCAACGATTTAAAAGTAATGTCAGAAAAGTAATATTTTACAGTTTTGTTTGTGGTCAGAAACTTAATATTTGTTTGCTGAGGGGGGTGGTGGGTGCATGGATTTGTTTTCCAGTAGAAGTGGTAGAGGTTAATACAGTGAAGGAGTAAAGCGTAAGGCTATTCTAGATATAAGATGTGACCAGGGAGTACTGGAGGTATTACTTTACTGTGAGGGTAGTGGATATATGGAATAGCCTTCCAGTAGAAGTGGTAGAGGTAAACACAGTCAAGGATTTTAAGCATGCGTGGGATAAGCACAAGGCTATCCTAGCTTTAAGATAGGGAACTGGGGATGAATAAAAGTGTTTAGAAAATTGGGCAGACTAGATGGACCGAATGGTTTTTATCTGCTGACACATTCTATGTTAAATGTTTTTATCTAAACTAGATTTCATCTTGAATTATTTTCTGGTTTCTGTTTAGCACATCCAGTACATGACATCTTGTTAGACCCTGACTGCATAATGTGGAGATATTGGCAACCTAGGGTTGCCACATTTTCTGACCATCCTATTCAGTGCTGTATTCACCGCGAGGCATCCTAGGCGGATGCCTAGGGCGGCAAATTTTGGGGGGCGGCAGCGCCCCCCAGCACTGAAAAGAAAAAAAATGTAAAAAAAAAACAAAACGCGGCCCATTAAAAAAAAAAATAAACCGCGCTTGCAGGCAGAGACGGAGGTGAGAGGGGATCGGAAGATCCCCCCTCACCATCGCTCTGCCTGCCAGGCTGCACGGGGAGCCGAACAGGCAGCACAGAGAAACCTCCGTGCTGCCTGTTCGGCTCCCCGTGCAGTGTGCCGACACGGAAGTGCCGACAGTCACGTGACGGGCGCGCTGACGTCATACGCGCGCCCGGTCACGTGGCCTGTCGGCACAATCGCCGGGAAGCCGAACAGGCAGCATGGAGGGACCATGCTGCCTGCCTGCCAGGGAAAGGTAAGTGCTGATGGGAGAGTGTGTGTGTGTGAGAGACTGAGTGTGATGGGAGTCAGAGTGTGTGTGATGGGAGACAGTGTGTGTGGCTGAGTGTGATGGGAGTCAGAGTGTGTGTGATGGGAGACAGTGTGTGTGGCTGAGTGTGATGGGAGTCAGAGTGTGTGTGATGGGAGACAGTGTGTGTGGCTGAGTGTGATGGGAGACAGTGTGTGTGTGATGGGAGACAGAGTGTGTGGCTGAGTGTGATGGGAGACAGTGTGTGTGTGATGGGAGACAGTGTGTGTGACTGAGTGTGATGGGAGTCAGAGTGTGTGTGTGATGGGAGACAGTGTGTGTGACTGAGTGTGATGGGAGTCAGAGTGTGTGTGAAGGGAGACAGTGTGGGTGACTGAGTGTGATGGGAGTAGGAGTGTGTGACTGAGTGTGATGGGAGTAAGAGTGTGTGTGATGGGAGACAGTGTGTGTGACTGAGTGTGATGGGAGTCAGAGTGTGTGTGTGATGGGAGACAGTGTGTGTGACTGAGTGTGATGGGAGTCAGAGTGTGTGTGATGGGAGACAGTGTGTGTGACGGAGTGTGATGGGAGTCGGAGTGTGTGACTGAGTGTGATGGGAGTGTGTGTGTGATGGGAGTATGAGCTTGATGTGAGTCTGAATGATGGGGCATGTCTTAGGTGTGTAACGTGGGTGTACAGCTTGGGTAGGGGGGTGCCCGGATTTTGTCTGCCTAGGGCAGCACAAAATCAAGATACACCACTGATCCTATTGCCCCTGTCGACTTAACATTAGTCTCAAGCCAATTAGTTACTGGTCTGCCATCAGAGGTCTAGTGGGATCCATGCCTTGACAGGTCAGGGTTGTTTTGGCAAGAAAATGGGACCTACACAATATTAGGTGGTCATAATGTTATGGCTGATCAATGTATATATCTAAGTATGTGTGCAGAACTGCTGCAGCACAGACATTAAAATAACATCTAAGAAATGAATGGGATAGGGAAATCTAAGCACAATTCCAAAAAAATGGCATTCTATAAGCAGAATGAAAATAGAATAGCATTCAAGTGTGTAAAATAAGCAACGAAATGAACAAACAAAACACAATATAAAGAAAGATGTAGGAGAACATACTGATCACTTGCTTTGAAGTGGTTGAGCCCCTTATTTTATTCTCTTGGGCCTTTCTAGGAAACAAATGAATAAATCATGAGGAGCTGAAATAGTTTCAGGAAATAGTTGCCCCAAAGGATTCCCAGTAATCAGAGCACTTCACTTCCTCAAGGCAGTGACAAAGCTTACCAAGAATATGCGACATGTAGTATAGGACCTCTGGGAATCCACAATCACATTATGTGTTCCATATATTGAGAAAGGAGAAAAGGCTTAAGTTGCAATGTTAAGCTGTTTCTTAGTATTCATGCTTCTGAATATCTAAATTGTGTATCAGAACTAAAGTTGTCAATAGGTTAATGATTATAGAACGTCTGTGGACATATAAACAGTTTATTAGACTTCCTAAGATACATAAAGGATAATTGAAAATTTATATTCAAATTAAGCTCTGTTTATTTTCTATTAAGCAATATTGTGTGTTAATTGTGCTGAAATGTTAGAAATAGCCGGTCATGCTCAGTTAATTTCACTTGCACGTTATTTTAATATTGTGCCATAGGATACTTAATGCTCTAATTGTAAGTTTGCTTCTTCAGGTACAATACATTGTTTAATTTTACTGCTCCATAAATGTGTTCCAATTTGTTCGAGATGGTTATACTTCAGCATCCCTGTTTCACTATTCAATGAAATCAAAGCCGTACATTGAGAATAAATACATTTCCACCTGGAATAAAAAAATACACATTTTGTTGATCGCAGTATGTCATAGATATTGTTGAGCAACTGTGCTATGCTGCTAAATGAAAACATAGCGATGTTGGTGAGCTGATAGTAAATCATATACAAAACAGCACCTAAAAAGTAATATTAGGAAACAATTAACCCCTGATGTACACAGGGCCGACCTTAAATGTTTCAGTGCCCTGTGCGTGCCACCTCTCTCCTGCCCATATCTTTTTTTTCTCTCTCTCCCCTTCCTCCCCCATATTTGTTCTCTATCCCCCTTCTTCCCAAATCTGTTCTCTCTCTCCCCCTGCTCCCTAAATCTGTTCTCTCTGTCCCTCCTCCCCATATCAGGTCTCGCCGCCCTCATATCTTTTCTATCTCTCCCCCCTCCCCATATCTATTCTTTCTCTTCCCCTACTCCCCCATTGCTGTTCTCTCTCTCTCTCTCTCCCCCCTCTGTTCTCTTCTCTCTGTCTCCTCTGTTCTCTTCTCTCCCCCTCCTCCTCTCTTCTCTCCCCTCGTCCTCTGTTCTCCCCACCTTCCTCTGTTCTCTCCTCCAACACTCCCCCGTTCTCTCTTCCCCCTCCTCTATTCTCCCTCCCCCTCCCATTCTTACTTAATGGGAGGGGGTGGAGATCACCGGGTGAGAGGTGTAGCTACACCCCCACCCTGTGAAGCAGAGCGGCGTCTGCTTCACGGGGAGCCGTGTGCAGCATAAGTAAATGCTGCTCACGCTCCCCACACACAGTGATAATGCAGGGTAATGCAGGGTATCGGAAATATGATATCCTGTATTATCACTGCATGCGGGGAGCACAAGCAGCACTTACTTATGCTGCCCGCGGCTCTCCGTGAAGCAGACACAATTCTGCTTCACAGGGTGGGGGGCGGAGCTTCCCCTCTCACCCGGTGAACTCCGGCCCCTCCCTCGATCCATCAGTTTGGCCATGCAGAAGCCAGTGCCTCTACCAGCAAACTTTTTTTTTTGTCTTGGTCCCTCTGGGGTGTTGAACCCTGTCGCACACCCCTAAGGCTGGCCCTGGATTCACAATCTGTGTGTATATGCACATACTGAATTTCTATTTCCCTCAGCTTCGTTTCTGTGAATATCTATCTTAGACAAGGAAAGATTCCAACTGTCAGTATTAAATTATTCAGGAGGGTAATATGTACATTTATATATCTCTGTCAACTACATAGGGGCTTCATAACGTATATCCTCAGATAATGAATCCATTCATCAATGAAGGTTCTAAATAGCTATTTATTCTGCAAGCATTGTAGCACAGGTGCCTTTATATTTGTCCCTACAACTTCTCATTTTCACTTAAGGATTATAGTTAGTTTGCATGTGTCTTTCGTAATTACGTAAATAAATAATGTGATGTCATCAAAATGTATTTTCATGTTCTATATTCTTTCCTGTTTGTAGTTCCAGGGTGTGTGAGCACTTGATCTTGGTGTGGTACATTTTTTCTGAATTAAACAGGTTTACCGATCCTCTTCCAGTCAGGATCGATTGTAAAGCTTTAAGCCAGGCAGTACATGTTTTACCCAGTGTGTCTTATTGATGCAATATTATTATTATTAGCAGACATGGAACTTTACTCTTAAAAAATCCAGATCTCTGCCCAAGCAGACAATCAGTCAGGCTGCTAATGACTCCAGAGGGGGCCCTCCAGTGGGGGCCTGTGAAATTGGCAAGCTCCATCAAGAAAATAATGAACATGTGTGTACAAAAAAAGTGAAGGGTGTAGAATACGTGTTGCTAGGATACTGAGTTACATTGCTTCGAGGCATTCTTTTAATTAGCAACAAGTAATCAGCTGTATGGATAAATCACATTAGCAACATCTGTGTGAGATCAAGATCAACAAAATGAATCAATGAGCTTGAAATAGAAATTGACACTGCCTTTGCCTAGCATGGAGTGTAAACATCTATACCGTCTGATACATGGCTATAGTCTGCAGACTGTGATGTGCAAATGGAATCTTGCTTGCGTTATAACTTTAATTATGAGATTAAGTACATTAGTCATACATCTTGAATGTACGTTCTTGTATGGTAGGCAGCTGATTCCTAGGTTTAATTGGCACATTTTTTCTTATATATGTATTTTTTGCTAGGTCAGAATGTAGCCCCCAGACAAGGTCGGGGAGGGGCAATCATGACAGGGTGCTGAGAGGATATGTCAGCCTATAGTGGTAATTAGTGGGAGGAGTTGGGAGAGTATAAAAGATAGGAACAGGACGTTTGGGGGCCATTTTATGAAAAGTTTTTCCCCCATACCTGTAGTCCCACCCACCCTCCCTAATTTTTCTGGTTAATGAGCCTTTATTTATTTATTTATTTACATGTCACAGCGTTGGCGGAAGCTTGCAGGGTATCCAGGAGGGTTAATGGAAGATTTGGATTGGGGAGAGTCAATCGGGACTCTGGTGGGAGGTTCGAGGGGAAAGTGGTACCTCGAACCTCAGGTATTGGGGGCATTGGGATATGCCCAGAACATGGACTTCGGCAGCCACCTGGATACTCTTGCAAGCTTGGTTGGTTTTCCTGTATATGGAATGTTTAATGTTTATGTTTAGTCATTGTATTAATTATGGATATATATATATGTGGAATGTGTATATATATGTATATATGATTGTAAATGCAATGGCTATTTAAATAAAGTGCTGTGGCCGTTGTTTTACCCCACAGTCTGGTTTTAAGTTTAGTTATTTCTAGGCAAATACATATCCTCAATGATAGAAGCTACCATGTCATGCATTCTTCAACATACACAAACAAATACATAATTATACATACAGAGATGAGCACCAAAACATTGTTATAATCACACATCTTTTACAAACTGACAACCAACCTCCCTTTAAAGCCTAATCAGAATTAAATGTATATGTTTAATAAAATTTGTCATTGCCATTGCTAACAAATGTTTTACTTTAGTATCTGCTCAAAAGAGAGAGTATTGCAGGGAAGAAAAACTACCACAACTAGAGGACATAGTCTTAAATTAGAGGGGCAACGATTTAAAAGTAATATCAGGAAGTATTACTTTACTGAGAGGGTAGTGGATGTATGGAATAGCCAGCCAGCAGAAGTGGTAGAGGTAAACACAGTCAAGGATTTTAAGCATGCGTGGGATAGACACAAGGCTATCCTAGCTATAAGACCGGGAACAGGGGACTAATAAAAGTACTCAAAAAAAAAATAAAAAATTGGGCAGACTAGATGGACCGAATGGTTCTTATCTGCCGACACATTCTATGTTTCTATGTTTCTAACTGAGATGGGAAATTCAAACTTTAGACCAAAGTAGCCGAGTTGGAAATATTCTCCAATGAAGCTGAGTGGGAGAATTTGTCTAACTCAGCTACTTTGGCCATAAAGTTGAAATTCTTATCTCAATTCCCTGAAATTCTCTCTTTGTTAAGTAGACCCATTTGTATTTTTGACAACATCTATCACATATGTCCCAAACAGTTCAATGACATAACACGTCTGCCAGGCAGGTCCTCTTTTTTTTTTTTTTTTTACAAATGAGTACACCTTGGACTAGTACTAAACTACTGCAGTAGCACCTTGTATTTACAGAAGAATAATCAATATCACTGCATTATACAAATGCTGCAAGGTTTGTTTGTTTTTTTTTTTTATAAATATTTCAAATAGATTGCCATTGTCCTGCTCACAAAATTCGTATTAGTAATTTGAACTCTATTAGAGTTCAGAGATCTGTAAAATAGAAAATACACTTCAAGTGTTTCAATGCTTCTAAACGAAATAAGGAATTATAAAGTCTATAAATAAAGGGCAAGAAAGCAGAACATAAACTAACAAAAATCAAAAAGTGGAAACTTCTTAGAAAAGAACAGACCTATGATGAAAAATTATTTTAAAAAGTGTATTTTTTATAAGAAATTAATTTCAAGGCTATTGCTTTTTCATTAATATACTGTTTTTTTTTTTTTTTCTTAAATGACTCTTTCACATATACTATAACACGGTTTTTCTTTTATATCAGTTCAGTCCATTAAAACAGTCACAGTGCTTTAGAAGTATTTCATATAATTAGACAGAGGTTTAGGGAAATTAAAGATACAGTGGGTGCAATCCATGTGTAAAGATTTTTCAACACATGAAAACCGCTGTCAAATACTGCTTGCCAGAACTACAGAAAAGGCACAATCACTGTTAAGCAAACAATGCTTTTGTTTGTGAGAGTTTTCATTAAAAAAAAATAAACATTTTGTCAGTAGGCAAATAACAGGACCTTAATGCATTAGAATGGAATACTGTTCCAGGTCATACTTTTGCATTAAAAATAGAATTAAAGTTTCCTTGAAGAAAGCAAGAGTTAAAAAAAAAATATGTCCTGCTTCTCTGGATTAAACCTTAATAGATAGAAGTGGTTTTACTCTCAGAGCTGAGACACAGCAGATCTGGAGGCTGGCACTCACTGACAGTGTTTGTCCACCACTTTTAAGGTACCCTTTAGTCCTGATTTTATGTTTATGTGGGTTACACCAACACCACACACTACTACATAGGCTCTATGTCATGGTCGTCAATTCAGACCTCATACTTATTCACTTGTGTAAGGGGAAAGTCCCTTGCTGTCTCCACTTTCATTTCCTTTCTCTCCTCTCCCAAATATGGATATAAAGTGAAGAATGGCAGCAAGTTAGAAACATAGAAACATAGAATGTGTCGGCAGATAAGAACCATACGTCCATCTAGTCTGCCCAAAAAGAGGACTTTTGCATTGGCCGGGAATCGAACCCAGGTCAACTGCTTGGGAAGCAGCTATTCTCACCACTATACCACCAATGCTTCTTGGTACAAGAGTATTGGGGCCAAACCTCTGTCTGTCTTTCTATCCAACTGCTTTGTCTGCCTATCAGTCTCTGTACCTTATCTATCTTTATTGTCTATCGATGACTATATCTGATGGTAATTGGTTGGCTGGTAAAGATGCTAAACTGTTCTGCCACCTAGGCCAAAAGTGTCCAGGTCTCTCCTGCATGCTTTTTACTTAGACCCCTATGTCTCTGGTCCATTACTAGTATCTAAAATGTTATTGCCAACATCTTAGCATGTTAAGCCAAATTTGGCAACAGTGCTCTACACTACCGTATTTAAAACTACATGGTAAAATTGATGACCTCCTCCTAAAAATTAACCCAATTGTTTAGGTGATTTGGTGTGTGTATGAGAATGCTAGTAAATCTTTAGTTAAAATATTAAATGTACTGCAATGGCATTGTTCTGATGTGTGAGAAATGCAATGGATTTTAAAAAAAATTAAAAAAACAACAGAAAATGTAACTGTCAGTTACAGAGACAATACTAATATCTATAAAAAGGAAAAGGCTACCAAGTGGAAAGATTATATTTGGAAATTTTAAATTATGGTATACAAGAGACTAATAACTTTTCTGGGAATCAAGGAGTGTGAGATAAAATTAATAAAAAGGACAATTAGATGGTTTTTTTTTTATCTTGCCTGAGGCATTAATAAGCTTATTCATTACTTGACATACTTACAATATGAATGTCACTTGACATGCAGATTACTCAAACACCAAGATGTTTTTATTTATTTATGTGACAAAGTGAGTCACAATTTCAGATAATTATTTTTTTTGTTGGCTGCAAATGCTATGAGGAACATTTAACATTCATGATTAGTTTTGTTATGTTTTAAAGTGTCAGCTAAAAATAAATTTACCATACTTTATGTAGCATACAACTAAACATAATGTCCACATTTTTAATAGTTATTCTTTCTTTAGGAAAGTCTCAAATTACCTGTCTCTGTCACATAATATTATGCTCATCTCATAGGGGGTTATGCACTAAAGTGTGAGTTACAGGTGAGTTGAGGTGAACTGAAATGAGCATTTCCTATCAATAATTTAACTATACATTGTTTATGGACAAACCTGATGCGCTTCCCCCACTAAGTAAATTCACCTGCTTTGTCTATGTGTGATATGTAGTTAAATTGGTAGGATGAAATGTTCATCTCACCTGAACTCACCTCATTTTACCTTCAACTCTCTTTTAGTGAATAGCCTCCATGCTATTTCCATGCATACACCTTACTTCATCTTAGTGATCAATTAGTCACCTTGAGACATCTTTAGAAATGAAAAGTCTCACAGGACTATAATATTATAGAGACACGATCTTAATGTCTGTAATCCAACTGTGCTGTGCTGCAAAAATGCTCCAAAAGTAAAATTATCAATTATCACATTAATAATTGACAGCAGGAGAGTATTACTAGCATAATATGTTTCAAGAAAGGTGAGGTAAAATCTGTTAGTAAGAAAATCGTTAAAAAAAAAAACCATCTGAAACATTATAAAAATAATTCACAATACTTAAAATGGGTTTATGTTGCTCCAATTACTTCAGTGTCTCTGTCATAATCTATTTTTAAATATGCTTAGATGTTTGTTTAGGTTTGCTGAATTAACAAAAATTATCATAAACTTGCATTTCACCTTTTTCCTTGAGTACAGACAGTGAATATTATGCATCAGCAAATAGTTACAGCAATTCCTTTATAGTCACCTGCACAACTGAATGCTGGAGAACTTAGCAAAGCAAATACCAGATTTTCTTTGGCTGCTTTGTAGCAACACCTGTAAGATGTCTTTGAGGAGTGGAAGGTTCCCCCCATTGATTTCATGTAAAGCTTGAACTGTGCTCACAGTTGGTGACATCTAGAACAGTCTGCATGCTATCAGGAAAGCACAAAGTCTGCTAGTTGGAGGGTAAAATGGCATGTACAGGTTGAGTATTGAGGATTTCCCACTTATCCAGAAATCCATTATCCAAAAATGCTATTTTTGCTTCTGATTTTTCCACAAGTTGCACATTCCACACACTACTGTCAGAATGCAAGTGCACAACAGTTTATTCAGTGTACAGCTCTTTTAACCTGTACATGCATGCCCAGATTCCCACACACACAAAAAAGGTAATACAATGGCATGTGTGCAGGCCTGATGCTCCAATGGTATGTTCCCGTTGATGTCTCACATCACAGCTACATCACAGTAAAATTTATTTTTTTGCTCTATACAGTATTTGTATTGATACTACTGTATTTCATAAGTGCTGAGAAACTTTAATATTTCTTATTGATGAAAATGATGAATTATCTGAAATTACCTGTTATCCAAAATATTTATGGACCCAAGCATTTTTGATGAGGGATACCCAACCTGTACCTTAAAAAAGTATGCTAGAAGCACCAGTGAAATGTTTATTGCTCTTTAAATAAGATATCTTTTATAGGTTTGTTGGGGTAGAATCCAATACCTTATCATATTCTTTTACCTAAATTTACAGAGCATTGCATGAATCTGAAAATGTTTCACTCTAAAAATTCTAATACACCCCATTATTATATCAAATCATCCCTTCACTGGTATTTTGTCAGGGTTCTACACTGACCTTCTGACTCATGCATTTAAAAGTCATTATTTATGTGCTTATATTTCTCCTTCCTCCTCTAGAGGTCTCCCTACGTTACTTTGCTTGTATTCCTTCCGCTCTGTTTGGTGTCATTTGGGCTTGTTACCTTTTGCTCACACCCAGGTTAAATAGCTGCAGTTTCTGGCAAACAGTGCTTTGGCATTGAAGTTGGATGCCTGACTTCTGAGAGCTTCTGCTTCTGTTCCTGATCCTCTGCTGAAAGCACATTTGCATTGTGACCCTGTCCAGGAACTGGGAATCTGAACCTGATTGGCTCAACCAGCTCAGTAGATGATTTTCAGCATCTCCTGAGACCCTCTGTCTACATCAAGATTTCTTCAGCTAAGTTTTTCCCTTAAAGCTACCCTTCTCATTTCTAACCCTCACTAGGGTGTTCCTTACTGCTTAGCTACCCTTCTCATTTCTAACCCTCACTAGGGTGTTCCTTACTGCTTAGCTACCCTTCTCATTTCTAACCCTCACTAGGGTGTTCCTTACTGCTTAGCTACCCGTCTCATTTCTCACCCTCACTAGGGTGTTCCTTACTGCTTAGCTAGCCTTCTCATTTCTCACCCCCTCTCGGGTGTTCCTGCTTAGCTACCAACCTCTGACCTCACCCCCTCTCGAGTGTTCCTGCTTAGCTACCAACCTCTGACCTCACCCTCTATAGGGTGTTCCTGTTTAGCTACCAACCTCTGACCTTCACCCTTACCTCTGGCCTTAACCCTTACCTCTGGCCTTAACCCTTACCTCTGGCTTCTCCCCTTGTTTATCTCTCTCCACCCCTACCTTTACTTTGTCTACAGTCCAGTGGTGTATCTTGATTTTGTGCTGCCCTAGGCAGACAAAATCCGGGCACCCCCCTACCCAAGCTGCACACCCACGTTACACACCTATGACATGCCCCATCACCTCCATTACATGACCCCACATCACACATAACATTCAGACTCAGATCAAGCTCATACTCCCATCACACACACACTCCCATCACACTCAGTCACACACTCCTACTCCCATCACACACTGACTCCCATCACACACACTGACTCCCATCACACTCAGTCACACACAGCCTCACATCACACACAGACTCCCATCACACACAGACTCCCATCACACACAGACTCCCATCACACACAGACTCCCATCACACTCAGCCTCCCATCACACTCAGCCTCACATCACACACAGAATCCCATCACACTCAGTCACACACAGCCTCACATCACACACAGACTCCCATCACACTCAGTCACACACAGCCTCACATCACACACAGACTCCCATCACACTCAGCCTCCCATCACACTCAGCCTCCCATCACACTCAGCCTCCCATCACACACAGCCTCACATCACACACAGAATCCCATCACACACAGCCTCACATCACACTCAGACTCCCATCACACTCAGTCACACACAGCCTCACATCACACACTGACTCCCATTACACTCAGTCACACACAGTCTCACATCACACACAGCCTCCCATCACACTCAGTCATACACAGCCTCACATCACACACACTCTTCCATCACACTCAGTCACACACACTGACTCCCATCACACACACTCTGACACCCATCACACTCAGCCAAACACTAACTCCCACCACACTGTCACACACTGTCTCCTATCCCACTCAGTCACACACAGCCTCACATCACACACAGACTCCCATCACACTCATACTCACAACCACCGTTTTCATTTTTCCATTTGAATCAGCTTACCTTCTGCTGTACTGTGACAGGCAGGGGGCGGAGACTTTACACTGGCACGTGTGACGGGGAACGAAGGGAGGGGAAGTGAGGGAGCCCCAAGCATGACAAGCAGCACCGGGTGAGGGGAAGACTGAAAGGAGCGGTGGGGGTGGGAAGGGGAGGGGGTAGGAAGGTAAGAGAGAGGGAGGGGAGGGGGTGGGAAGAGAGAGGGAGGGGAGGGAACAACTTTTAACAAAACGGAGAAGAAAGTAAAAATCTTCGCCGCACCAGAAGTGTTTAAAGCACCAGTGTGCTTTAACAACCTCTGGGAAAGTGCCGCCCTAAACAAGGCGCCGCCCTAGGCGAGCGCCTTGTTTGCCTCGCGGTACATACACTACTGCTACAGTCCCTGCTATTGCTCTTTGTTCGTACTGCAGTTCCTACTCAAACCCTTTTCCTATTCTGCAGTTCTTTGCTTTTCCCTTTTGTCTCTGCTTTAGTCTTTATTCCAATGCCTAGCTTTTTGTTTTCTTAACTTGACCTTCCTCTGCACAATATTTAACATGCAAGAAGACACCTCCACTATCCCTGCGCTAAAACTCCCACCTGACCTGGTAAAGGCCCTGACATATTTCCTTAAAAAAGCAGAAGGCCTCTACTGGCTTTCCATTCCTTCATAAATATAATTTTACATTCTCTCTCTAACAATGTACAGCCCCTCCTGTTCTCATATTGTCCCCCTGGTCTCTGAGCTCACTCCTACTTTGGGTTCACCTCCTCTCTCATAATATTTTTCCACTCGTGATTACAAGGCTTGTCTCCAGAAAACCCGTGTGTCTTGAACTCACTTCCTTGGAATCTCCATCTTTCTACTTCCCTCTGTCTTTTTATAATGCCCCTAAAATTTCAAAGAGAAATCACAAGTGCCCACTGATCTTACAGAGTCCCCCAGTGCAATGTCTGCACTGCCTTCTTTCCTTTCTTTTTCTAAAAGTTTATGTTCCTCTTGTCCCCCAACATCATGTAGATTATAACCTTGTGAGACAGCTACTATTTACATCCTGGTTCCATCTGTCTCTTTAGGCCTCATTGAGTTTGTAAATTTTGTACCAAGCTCTGCATCAATGCACACTGCAGCACTGCCCAACTTTCTATTCTCAGATTTCAGTTTGTTGTCCCTTCATTGAATTCAGTACTGAATTTTGTTAAAGGAATTGAAAGTACTGCACAGTGAATGCACAAGTGAATGAATGTGCATGCAAAGTACTTTGGGAGTGCACATGAAGGCATTACCTATGCATTATCAAAGGCTACTGTTGTGGTCATGTGACCGTGCCAGCAGCATGATAGCCTAGCAATATAATTTACCATGCAAATGTCAGTAAAGGAATTGGTTTCTTGACACAGTGGTTCTCACTGAAACCCTTTTCATTAAATACTGAATTGCATTAGAAAAAAAATAAACCCTGAGTAAATAGTCCCAAAAATATTGACTTTACTGTATAATTTACTATAACCTGTTGTTTAATACTGTACTTGGCTAGTACTACCTTTTGCTGAATATTTTCACAACTTATTTCCAGTCTCCCTTATTTCTGAGAAATCCTTTCTACCTATCTCAATTCATATTCACTTGCAAAATAAATTATGTCCACCCCATACATTTATAATTATTGACTATAACAATATCCCAAAGATTGGTTCACTTGTAAAATGAACAGTAGCCAGCTTGTTGTTGATGCCTGCCACATAAGCCTTTAACCAGATGACTCTCCAGAAGAAGTAATTGCTGACAGATATTGTACAACATGCCATGTAGAAAAATATAAAACATTATAAGTTGGAGTGACTGCAAATTTCTGCGGCTACTGACAGAGTGTGAATGACAGTTGTGGAGATTACTTTCAGTGAGAATAGGACTCTGTCATAAAACCTATTTTATGTTGTCCATCTTCATAGCTGTTGGAGTACTTAGAGGATGCCAATGTAGCAGTTCCACTTAGCATATGTCCTGTATGCGATGCGAACTTTTAATATATGTGAAATGTACTTATTTTCACTAAAATAGTTGCAATTATGCTTTAGTTTTACACTGAAAATAATTTTACAGAGGTCTCTACATTCAATGACATCAGTGAGAGGGAGCACATAGGAGGAAATCTGCCTCCCTTTGCAGCAATTTTCATGCTTCGCTCTGAGAAAGTGCTGCCATTAACTATCATTGTGAAATCTCTCTCTGTTGAACTGTGTAGCGTTAGCCTGCTGAAAAAGAAGAATAGCCTGTTTCTGTAGCAAATTATTTTTATATGCTGTTATTTGGAGATAGGATGTTGAGGAAAAACATTACAGAAATAGACTTAGGGACAAATGTATGTATTTGGATTTAAAAGAATACTAAGAGTTGTTGTAAATGGAATATTCTCAAACTGAACCAAGGTATGAAGTACTCCTCAGGTGTCAATTTTTCTTGGGTCCTCTTCTTTTTAATTTGTTTATTAATTATCTCCCAAGTTGTGTGGAAAGCTATGTCTCAGTGTTTGCTGATGACACAAAATTAGGTAGGGCAATACAGTCTAATGTTGATGTTTCTTTTCTTAGAGGGGATAATATAACATTATATAAATGTGTACATGGACAGTGTAAAGAGCTCTCTAGTGACCTGTTCATTAACAGAATTGTACAAAGAACAAGAGGTCACCCCCTGAGACTGTAAGTTTGACAAGTTCATAGAAAAAAAGGAAGGGATTATTTACAGTAAGTAAGATACAGATATGGAACTCACCGACAAGAGAGGTGGTGCTATCAAATATAATAGATTACTCAAAAAGGTCTCAATATATTTTAAAAGCAGGCCATAATGGTCTATAAATGATAGAACCAAAAACATTAATATTTTATATTCTGGATCCAAGGAGAAATATGATTTCCTTTTGGAGTCAAAAAGGCCTAAATTAGGGATTTATTTTGTCTTCATTGGTATCAAAACAGGAAGGCTCGGTAGATGGATTGAACTTGATGTATTTTGGTATTTTTTAAACCTAAATTACTATGCTATACAAATTTCTTTTTCATTACTTTACATGACTCAGTAACTATCTAAAAATAATGTTGGGAGGCAGCAGATAGAACTACTTTTTTAAGTACACTTTCATTTTAACCTCTCTAAAGATATGGTTTTAAAAGCAAGATTTTTGCTTAGGGATTTATTCAAGTAGCTCTGAATTTCCTTGAGAAATTTGGAGCTCTGAATCCCGGCTGAACTTTGCATCAGTGCAATGGTCGCAGTGGTCAAACCTCTTAAACAAATGGAAAGCCATTACAGCAGACATTTTGTCCCAGAAATCTAAATGCTTTTTCTGGCTTGGCAGCATAGCAACTCTTAAAAGTCTGGCTATTCTTCAGAATATTTTATATATTTTTCAAACTCTTCCCTTTTGCATACCTGCATCCTTTTTGCAGGAAGCTCAGATTCTAATAAATATTTCATACATGGTAAACAAAAATAAAGAGTAAACAATCAATGGATATACTTACCAAACGATAAAGTTGGCCTATTCATTATCTATCACACTACTACTCTGCAGTAATTATGTCCCAAAATATTAAACTGCGCGCTAGATTTGCGGTAATAGCATGGGTAGATTTAGTAGATTTAACAGGACCGAAAAAAGGTCATGCAATCTTCTGTGGGGCAACAAAAATTACTATCTACTCTACAGGTTAAGGTCCTACCAACGTCTAAGGTATACACATGTGTCCAAATTTACTAGATCTGTTAATTGACTCAATCACTTAAAGGTCCCTGATTTGTCAATGCAGAATTGAATCCAGACTGGGATAAATAGCATCCAAGACCTTTTTTCAAATGGGTCTGTTCTTTCTCAAAATTGATGTAATCTGCCAACTAGAGATTTCAATAAATATTTATAGACGGTCTGTGTCCAGCTGAGCTCTAGAGGAACCTAATAAATCGCAAGGTATTGATAACTTATGCCTGGGCAAGTCCCTACTCCATTCCAATGTATCTGACAAATTCTCCTAAATGTTAGCCTAGGAAAGGGAATATGGTTATCGATTAACTATTAAACAATTGAACAAAGATCTTTCATGTTCTGCTCAATTTGCTCAATGCAGAAGCCACTTGGAATTAATTATAAAAATATTGTACAGATGGAACAGATGTTACTTGGTTCTGGTTGGAATTTCTCACATATAACCTAAGGCGTTATATCTATATTGGAGGAATTTCAATCAAGCAGGTTCACTCTTGCATATCTGGTGGTCATGCCTGGTTATTGTCCCACTGCTCAAAAAAGTTTTCACTCAAAAATTTAATTTAATGGGACTCCATATTCAATTTCTTCCAGGAGTGGTCCTGCTATTAATATTTCCTGATACGATTCTAGGGCTGAGACAGGCTTAAATAACCATATTGCCTTTAATAATCCACATCTTCATTGCTATCTTACATAGTTACATACAATTTAGGTAAAAAAACCTGCTGTTGACCCAATAGAAGGCAAATAAAAACCCCTTATTTCAACAATTTAAAATTCTGCTTTTAATGGGGAAAAAAATCCTTCTTTACTCCAAATGGCAATCAGATTTCTCCTTTTATCAACACGCAGTAAATATAAATTAATGCATATACCAACAGGCATGGCCCTCTATGTTCTGGTTCAATAAAAAAGTATCCAAGCCACCTTTAAAGGCATCTAATGTATTTGCTAGAACCATGTCTTCAGGCATTGAATTCTATACCTTTAATGTGTTTACTGTAAAAAAATCCCTTCCACTGTCGTAGACTAAATCGCCTTTCTTCAAGTCTTAGTGGGTGACCTCTGGTCCTTTGTACTGTTCTGTTAATAAACAGGTTTTTAGAAAGCCCTTTGTTTGGGCTCTGTACATATTTATATAACTTAATAAGTTTTGTGGCCCTCCTATGCACTCTCTCTAGTTCCATAATGTCTTTTTATTTTTTTAAAAAGGGCGCACAGAATTGAACTGCATTTTCAAGGTGGGGTCTTAGCATGGACCTGTAAAGCAGCAAAATAATATTTTCCTCCCATGAGTCAATACCCCTTTTAATATATCCCAATATCTTATTGGTCTCTGCAGCGGGCACTGTGCACTACTGCTAAGTCTAATGTCTACAACTACTCCCAAATTGTTTTCATTAGTAGATATCCCCAAGGAAACACCATTTAAACTAAATGTTGCATTTTTATTAGTACCCCAAATGCATAATTTTACACTTGTCTACACTGAATATCAATTTCCATTTATCTGCCCAATTACCCAATTTGTATAAATCCTCTTGCAGCGAAGATACATCTAGTTCAGACTGAATTACCCTATTTAATTTTGTGTTATAAGCAAACACTGAGACATGGCTCCATAGGCCCTCTGGGAGATCATTAATAAACAAATTAAAAAGAAGATGACCCAGCACAGGTCCCTGAGGTACTCCACCTATCACATCTGTCCAATTTGAGAGCTTCCCATTTACCACTACCCTTTGTATTTTTTCAATCAAATGCTAATCCACAAACAAACTGTACTTTTTTGCATACAATCTTCAATTAACCCCAGGCACGTCCTGGGAGAAACTCCCTTAACGACAAAGGACGTGCCTGGCACGTCCTGCAGTGAATGAAGTGGTTTTCGAGATCAACGATCGCGAAAACCGCTTTAACAGTGCTGGTGTATTGCCTCGACATCGAGGCAATAGCCAGCACCAAAATTTCTATTTTGGGACCCCCACGATCGCCCCACAGAGCGATCGTGGGGAGCCATATTGACGGAGCATGCTGCTCCGACAATATGGCTAAGCCCTCTGCCGGTCTGAGCTTCGGAAGTGAAAGTAACTTCACTTCCGTCGCTCTGAATATGCTACTTGACTGCCCCTAGTGGTAGTTTAGTAGCATTGCAATGCAAAATATTTAAAATACATATTTAATTAATTAAAAACAGGTTATTTAGCTATATTAGCCTATAGGGTTAAAATTAAATATTTTTTTAGCATAAGGGATAGGGTTAAAATTAAATTAAAGTTAAAAAATATTAAGGGATATAATAAGGATTAGAGTTGGGGTTAAATTTAGTGTTAGGGTTAAATTTTGGGTTCGGGTTGGGGTCAAAAGGTCAATATAGGAAAAAAACAAAAAACACTATTTTTGGTTTTTGCCCCATAACTCACAAAAAATACCGAAAAATATGGAAACATGCATATTTTGGAACTCGGGAGAACATTTAGAAACTATTTAGATGGGGTCTTTTTTAATGATTTTATTTGTGTAAATTATATTTTAGGTCAATGTTAGAAAAAGTGTGTTGTATAAATTTTTCATCATATTTTTTGATTTGTTTTGTAGTAAATTATAAGATATGAAGAACATAATGGTATCTAATGAAAGCCCTTCTTATGACGATAAAAACAACATATAATTTGTGTGGGTACTGTATGTGAGAAAGAAAAAAATTACAGCTAAACACAAACACCCTAGAAATGTCAAAACAGCCATTGTCACCAAGGGAAAGTCAAGGTGAAAATGTCTTGTCACTAAGGGGTTAAATTGCAGAGAGCTCAATTATTAAAAAAAACAATCAAATATGCTGCAAGCTCAACACACCAACAACAAATAAATTAGTAAACCCCTGCGCAAGGATCACCTATAATCCAACACAAAATAAAGTGTATAAAAAATGTTCTTACAGAAAAGGCATGATACTCAAAATGAATAAACAAAACACTTACTTATAAAAGTGAGGCAGCTGAAAAAATGTAAATACACAATAGCGAAGCAAGTAATGAAAAACTGAAAAAGTTAATAAAAAGAATGGTATAAAATCTGATGGCTTGCGAGGTAGTAGATGGAAAAACGGCTGAGGTGAAGATTGATCAATCCGGGAGCCATCTAGGAGCCAGACAAAGGGACATACACACAATCACACATAGTCACATACACACATACTAATGCATCCAGTCAGTCACATACATACACATATACAGTCAGTCAATTACAAATACAGTCAGTCAGTCACATATACACACATACACACACATAAAGTCAGTCACTCATACTGTCAGACAGACAAAACAGTGAGTGTTGTTTTTTATCTTAAGCAGTTTTTTAAAAATCTTTCAATATATCGTCGTCCCCTTCTGCTGAAAGTTTTTTTTTAAAACTGCTTAAGATAAAAAACGACACTCACTGTTTTGTCTGTCTGACAGTATGAGTGACTGACTTTATGTGTGTATCATTGCCGGTTCCATGTTAATCAGTGCCTCTTACAAAGGCACAGACAATCTGTCTACGGTGTGCGAGGGGGCGGAGCAGGAGGTCTGTGCACTCACTCTGCTCCTTCATTTTTTTTTTTTAAAAGATCCCAGCGGCGAGGGCACCATGCAGGGCTCACTATACCCGGGCTCTAGGTCTGATTTCCTGGTCGCGATGGCGACCTGGTGCTCAGGGTTTGTTGAGCCCTGAACTATAGTTTTCCCTTTTCATGTATTTCATATTCTGTTTTTCATGTTCACTGTCCATTTAAATGTATTTATGGATTGTTAATAAACTTGCTGCAGCTCTATTTAAAGACTCTCAACAGCACCAGTTTATGAACCCTGATGAATTCAGAATTTGACGAAATGCCTTGATCCATTTTTTGGGACTCTGAGGCTTCCGTAGGTACTTCATATCCCTGTTAACAGCATATCTCGACCTCCGCACCATCTAGCCCAATCCCGTCCATCTCGGTCTCCGTATTCTGTCCATCGTAACCTCCAAGTTCCATCCATCGTAACCTCCGAGTTCCATCCATCTCGGCTCCTGCATTGATCAATCTCGACCTCAGCCATTTTTTCATCTACTACCTCGCAAGAAATCCCACATTTGTTCCCACCTACTTACTGCTGCACTGTTTGTGGATGCTACATAATCTATTAACACCACTTAATATTGGAACCCAGTGTGTTTCTGTTTTCCATTTGGCGCTTTAACTGCTCCACATATCTTATTGGAGCCACGTTTGGGAGTTTGCATTATTTTGATTTACTGTTTCAGTTTTTCATTGCTCACTTCACTATTACGTATTTCCAATTTTTTCAGATGCTTCACTTTTACAAGTAGGTTTTTTATTTATTAATTTTGAGTATCACGCTTTTCTGTAAATATATAAATGTATAGTAAGAAATGTTGCTACGGCTGGACAGAGTGCTCAATGAGATTAAGGTAGTGTGATGCAGAGTTCCAATCCAGACCTACAAATGGAAAATGGATGTTTGACAGGACTCTTGAAAGAAGTTGTTTTGCGGCAGCACTGGGTGATATCCATACCTGGATGTGGGCACTAGTTTAATATTTCACCCTACAATATTACAGAATTTTTACTTTCTTGTTTTTCATATACATATGTAACTGATTCAGGCGGATATACCCCAGTTCAAAATGTAAGAATATTTATTTACATCACATTGGGTATGTTTTTAATATTTATGCAGCAATATATTTTTTCTATACATTTGATTATACACATACTCCTGTGGCTAGTGTGTTGATATATATGCAACATATTTAACTCCTTTTTTTAGTATTTGAGCACTTGTATCACTTTCTCTATGGGAATTGGGGGAATCCTATGCTTTATCATGCCCAGATTAGGGCCTTAATAAGGTACCACTTAAAGTACTAAATGTTAAATTCTGTGATATGGTTATGCATACAGACCAATAGCTTGTGGTTTGTGAGTGCTGACCAAAGTGATTTCCCATTTATAGTGCTTCCTAATCATGTCATTTCTATTTATAATTTGATCAATATGACAATTACAAAAACCTCAATGCAAACTGAAGTCAATGCAGATTCTTGTCAAAGCAATAAATTGAACATGCAGGAATTAAATAATAAAATTGCAGATAACATTAACAAAATGACTTCATTTCCTATTCGAAAGACAATTCAGAAGTTTGTTTTGTCTCTTACTATCATGCTTCCCTTATTGGCAATTAATGGACTTGAAACAGCCTAAATAAGGGCTGTTTGACTCCACCATAAACAGAAATAGGGGTGGATTGGTGGGAGTACAGGCTTCTAAAAAAAAAGAAGGGCAAGTTAGACTCAAAATGCATAAATTTAAAGGAATAGCACTGGATTGCAGCTGTTGTGGGCACATATAGGGTCTGCATGCACATTTAGTTGTGTTCCCAGGTATAGTAGTAGGAGTGTAATGTGTGTGATGATAGTGTGGAACCAGAAAGGCAGCAATTCCCATGACATACAGCCAGGTTGTATTTATATGAGATGGGCAAAACGAAAATTTTCATTTAGTTTTCGTCCATTCGGACGAAAATTTAATTTTTTCGTCCAAAACGAATTTCGTCCATTGCTGCATTCATTTCAGACTAAATTCGTTCATTATTTTTGTTTTGTTATATTCATTCGTATGAACGGAAAATAATTCACCTATTGGAGAATTCGGTTCAAAGAGTCTAATTAATACGAATTTCATACAAATTGCATACAAATTCCATATGAATTTCATTTATACCCTACCTTATGCTATTCAGTTGTTGAAATTCGTCTCTTTCTTTAACCCCTTAGTGACAAGATATTTTCACCTTGACTTTCCCTTGGTGACAATGGCTGTTTTGACATTTCTAGGGTGTTTGTGTTTAGCTGTAATTTTTTTCTTTCTCACATACAGTACCCACACAAATTATATGTTGTTTTTATCGTCATAAGAAGGGCTTTCATTAGATACCATTATGTTCATCATATTTTATAATTTACTACAAAAAAAATCATAAAATATGATGAAAAATTAAAAAAAAACCACTTTTTCTAACTTTGACCTAAAATATAATTTACACAAATAAAATCATTAAAAAAGACCCCGTCTAAATAGTTTCTAAATGTTGTCCCGAGTTCAAAAATATGCATGTTTCCATATTTTTCTGTATTTTTTTGCGAGTTATGGGGCAAAAACCAAAAATGGTGTTTTTTGTTTTTTTCCTATATTGATCTTTTGACCCCAACCCGAACCCAAAATGTAACCCTAACACTAAATTCAACCCCAACTCTAATCCTTATTATATCCCTTAATATTTTTTAACTTTAATTTAATTTTAACCCTATCCCTAATGCTAAATTTTTTTTAACCCTATAGGCTAATATAGCTAAATAACCTGTTTTTATTTAATTAAATATGTATTTTAATTATTTTCCATTGCAATGCTACTAAACTACCACTAGGGGTAGTCAAGTAGCATATTCAGAGCGACGGAAGTGAAGTTACTTTCACTTCCGAAGCTCAGACCGGCAGAGGACTTAGCCATATTGACGGAGCAGCATGCTCCGTCAATATGGCTCCCCACGATCGCTCCGTGGGGCGATCGTGGGGTCCCAAAATAGAAATATCGGTGCTGGCTATTGCCTCGATGTCGAGGCAATAGACCAGCACTGTTAAATCGTTGATCGCGAAAACCGCCTCATTCACTGCAGGACGTGCCAGGCACGTCCTTTGTCATTAAGGGAGATTCTCCCAGGACGTGCCTGGCACGTCCTTTGTCGGCAAGGGGTTAATCCGAATTCCCCAACCTTATATTATGTATTGAATGAACATAGGTGAATTGTTCATTCATACGAATTGAATGGTGAAATGAATGCAGCAATGGACGAAAATGGCCTCATTATAAGGTTGGAGAATTCGGTTGAAAGAGTCGAAATTTTCATCCCTTACCTATGCTATTGAGCTGTTGAAATTTGGCTCCAAGTGGTTGGGAAATTCGGATATAAAAGCTGATGGACATCATTTTGTTGAAATCAATCAGATAGAAACATAGGAAGTCAAATTTTAGTGGTGTAGATGTAAACCCAAAAGTGTGATAAAAAGAATATTACTAAAAGTGTATAAAAAAGTTGACAGTTTCACACGTTATTTGTTGGCTTTAAAGGGCCAGTAACCTTTATTAAGGATACTTTATATTTAGGTTTGAAATTCCTATCTCAATTCGCTACAGTTTCTCTCATGGAGTATACCCTTTAGTGACCCCTTAAGATATATGGTTCATGCATGCTTTGGCAGTATCCCTGTGAGGTAGATTGACAGCGCCACCATGCATGCACGGTTGACATATATATAGCTTGACGTATATAGACAGTGTCAGGTGAGTTAACCCCTGGGTGCCTAGACAGATATAGACAGTGTCAGAGGAGTTAACCCCTTGGGTGGATTGACTGATATAGGCAGTGTCAGAGCAGAGGATTTAACCCCTTGGGTGGCTAGACAGATATAGGTGTCAGAGAAATTAACCCCTTTATCCACACACTCACTCACACACACACAGACACACTTTCACTTACACTGACACTGAAGAAAAAAAAAAGAAAAAGCTGCATGGAGCAGCAAAGTGCCGCCCCTGCCAGGGTGCCGCCTCGATTAGCTGCCCCAGTCTGCCCATTAAAGGGCCGGCCCTGAAAATATCCATTATAATTTCTCAATGCAGAGTACAAGTATCAATTATTTTGAATCTGGTATCTCCCTTTTCATCTTAACATGGGAATGGCTTCCTACAATATTTTCTTATTCATAATACTCTACTGATCATACACTTTCAGTTTCTAAAGTCATTTAAATCTGTCCACATATGTTGAACTTACAAATGTATCATCTTTGAGTTGCCAATACTTTTTAAATTTGTTCTCACTATGATATAAGTAACCACATTTATTTTGATAAATTCTTCTAGGCTGTGATACAAATTAATCTAACAAAATAACACTAAATATACACTGATGTAGAATAACTGCAAAGAGTTATTGGGAATAGATGAGTCTTGAGATACTTATTAAAGGGGAAAATATAGATTGTGCACTGCAAATAACACTAAGAGATATGAGCAGCACACACCTATAAAATATGACACACTTAAGTGAACACACTATGGTGAAACAATTAATGATGACAATGGCAAAAAAGGGGGAAAAGTTAGTTTGATGCAAACACACTGTGAATGAATCAGAAATCTGTGAATTTAGATGATTATTAAATGTGGATTTGCATAAAATGCAAAAAAGAGATACACTCTAATAGTTTAATGTGTACAACATATGTATAAATACAAATAAATGCAAAATGTGAAACATGCACTTGTAAAGACAATTGATTTTGTACTCGCACACTTCAGCTCCTGTGGACAATTCTGCACGAACCAGGTGGGGCTGACACTTGTCACTTGGAAGAATGCAGAGTACCTCCAAATGTGATGCTGCCACTTGCACTGGGGATGGTACTCACAACTAGCGTTTTTGTTTCCTAAGAATTACTCCTACAGTGAACTTTTGACCCCAACCCTAATCATCACCCTAAATCTAACTCTCACCCTCACGCAACTCTAATCCTAACTCAAATTTATCCCTAACTCACACCCTAACCCTAGATCTAGGGTTATGTTTTGCCATTTTGTTTTCGTGTAAAGAGACAGTCTAGCAATAACATCACTGATCACTTCTGGAACCTTTTCTACACACAGGGCAGTGACTTATTGGAGGGGTATACTGTCGTCCAATATGGCACCCATGATGGCTTTTGGAGTGATGATGGAGCCTTGGGGGGCACATTTTGGTGTTGCTGGATGTCTCAAGGAACCTCAGCAACACTGGCTAAGAATTAGCAGCAGCCGTTGATGGCTGCTTATGAGGGTTTCACTGCAGGCTGTACCAGGTATAACTACTGCCACTTAGTTGACATGATTTCCTTGCATACCTGCTACATCCTTAGTCACAAAGGGGTTAACATACATGTTTCTGTTAATGTGTATTTGCTATCTTTTCTGATAACACATTGTATAGATCATTTTTGATATTTTTTCATTCTCTACATGCATGGTATAACCAATATTGAGGTGACATAGTCCCTTTTAGAACACCAGCTCAGCCCTTTTTCTGTTCAGTAGGCGTTGCTTTCAATCCTTCAGTACAAATATGACAGAAGAGGTGAAATATTTAGAAGGAAGATGCTGAAGTGTAGAAAAGCACCATGATATATTGTGAAATGAGTAATAAAGAACAAGAGTTGATGAACAATGAATGGAAACCAGAGATCATGGAAGCACAGAATTTAACTGCTGTATTGTGACCAAATCCAATTACCGGGAAGGTAATTTACTTGCAGTCCATGTTTGCATGTTCATTCAAGAGTAAAAAGTCTTGTTGAAACACGTAACAGAAAGTATTGGAACATTTAATGATAACTAAATTAAATGGACAATCCAATTAGAATAAAACATATAGCATTTCTAGGGGGACCTATGGGAGGGACCTGCATGACTGCAGAGAATGATCTGTGAGTGGCTTTCTATGGGTGGTTGCTGGGAAGATTTAAAATTTGAAGGTTGCTAAGCTTAGTTGGCTGAGTAATGTAAACTAGGTGGGAATAAATCATCATGCAGATTTGGTTTGCTTACTAGAGTGCAAATTGGCTGATATTGTTACAGTGTGGGTAATTAGCACCTTATCTGACAAACGTGGGCTGTATGCCCTCACCAGATATAGGGTACACATGGAAGGGCCTGGTTGGCTCTTGAATCAACTTGGGGCATCAGCGCAGCAGTTCAGCCATGGAATGTGTCTCTTTCGCTGAAACCTTTCCACTGTAGGCATCAGCCACGTCATTTCAGCCATAGTCCAGTGCCTTCCCACATGAGGAATAGAAGATGTTGCTGTCCAGCGGAGGCGGATTCGCTTGCAGGGCCTTCACAGCCTGATATTTGCCCACACTTTTGCGTGGACTGCACAAGTTGTTGGCAGAAATCATTCTGATTTTTTTAGACAGTACCACAAAGCCTTGCTAGTATAATAATTATCAAGGAATGTACAGTAACCTGGATTGAGCAAGGGCAGCATGAAGTCCCAAACAACTTTTTCATCCTGGTGGCCCAATGCTTAGGTGCAGGTTCTAGAAGCCAGCAGTGTCTGAGTTCTATTCCCAGCAGGACACTTTATGTAAAGGCACTAGGAAGTGGCTCTAAGGTTAAGGTCCCTGATAAATGAGTGGCACTGAAGGATATTAATGGCATGATTGCAATTAAGGAAACTGAAACAGTAGGGGAAAAACATGGGAAGTATACATTTTTGGGGGCAGACTAGATTGGCAAAATTGTTCCCAAATTGTTCTCATCTGCTGACACATTCTATGCTGAATCTAAGTGATTGCCCTTTCCTTGATATATATGCAAAAGGTGTATCCAGTGTCACTTTCGTACAATTTATAAAATGTGATCCCATATCTGCATCTTTGTAGATGCTTGAACATGATAGTGCCAGTGTAATGCATCAGTGACTCATCAGAACATATGTCTTCTGGGAGACAAACTTCAGAAAATTGTTTATTTAAGTATGAGACAATGTACATATTTTAAAAAGCCGATTGGGGGTGGCTTTTTGGTGTGTCCTACTCATTGTTGCCTGGAATAAAGGTGTAACTAATATAGGATCCTTGCTCCAGTATTACCATGTTGTTGGCTTCTTCAAAATCTCCAAGAGAAATGTTAATGCCCCAAACTGCTTGATTTATTTGCAGTCAGTTGCATGCCAGGGCTGCTGCTTGCAGTAAAATGAATTGAGATGTACTGCTGGGCATATAGATTTGTTTGGCATGCAATCTGGTAATAAAAAAAAAGCTGTTTGGTAGAATTAATTTATCCTGTTTGATTCCTGTTTTTGACTCTGCTTTCCTTGACCTTGCTTCTCTGCTGCCTATACCAACCTCGGCTTCACCCTCTAACTCTGTTCTCACTTGCTCCTTGTCTGTTCCGGTGTTTATGTCGCTCTTCTAAACTGAAACATTCTGTAACATTTAGATCCAATCTCCGACTGAGATTCCAAGTCCTGCTATCTTCTGTGGCTATGTCTCCTTATCTCCTGTTCTTAATTCACACTGGTAGTCTGCACATCTCTATCAAGTTTTGGTCTCACCGCTAGTTGTCTCCCTGTTAATGCCCCAAAGTGCTTGATTTATTTGTTGTAATATGAATTGGAGTGTACTGCCAGGTAATGCTGGGCATACAGATTGCTTTGGCATGCAATCCTGTAAAAAAAAAAAGCTGTTTGACAGAATTCATTTAAACAATTGGGCTCAGAGTATAATACTGGCACATCCTGGCAACATGTCTGCTGCAGTACTTCCACCATAGACTTCTCTGTGTGGCTTCTTGCCAGTTCCTCTTATAGGGGTTCCATACTTTTGCAGACTGACTGTTCTGCATCAAAGGTTCAGACTCATTTTTATGTTTGTGACATAATCACAGGCCAATAATGGATCCCACGGAAGTTTCCCGGATGTCACACACACCATACTTGCATACCCTACAGCAGAAACATCATGTCTAAACTCCTGCAGAGAGTCTGTTGAGGCCTCCTTGATAATGCATAAGGGCAAGAAAGCAGTATAATAAGAATAGAGTTTAGAACCTTGTCCTATGAGACCTACTGGAACCCACCATAATGCAGCCTGCAAATCGGCTGCGTAATATGGCCTTTTTCAGCACAAAATCAGCAATGTTCTCATACTTGCATACCTAGCACACTCAGTATGGTCATAGAACTTTCTAACGATGATCCCAGATGTTGTTCTTCATCAGTTCTGGGACCACTTGGACGTATTCTCTAAACAAAATTGAGTAAAAAGTTAAAAACAGTTATATATTGATAAAACGCAATTAATTAAATGGAGTAAATTTTTTAAAAATTCAAAATCATTTTTATTCATGTTGCATCAAAAAAGGCCATACTGATAAGCTGGTTTGCCCCCTAATATGACCCTATTTCAGGCCAGATCAGGGGTTATTGAGTAGGCCTTTGTGTTAATCTATGTTCTGTTTAGAATATATATCCTGGAATATATCTTGGATATAACTGTATAGATGTTTTACTTTTATAAAATGTTAATATATATTTGTATTTACCCAAGTGTTTGTGTTTTTTGTATGTTTCAGCCCCTTCTCTTATAACAGTCATAAGTTTAAAAATGTTACTTACATACACATAGGGTTGCCACCATATCAATATCTGTGGGCGGATCCACAAGAGGGTGGGGTCAGAAAAGGTGGAGCCACAAACTGGGCAGATTCACTCAATGTCCCTATCAGATTGAGCTTCAGGCTCATAGGAATGAGGAATGAATTTGTATATCGTTCCACTGAGAAGTGTGAATGTGTATGTGTATAAATATAAATATACATACATATGCCTGTTAAAACCTTTCTAAGATAACATCATTTGAGTTTTAGTCAAATTACATGGCCATCTAGTGCTTAGCCCACCACTGCTTAAAAGTACTCCAATATAGATGGGTCCTAACACTAAATACTTCTGCTTTTTTGTGGCTAAATATCTTCAAATACGTTGCTTACCATTAACCAAGGGCCTTTCTATATTACAACACAGAGAAGCTCCTGCAATTTTTAGGTCTGGACACCACTTATGGAGCACCTGTATATATATATAATATTTGTATATCAAAGAAGAAATGGGAGAAATACATATATATATATATAAATAGATGTTTTAATTACTCACAGTATCATTATATCCACATGAGCATATGATCGACGTTTCGGTACACACTGTGGACCTTTATCAAGACTGTCTTGATAAAGGTCCACAGTGTAGACCTAAATGTCGATCATATGCTCATGTGGATACAATGATACTGTGAGTAATTAAAACATCGACTATTATCATTCAAGTCCTGTGAGTGCGTGCTTTCGTTTGGATTTCTATTTGTTATAGATGCACAGCACCCGGGCCATTTATCCTGTTTCTACCTTTAGCTGAGTGCATCATACCTTGGATTTGTGTTATATATATTTATATATATGTAATATTTGTGTATCATGTCAGTGTGCAGTATATTGTATATTATGCCCGCAATATTTACATGTATAATTTTATATCATGCCAGTGAAAAGTATATCTATATTTATAGTATATGTATATTATGGCAGTAAGAAGTATATCAAGTATATATATATAAACTATACATTATACTTTGGTTAAAAAATATATATGTTCTCACTAATAAAGCATATGGTTTAAGTTCTTCATTCTGAATGTCCCACAATACGAAATAACAATATTATCACTCCCGTAGTGATTTAATCTGCATACATGTTTTGGAAGGAGATGGGATGATTTATTGCGGCTGCATGAACGCAGCCGCTTTGCTGTCCCCTCTCGTGAAATGGCCAGTTCATCGCGAGAGAGGTCATCGCCGGATCTTTAATCGCGAGAAAGTTCATCAAGGGATTGCTGAATGTGAGTATTATTAATGTTAAGGGTTAAAGTTAGTATTAGGGTTTGGGATGGTTAATGTTACTATTAGGGTACAGGGGTTGTTTTAGGGTTGGGGGTTAGTATGAGGGGTTGGGGTTACTTTTAGGGGGGTTGACTTATTAGGGGGTTTAATTTATTAGGGGGGGCTGTATGTTTGTAAGAGCGTTCAAAATGAACTGTCAGAGGTGAAGCAGCCTCGTACAACTGTCATAGACCCATTTTGGAATTACAGAATAATAATTTCTTATCATATTTTTACTTTACATATAAAAATTGATAACAAGATTGACTAATTTTATTTTATTTCATAACTGTATTTTAAGGGGTGAAGACAGAACGCCGGATGAGTTACTTGCATAGCAATAACAAGTAAATATTACAAACTAATGCAGTAAGCATTAATCTGTTCATTTACTCCACTGTCATGCCTCGCCAGTTTGAAAAAAACTATAATTCACTCTTTGATGCAAATATATATTATCAATTTTTCTATAAAACCTTCACATAAGCAGAATGGTTATCTATATGGAGTTTAGTTACACACAATTCCCATTTTTTGCATTTCAAATAGGATTGCTGACTTTGCCTATGCAAATATTAACATGTCGTAAGTATGATGACATTCGATGATTAATACTTTTACTTCATAAGAAAGCTAACTTCAGACCTAAATACTGACAACAATGTTTTTTCTGAATATTTCTTTATATAACCTCACTCCTATTTTTTTTTAACACACAGGAGAGATTTATAATACAGTGAAATAATCATATATATATATAGTACATTACCATAAACACTGTATAGATTTCTTGTTTTCATTACAATGCACCAGTCTCTCAGTGCCTTGCAAGAAAGATCTTGAATTTAGTCCTTACTTTTTCTCCACGTAGACATACATGTGAATTTGGGTTGATGTCTTTTTTTTTTTCTCGCTTTTTTGTCTCTGATGCTTGTGCAGCTACAGTTGGTATTTTTGGACTTTCTGATAATTTCTAAACCCTTCATAATCTCTGAAGTTGTGAGCTACAGGTCAATCCCATGGTAGAGTCCCATGGTAGAGTTAGTTAAGAATAATTAAATATATAATAATATTTAAATCTTGCTACCACTCAGTTTTCAATTCCAAAACATGTCTAAAAAAAAAAGGATTCATACTCAAAAGTATTTATTAAATTAGCTACTGGTTTGCATTCCATGCACAATCTATTGAGGGATTATTTCTTTGTATGATAGACTTGTGGAGCCAACACTTTGGCCTTAGGCCCAGAGTGGGTCAGGATCTGTATAAAGAAAAATTAAAAAGTGAGCACAAAAATTTAGCTGAAAATTTTTTAGCTTAGGTTTTTAATAGCAGAGCCCAGTTAATCCAATCATGTAGCTTATTTTTTCACTCTGGTAAGTCCCTTTAACATAATTTCATTTGATGTTCAACTAAGAGTCCCATTCAAAATCCTTGAATCACACCACAAATATCTACCACGTTTCTGCTTATGTTGCCAGTCCTTTGATGTGGAGAGAACTCTTTGTATTTTATAAGCCGTTGCACTTCTCTATGAGCATAAAGCTACTCATTGTTCTGTGCTTTCTAGTGATGAAAGATAATATTAAAAAAAAAAAAAATACAGCAGCAAAAAGCAAATAGCTAGGTCATATGGATGACCTAGATGGATAACTCAATATGGAGGCAACATTCGATAACACCAAATGCTGATTCTCCAGAAAACGAAACCTGCTTATCATTTATTTCAATCTTGGAGAAAGTGAGAAATATATTACAGCATTATATATTGGAAGGGGTGTCAACTGTTGAATTTACCCATGAGAGTTTTGTTATTTTACAGAAAAAAATATTTTGCTTTCTCTGAATCTGTAAGTAGAATCATGTAAGCTATAATTTACTTATATATTTGATAAGACGTATTTAATATTAGCAATAATATGCTTTCAGTCAAGAATGTTAATAAAGCAAGAGTCATCTCATCATGGTAATAATAAGTGTTGAAGTATTTTTTGTAACTATGGTTTTATTGTTATACAGGGTCTTTCTGATCCACAGATTAAATATGTATCACTTGTCTTTAGTAGTGTCTGGCATAATCTGACAAGTAGTATTTGTGCATGTAGGTGCATGTTAACCTCTTTTTTCACTTTTTTTTGTTCTTGTGCTTATCTACACCTAAATGTAAAACAGAAGGATAAAATTCAGCGCTAGATCCGTGACCAAGCAGCACCAACCTGTGTGTATCTCTGCAAACAAACGTGAAAAATACACACAAACAGAAAACAGGGGTGGTAGGTGCGCTGGAGGTCTTCCACCCACAGAATAATGTATGGTAAAAGAAAATATATAATTGCCTGAAATAGCGATTCACTTCATGGACTGAACATACAGGTAATGCCAACAGTCTCAACACATGAAAAGACAGAAAAAGACAGAAACCATAGTGCAGCCCTGTAGGCAATGTGAAATATTTTATACTGAGGTGGTGAATTGCACTCACAAAAGTAAATAGAAAATAGAGCTTATCTGATCCAACTGGAATGATTTCTTCAATTCTTCTCACTCATTCAATTGCCATATATGGATATAATGGCAGAAAGTGGAAATGAAGTCAGTATATAGTAGAATATAAAAAACTTTAATAAAACATAGTATCTTACATATACAGCGTTGGAAGAGCAGCACTGCAGATTTTCCTTTTCATGCAGCAATCAGCCAAATCTGTTGACAGATGTGAAGCAAATAAAAGGTCCCAAATCTTGGCAGGGCTGAAGATGGGCTAAAGTCAATGGTGTACAGTGGGTCACGCAACGCGTTTCGCCTTTCCTTAGGCTTCCTCTAAGCGTGTTACTCTATTTTCAGTGATCACTATCTAATTTGATTAATTAATGGGCTGATTTAGTTCTCCCAAGTAGCACACATATAACCTAGTATCATCTGACTGAACTACATTATGCAGTCACTGCAGGTTGGATTAATATGGATTCGGTTGCAATAGGCTTGTTACATAGGACTGGGATGTGTGAAAAAAAGGTAATTCGGCTACATAGATATTCCTTTCATCGTTTATAATGCTCTAGCATTTTCCATAGCACTGAACAATGGAATAAGAATCCAAACAGGTTTACTTATATACTAAAAAAATACTTTGGAAAATATATAGGCCTTTTAGGCTTTAAAGCAAAATTAGAAGTATTGACCATCTTCTAAACTTTAATGCAAAATTGGATCCACCTCCATCTCTCCTTTGCATCTCTCTCACCAAACTTTGTTAAGGGATGCTGGTTGTTTCTGTAGCCTTCCTATCCACATTACTAGCCAATACAAACACCAAATATCTGCTTCTTCTAAATAGCCTGTCCATTATGTCACACTTGTCTTCCACTTCCCTTTGCTCTACTGATTTTGGTAGTTTATCAATATAGAATATTAGAGAATTCTCTGGCCGCAATTTGAGCATGTGAAAAGCAATCCCTCTGGACATTATTGGATGTACGGGCAGTTACCTTCCATAATTGAAGCAATTCAGAAAGAAATCTTTAATTCATTTGACAGATATGACAACATACTGTAGAGAATTTAAATGACATGAGTAGACTGAGTGAGATCATTCGTAAAAAAAAAAAAAATATCAATGATTAGAACATAATTCTCTTCCTTTACATGGGACTGAACTCATTGTACAGATCACAGATAAAGCCATGATTGACACTTATTCACAGAACAGTCAGACTGAGTGTTTAACCTGACTAACATGGCATAACAAATGCTACCCATTAAGTAACATTGGGCTTAATCTGCCTTGTGATTCTCACTCCCTATGGTTTGAAAAATTAACAATGTCACTTCTTATTTTTTAGTGTCCTTGATCTCTGTTTTCATAGAAATATACTGTTTTGCACAACTAAGGTACTGTTCTCAATTTGGTTGTGTTGGGAGAAGTGTTGAGCGAACCCGAACCGCACTGTTCTGGTTCGTACCGAACATTACGGTGTTCGGACCCCGAACCCGAACCCAAACATTTCACTGTATGTTTGGGTTGGAGTTCGGGGTTCAGCTATAAACCGAAAGTCTATAAACCGAAAGACATTCGGTTTCTAGACTTTCGGTTTATAAAATAGCAATAGCATTACATGTATTCCATAAACCGAAAGTCTATAAACTGAAAGACATTCGGTTTATAGACTTTCGGTTTATAGAATACATGTAATGCTATTGCTATTCTATAAACCGAACTAGAGTCCCCATTCATAAGAAATTCTTACGAATGGGGACTCTAGTTCGGTTTATAGAAAGCCAATAGTATTACATGTATTCCATAAACCAAAAGTCTATAAACTGAAAGACATTCGGTTTATAGACTTTCGGTTTATAGAATACATGTAATGCTATTGCTATTCTATAAACCGAACTAGAGTCCCCATTCATAAGAAATTCTTACGAATGGGGACTCTAGTTCGGTTTATAGAAAGCCAATAGTATTACATGTATTCCATAAGCCGAAAGTCTATAAACCGACCGATGTTCGGTTTATAGACTTTCGGTTTATAGAATAGCCAATAGCCTTACGTATATTCTTTTTCTGGTCCCAAGATTACAACACACACAAGCTAGATCTGGTCCAATTTCTAACCCCTATGGTTTGATATGCACATGGTGGCCACGAGAGGGGGCGCTATCTAACCTCAAAACCCAGTTTAGAAATAGCCTTTTATAAAAGCTGTTCAAGAATTTTAGAGAAATTAAATTTAACTACACATTTCTTATAGTGTAAAGTCTTTCAGCATAAGTGCTTCCAAAAGGAAGCTGTTTTTGGGATATTTCCTTGCAATATGTGATTATAATTCAAGTCAGCACAAGACAGACATTGAAAGAAAATACCTTTGTAGCTTTTAAATGTTTTTTTTTATTACTGCTTTCCTCTTCTATCTACCTATTTTACAGTTCACTGCTTTGTTATTCACAATTTAACACTGCAGAAAGTAATCCAATTGTATTCTAAGTTTAACCACTAAGGGGTAATTACTGAACAAACAAAGAGAAAAAAATTATTTTCTTCTCTTCTTAAAATTCAGAAATTCATGTTAATGTAACAACTTCGGTTTCCTATTTAACATGATATAATGGTCCCTGTGGAATATTCAATTCACATACAAACAACAGTTACACTGGTACTATATCCATGTAAGATATCCACAGTTCATATGTGGACATATTACGATGATAAGTATGGTAACATATAATGGGTATAAAATGGATTCTGAACCCATTCGTCAATTGCTCTTCAAGATTAATAGTTTAACAGATTGTAAACAACCACTTCTAAAAGATGAACTGAATTTCCAACATTTTAGATGAAACTGTTTTTCTGTGGACAAACCTCACAAAATGCTTCTTTTGACAGCAGCGCTTCCAATACAACCAAATCCTGACAAATTACAATGAAGTTATTTGTTCAGTTCTAAGGGCTCTCTTTAATGGTTAGTGATGGCATGGACAAGTTCATGGTGGGATGGCTGGAAATAAGTATGGTTCAGTATGCCCACTATTTACCCTGCCATTTCAGCCACATATTTGTTTGATACAACTAAGTACTATCAGAATGTATAACTTTACTAAGAGGGTGGTGTATTAATAGCTTTTCAGCAGAAGTATGTGAGGTTAATACGCTGATGGACAGTACATGAGATAAGCATAAGGTTACCCTGAACATAATATAAGGCCAACAGGTAGTTCTGAACAGCTCTTGAAGGGACACTCTAGTCCCCAAAACTCACTTTGGCACAAGACCACTGCTTGTATAGTGCACAGGCATTTCCAGTGTGATTTGATGCAAGCAAACTGCATAAATCACATTTTTAATACATTGCCCTCCCCTCTTGATTACTCTGCGTGTATACTACAGGTGAAGCAGCAGTGATTATATAGGCGCTGAGACACTATAGACATAAACAGTGTTATTTAATTTAGTCACTTCCTGTGCTTCTGGAAAAGAGTAGGATCTTGTAACAGTGCAACACATTGCCTGATGACATCACTAGAGAAACAGGACATTCCATTCAATTGAATGGCATTATTCTCATTGGTTCTTGCAGCAAAAAAAAAGAAGGAAACTGACATTTACTCAGCTAGTATGGTCAGTCTTGGCTTCTTGCAAACTGTTGTAATTTCACAATTTCATCTAGCTGTAAGTATTTACAATTATAAGCAATGCAAAATGTAAACAATGCATTTTAAAGTACTTTGAAAGCACATTAACCCCTTGGCGACACAGGACCGTCCTGTGTCAAAACGATCACTGAAAGCGGAGTGTTTCCACTTTCAGTGCTCTAATGGTATTGTAACGATGCTTCCGTGTGGAAGCATCGTACAATACTAAAAAAAATGCCCGTCGGCATTTCGATCGCTCCGGAGAGCGATCGAAATGCCGGTTTTAAAGGCACAGCGCCTTTAAAACACGTGCATTTAAAAACGTCATAGGAAGCAAATTTTTCGCTTCCTATGCTCAGAAAGTGTTTCTGATTGCCTCGCAAGTTGAGGCAATCAGGAACACAAAAAAAAAATGCACGATCTTGGTCACTGAGTAAAGAGCACAGGAGGCAGGAAGTACCTGCTTCCTGTGCTCTCTGGCTGTCACACGATTGCCTCTTCACAGAGGCAATCAGTGACTGCCAGGCACACTGACAAGCAGAGCATCCCCACTGACTGGTCAGATCAATATTAACCCTATATTGATCTGACCAGTTATGATCTGCCTCCCTCTCCTCACATTTTTTTTAGTGAGGGAGAGAGACAGATCAAAGTAAGAAAAGTAAGTAAAAGTACAAAAAACAATAAATACACAACACACAAATAATAAAACAATAAAAAAAAAATTTATTAAAGCAATTCCCTGCATTTAACCCCTTCCCTGCCACTGATCTTGCGTAAGCAGTGATCGTGCACATCAGCGCATTTATTTTTGCTGTTTGTGCATTTTTTAGGGGTTAATTTTTTTGTACTGTAATGTATTACAGTACTAGATAGGCTCTTCTAAGAGCTATTAACCCCTTCTTTGCTCGAGATCACTGCTTACGCACTGATTCTGAGGCCGCGGACTCAGGGTTCGATTTTGACCCTGGTCAGCTTTCTGATACATCATCTAGTGATGTATCGGTGGCTGCTGAGCCCTTGCCACAAGGAGTGATGGGTGTCTACCGTTAAAAATTATATGGTTTGGTGGGGGTAAATTACATTGGCTGGCTTCAAAGATATATCCCATATAGGACACGGACGCAGGTTGACTACATGTCAAAATTCCAAGTTGGAATTTTGAGATGCGCATCTCACAAATGTTGCCTTCTAGACAAAAAACAAACCTATGCATGGGTGCTAACCCTGTACTCGGGAGATGTTGCTGAACACATATTGGGTTGTTGTTTGGCAGTGACATATACCAGAATCTGTGAATTCATGCCTGAAGTACAATGCATGTGGAAAAAAAACTCCCAAAAAAGTACTACCACAAACTTTTACAAAGGCTGGTGGTAGAATTAGTACATATACAGTATTAAAATACCACCATTTGAAATATCTTAGGATGTCTATTTTCCAAAAATATATGGTTTGATGGGGTAAAATTCATTGGACGGCTTCAAAAATGTTCTAAATGGAACATGAGCGCAGGCTGACTACATGTCAAAATTCCAGGTTGGATTTGCGCCCCCCCCTAAATGTGGCCTTTTAGCCCCAAAACAAACCAACAAACCTATGCATGGGTGGTATCCCTGTACTCAGGAGATGTTGTTGAACACATATTGAGGTGTTGGTTGGCAGTGGCAAATACCAGAATCTGAAAATTCCTGCCTGAACTACAATGTGTGTGGGGAAAAAATGACATCCCAACCATTTGACATAGGTTGGTGGTAGAATTAGCACTTGGAAAGTGTTAAAATACCACAATTTTAAATACCCTAGGATGTCTAGTTTTCCAAAATATATGGTTTGATGGGGTAAAATACTTTGACAGGCTTCAAAAGTGTCCCAAATGGAACATAGGCGCAGGCTGACTACATGTCAAAATTCCAAGTTGGAAATGCACCGCCCCTAAACGTGGCCTGTACTCAGGAGATGTTGCTGAACACATTTTGGGGTGTTGTTTTGCACTGACACATAACAGGATCTGAGAATTCATGCTCGAAGTACAATGTATGTGGAAACAAAACATTAAAAAATTACTAACCTAAAATTTGACAAAGGCTGGTGGTAGAATTAGTGCATGGAAAGTGTTAAAATACTATCATTTGAAATACCCTAGGGTGTCTAGTTTGCTTTGTGGGGTAAAATACACATTCTGGCTTCACAAATGTCCCAAATGGAACATGGGTGCAGGTTTTCTGTATGTCAGAATTCCAAGTTGAAAAACCAAAAAGCGCACTTCTCAAATGTGTCATTTTAACGCCCAAATAATCTAACTAACCTACACATGGGTGGTATCCCTGTACTCAGGAGATGTTGCTGAACACCTATTGAGGTGTTGTTTGGCACTGACACATAATAGGATCTGTGAATTCATGCCCGAAGTACAATGTATGTGAAAAAAAATTACTATTCATAACATTGACATAGGCTGGTAGTAGAATTAGTGCATGGAAAGTGTTAAAATACTACCATTTGAAATACCCTAGGGTGTCTAGTTTTCAAAAATATATGGCTTTGTAGGGTAGAATACACTTGTTGGCTTTTAAAATGTCCCAAATGGGACATGGGCGTAGGTTTTCTGCATGTCAGAATTCCAAGTAGGAAAACCAAAAAGCACACCTCTCAAATGTGGCCTTTTAACTAGACATGTGCATTCGTTTTCGGACGAATGCATTTTCGGACGAAAATAGCATTTTCGTCCATTCGTCTGAAAAACGAATAACGAAAATTTTAACTAACAAAATCCGAATGAACGAATGGTTAATAAACGAAAATCATTCGTTCATTCGTCCATTCGTGCTATTGGCATTCTAAACCGAAATAGAGTCGGTTTATACAATACCAATAGCATTGTACTACATTCCATAAACCGACATGAATGATTTTCGGTTTATGGAATGCATATAATGCTATTGGCTTCCTATAAACCGAAATTGAGTTCCCATTCATACGAATAGGTCAATTGACCTATTCGTATGAATGGGGACTCTTTCGGTTTATAGAAAGCCAATAGCATTGCATGTATTCTATAAGCCGAAAGTCTTTAAAACAAACGACGTTCGGTTTATAGAATACATGTAATGCTATTGCTATTATATAAACCGAACGACTTTCGGTTTATAGAATAGCCATAGGATTACATGTATTACATAAGCCGAAAGTCTATAAACCGAAAGTCGTTCGGTTTATAGGCTGTCGGCATTTAACTATACAGAGACAGAGTCTCCATTCATAAAATTATGAATGGAGACTTTGTCTCCGTGTAGTAAAATGCCGAAAGCCTATAAACCGAACGATCGGTTTATAGACTTTCAGCTTATGTAATACATGTAATCCTATGGCTATTCTATAAACCGAAAGTTCTGTTTATAGAATAGCAATAGGAATACATGTATTCCATAAGCCGACAGCCTATAAACCGAACGTTCGGTTTATAGGCTGTGGGCATTTTACTACACGGAGACAAAGTCTCCATTCATAATTTTATGAATGGAGACTCTGTCTCCGTATAGTTAAATGCCGGCTTTTAACTATACGGAGACAAAGTCTCCATTTATAATTTTATGAATGGAGACTCTGTCTCCGTATAGTTAAATGCCCACAGCCTATAAACCGAATGTTCGGTTTATAGGCTGTCGGCTTTTAACTATACGGAGACAAAGTCTCCATTCATATGAATGGAGACTCTGTCTCCGTATAGTTAAATGCCCACAGCCTATAAACCGAACGTTCGGTTTATAGGCTATGGGCATTTAACTATACGGAGACAACGTCTCCATTCATAATTTTATGAATGGAGACTCTGTCTCCGTTTAGTTAAATGCTATTGTATTCTATAAACCGACTCTATTTCGGCTTATAGAATGCAATAGTACTACGAATGGACGAATGAACGAATGATTTTCGTTTATTAACCATTCGTTCATTCGGCTTTCGTTAGCTTAGCATTTTCGTTCTTCGTTTTTAGGGCGAATGGACGAAAATGCTATTTTCGGACGAAAATGCATTCGTCCGAAAACGAATGCACATGTCTAGTATATATTCACATGTAAATTGCTTTTTTAATAAAAAATTATGATATAAAAAAAATCTTGTTTTTATTTCCTTTTATGTGACAATGCTGCCTCTCTCTTTCCCTTGCCCCCAGATTTGTCGCTCTCCCCCCCTTAGTGTTGTCTCTCTCTCACCCTCCCTTTGGCTCCCCCCTCGCTCCCCTTGTGTCTGTCTATTCCCCCCTTCCCTCCCCTTGTTTCTCTCTGCCCCCCCCCCCCCCTGTTATTCTGTCCCCCCCTCACCTGTTTCTTGCTCCCTGGTGGCTAGTGGGGGCAGCCGGGGGATGTATGCACTATACATAATAGACGGAAGTGTCGGGCAGCATGGAGGTTGTCTGCACGATTCGTGCAGACATCCCCGAGCTGCCCGATTCTCCCTGGTGGCTAGCGAGGCATTTTGTAATGGCTATTTTGCTATTGGTATTCCATAAACCGACTCTATTTCGGTTTATAGAATTGCCAATAGCATGAAATGATTTGAATTTAGTATTAAAAAATAAATTGAAAAAAGTGGAGAGTTTTAACCCCTTTGTGACGCATGGTGCTTGCGTCCCAAATGACGTAAGCACCAAAACGTCACGATTTGTTCCTGGCCACTGATCACAAGGTGATCGTTAGCCAGGAACACTATGGCAGAGACCCAATCAGGGTCTTAAAAGACCCTGTGGGTCCCTGCCCAAAAATTGCAAGCCCTTCGGACATCACGCACGATTTAGAGAAATGTAGCTGGTGCTCATTTGAGCACCAGCTAAATTTCCCCTGTCAGACTGAGGCCATTTAAAATGGCCTCATCTGACAGGTGGGATCCCGCTGCAAGTGCCTGCAGCATGATCCGAGCAGCGATATGAGCTGTTTAACACAGGACGTACTATGCCGTCCTAACGACTTTAAGGGACTTAAAATCAGGAAGGCATAGAACGTCCCAACGTCACAAATGGGTTAACGTTTGCTCTGGTCATAATCACAGCACAGGCTTGTAGGAGTTAACTGTAATTACATTAATACATGAAAAGAATATAAGTAATATAGTAAAAATTTACAAAATAAAATTTATTTTGAAAAAACTAAATGAGGTTCATAAACTTGGAAGGAAACGGATCACAGTAAAAAGAAACTGTGATCAGCAAGGGAAGTGTTAATTAATACCCCTTTTATAATCGAGGTCGTCTTATAATCTGACCTCAAATTGAGGTCAGACTATAAGACTGGGATCCAGGTCCCCAGCAGAGCTGCAGGGGACCTGGATCCCCCTCTCTAACAGCAGGGGATGTCTGCGCGATGAGCGGAGATCTCCCCTGCTGCCGCCCGGCATGACCGCCGGGACTTCTATGATGAAGCTGGGTACTTCCGGCTTCCTCATAAAAGTCCTGGCGGTCGTTCCGGGCGGCAGCAGGAGAGGTCTCGCTCATCGCGCAGACATCCTCCGCTGCCTCGCTAGCCACCAGGGAGAATCGGGCAGCTGGGGGATATCTGCACGAATCGTGCAGACAACCTCCATACTGCCCGACACTTCCGTCTATTATGTATAGTGCATACATCCCCCGGCTGCCCCCACTAGCCACCAGGGAGCAAGAAACAGGTGAGGGGGGGACAGAATAACAAGGGGGGGGGGGCAGAGAGAAACAAGGGGAAGGAAGGGGGGAAGAGACAGAAACAAGGGGAGGGGGGCAGAGAGAAACAGGGGGAGGGAAGGGGGGAAGAGACAGACACAAGGGGAGCGAGGGGGGAGCCAAAGGGAGGGTGAGAGAGAGACAACACTAAGGGGGGGAGAGCGACAAATCTAGGGGGAAAGGGAAAGAGAGAGGCAGCATTGTCACATAAAAGGAAAAAAAACAAGAATTTTTTTATATCATAATTTTTTATTAAAAAAGCAATTTACATGTGAATATATACTAGACATGTGCATTCGTTTTCGGACGAATGCATTTTCGTCAGAAAATTGCATTTTCGTCCATTCGCCCGAAAAACGAAGAACGAAAATGCTAAGCTAACGAAAGCCGAATGAACGAATGGTTAATAAACGAAAATCATTCGTTCATTCGTCCATTCGTAGTACTATTGCATTCTATAAGCCGAAATAGAGTCGGTTTATAGAATACAATAGCATTTAACTATACGGAGACAGAGTCTCCATTCATAAAATTATGAATGGAGACAAACGTATAGTTAAAAGCCGACAGCCTATAAACCGAACGTTTCTGTTTATAGGCTGTGGGCATTTAACTATACGGAGACAGAGTCTCCATTCATAAAATTATGAATGGAGACTTTGTCTCCGTATAGTTAAAAGCCGGCATTTAACTATACGGAGACAGAGTCTCCATTCATAAAATTATGAATGGAGACTTTGTCTCTGTATAGTTAAATGCCCACAGCCTATAAACCGAACGTTCGGTTTATAGGCTGTGGGCATTTAACTATACGGAGACAGAGTCTCCATTCATATGAATGGAGACTTTGTCTCCGTATAGTTAAAAGCCGACAGCCTATAAACCGAACATTCGGTTTATAGGCTGTGGGCATTTAACTATACGGAGACAGAGTCTCCATTCATAAAATTATAAATGGAGACTTTGCCTCCGTATAGTTAAAAGCCGGCATTTAACTATACGGAGACAGAGTCTCCATTCATAAAATTATGAATGGAGACTTTGTCTCCGTGTAGTAAAATGCCCACAGCCTATAAACCGAACGTTCGGTTTATAGGCTGTCGGCTTATGGAATACATGTATTCCTATTGCTATTCTATAAACCGAACGTTCGGTTTATAGAATAGCCATAGGATTACATGTATTACATAAGCCGAAAGTCTATAAACCGATCCTTCGGTTTATAGGCTTTCGGCATTTTACTACACGGAGACAAAGTCTCCATTCATAATTTTATGAATGGAGACTCTGTCTCTGTATAGTTAAATGCCGACAGCCTATAAACCGAACGACTTTCGGTTTATAGACTTTCGGCTTATGTAATACATGTAATCCTATGGCTATTCTATAAACCGAACGTTCGGTTTATAGAATAGCAATAGGAATACATGTATTCCATAAGCCGACAGCCTATAAACTGAACGTTCGGTTTATAGGCTGTGGGCATTTTACTACACGGAGACAGAGTCTCCATTCATAAAATTATGAATGGAGACTTTGTCTCCGTGTAGTAAAATGCCCACAGCCTATAAACCGAACGTTCGGTTTATAGGCTGTCGGCATTTTACTACACGGAGACAAAGTCTCCATTCATAATTTTATGAATGGAGACTCTGTCTCTTATTAGTTAAATGCCGACAGCCTATAAACCGAACGACTTTCGGTTTATAGACTTTCGGCTTATGTAATACATGTAAACCTATGGCTATTCTATAAACCGAAAGTCGTTCGGTTTATAGAATAGCAATAGGATTACATGTATTCCATAAGCCGAAAGTCTATAAACCGAAAGTCGTTCGGTTTATAGACTTTCGGCTTATAGAATACAAGTAATACTATTGCCTTTCTATGAACCGAACGAGAGCCCCATTCATAAGAATTTCTTATGAATGGGGCTCTCGTTTGGTTTATAGAAAGCCAATAGTATTACATTGTATTCTATAAAACGAACGAATAATAATGAACGAAACGAAAATAATGAACGAATTTCGTCTGAAACGAATGCATTAATGAACGAAATTCGTTTTAGATGAAATAAATAACATTTTCGTCCGAATGGACGAAAACGAAACGAAAATTTTAGTTTTGCACATGTCTACTTTTAACCCCCAAATAACCTAACCAACCTATACATGGGTGGTATCCCTATACTCAGGAGATGTTGCTAAACACATATTGAGGTGTTGTTTTGCACTGACCTATAACAGGATCTATGAATTCATGCCCAAAGTACAATGTATGTGAAAAAAAATTACTACCCAAAACATTGACATAGGCTGGTAGTATAATTAGTGCATGGAAAGTGTTAAAATTCTACCATTTGAAATACCCTAGGGTGTCTAGTTTTAAAAAATATATTGCTTTGTGGGGTAGAATACACTTTCTGGCTTCAAAAATGTCCCAAATGGGACATGGACGCAAGTTTTCTGCATGTCAGAATTCCAAGTTGGAAAACCAAAATGCGCACCCCCTAAATGTGGCCTTTTAGCCCCAAAACAAACCAACAAACCTATGCATGGGTGGTATGCCTGTACTCAGGAGATGTTGCTGAACACATATTGAGGTGTTGTTTGGAAATACCCCTTCACATTTTAAGGTTATGTTTCCCTAAATTGCAATCTATGTGAATTTTTTTTAAAAAAGGTTTTTTGCTGCAAACTTTGTGAAAGATTGGTGGTAAAATGGCTACATGAAATGTGTCAAAATACCCCAAGTTAAATGCCCTAAGTGGTCTAGTTTTCAAAAATATGTACATGTTGGTGGTCATTCATGAATTTAGTACAGAAATCAGTGTTACAATGTCACTATTGCTAATTTTGAAAAAAAGGATTTTAAAATAGCTTTTCACTACTTATAGTTCTGGCCCTGTAACATGAATAAAAAAGCACAAAAACATAAAACATGGGATATTTCTGAACTTAGGACATATATTAGAAACTATTTAGCAGTGTTTTTTTGTAGTCTCTTGTACATGAGTATACGATTTTTCAAATAAAAGTCATAAAGATTTATTTTTTTCATTTATTTGCCATATTTTATTATTTTTTTTACATCAAATTATATGCTATTATCAAAATAATGGTATCAAAAGAAAGCCCTCCTTATAACGATAAAAACGATATATAGTTTGTGTGGGTACACTAGATGAGACAGAAATAAATTACAGCAAAACACAAACACCTCAGAAATGTTAAAACAGCACATGTCACCAAGCGTCGGACAAGCCAAAAAAGTCATGTCACTAAGGGGTTAATATCCATTAACATTTGGAGGATGCATTTGGGGCACCAGACACTTCCTTTAATGGAATTGAAATCTTTTTCTGGTTTGAAAAAAAAAATAAAAAACACAGCTAATCCATTGTGACTATTCAATATGTTATTATTGAAGCCTCCTGACTGTGGAAAGTGTCCACCAGTGTCAATGACATGATAAATGTATATAAAAATGTACAGGGAAAATACAAAGGGTTTCTAAAGCCCTGTTCTTTAACAGAACAGTACAAAAGACAAGAGATCATTAAGACTTGAGGAAAGGAGATTTAGTATATGACAGCCGAAGGATTCTTTATGGTAAGGACAGTAAAGGTATGGAATTCACTTCCTGAAGAGGTGGTGCTAGCAAATACAGTAGTTGCCTTTAAAATGGGCCTGGATACTTGTTAATAAGTCAGAACAAAGAGGGCTATGGATGTTAGTATAGGCAATAATGATATTTAGTGCTTGTTGGTCCGAGGAGATTGCCTTTTGGACTCAAGAAGGGATTTTTTCCACATTGAATACAAAATTCAAAATTACTGGAATATGTTTATTTGCCTTCTTTTGAATCACCAGTGATAAACAAGGATTAGGAAAATGGTTGAACTTGATGGATGCAAGTCTTTTTTCAACCGAAACTACTATGAAACTATTTAACTATATTAAGTGTCCATCCAGTAAATGACAACCATGAACAATGTTGGTGCCCACTACTGGCCAGCGCTCAGTATCATTATGACCCTTTGTAGTCTCTTTTAACTTCCAAAGTAGAGCAGATGGGTACACTGAATAATAGATTAATTCAGTTAACATGAGCTAAAAAGCAATTTTTAGTCTCACCAGAGAAAGGCACTATATAAATCAGTGGTAGTCAACCTTTTTCTACCTACTGCCCACTAATGCATCTTTCTTGATGGAAAAATTTCCTTACCGCCCAGTAGATATTGCGCAAGCGCGCGCAAGCGCAGAATATTTTTTAGAAAGGAGGGTGTTTTAAAAAAAATAAATCTACGTACATTTCTCTTTTTATTTATTTATTTATTTTTACGTTTTGATCTGCACTCCACACAGTGCTTTTTTCCCTCCTCTTTTCCCTTTTATTACTAACACCAAAAACAATGTTGTATTAGGTGCCAATTTTTATTAATGTCACCATCAAAAGAAATTCCTTTTCCTGCCTGCTTCTTTACCTTCTTTATAGTATATCACTATATTAAGGATCTCTTTTTCCTATTTTTTTATTTTCTCCTTCCCTTACTTATTTTTTTATTTTATTTTATAAGATAACAAAACTTAATTTATGAGCCAGACTAAACACTGCTTACTCTCCTCCTTTATTTTATCCCCTTTTCTCTATTTTTCTTCCTTTTTTTTGTTATTTTTTTTTTCATCTTTTCCTTTTTATCTCCTTTCTTTTACCTTCCTGAGCGACAAAAGTAAGGCTGAGCTAGTTAGCCCACTTATTATTATTAGCCAACAATTCTCTTTCTCCTGCCTATAACTTTTCTTTTGAAACTGCTCTGCTCCGTTTCTGCCTGCTTCTGCCTGTCCCTGCTATCAGTTTCCACTCCTCCCCTTCCTCTTCCCACGTGTTTGCGTGCGCTCGCTCCCGCCCTTCCCCTTCCCGCACAAAAGGAGGTTGATTGATGTGTGCGCTCGCGCCCACCTGCACCGCCCTCCCACTCTCTCAAAAGGCGGTTTTAACTTCCTTAAATCCTACTCTCATTCTCGCGCACGTTGGTTTCTTGATGTGTGCGCTCACGCGCGCACCCACTCGCTCGCTCGTTCAAAAGGAGGTTTTAACCTCCAAAGTCCCTACCGCCCACCTGGAATCCTAAAACGCCCACTAGTGGGCGGTAGGGACCAGGTTGACGACCCATGATATAAATACTAGTTATTATTATTATTATCCATGAAAGTCTGATAAACCTTTGTTTGTTTTGTTGGCAAAAACACTATGTATATTCTGTTTTATATTTTTAAGGCTTTATTTGGCATATGAAGGGAACTTCACTGAAAGTATTTTACTGTGTTATGGACAGTATTTGTTCACTATTGCACAACGTATTATTTTGAGTTAAAACATACCATGCAGCCTACATGCTTCTAACAGTTAAATGTGTAACTTTATGGTTTTAGAATCTGTTTAACCAGGTATATGAATGCACTATGATAGATTCTAAATATGTTTTCTATTTTCATTTTGGTATTGATAGTAGGTCTGTGTATTTGACAACAAATCGATTCAATAGTTATTTTGTGCACACTATTATATCAATTCCTGGTTTGTACAAAGTAATATATAACATTTTAGGCTTGTAACATGAAATATTCTATATTTTATTCTTATGAATTGTTAAAATAATGCGGGCCTGGTTGTGAATGCCATTTGCAACCTTAGAAGTTTAGAATTCGGATTGCGCTGGTACATTATTGTTTTTTTTTTAAATAATCTTCTACTGAAACTAGATGTATAGAGGTGTTGAATATTTTATATTTATGAATTTTTATGCTCCCGCATAAGTAAAATGAAAATCTAAGTAAAAGCCTCAAAGGCAGAGTTTGAACCTCAGCAGTGAAATCTAATCCATTCCCTTGGATTTTCTAAATTGTATACCACGGATGACATTTTACCTCTGCCTTTAAATCTTATATTTTATATTTTACTCTTCTTTCCACTGTTCTGAAATGTACATATAAACATTATTGTAATGCACTGTTGAGTGTTGTCTTTATTTTCAATTACAGTTATAATTTGGAGTCTTATAAGGAGAGTGCATTGATCTTTTATATTTGTCTATCTGGGTCATGATATGATGAACATAACATGTTTGTGTACTTTACTTGTCTATGTGAGCCAGGATATGGTTAAAGTAAACAATTCAAACATCACCTTTAGTGTGTGTACTCCAAGACAGAAAAACGTAGAAGGCTTTCAAGTATAGGGATAATGGTGGAAGAAGAATGCACAATATTCTTAGTCCTTTTATATAGGCTGAACGTGACTTCTGTGGGATGCTGGCTTGTGTCCTTCAGCACGACATGTTTCCAGAGTCTGGGCTTCTTCGGCATGCACCTGGCAAGTGAAGACAGAGAGCTGCTGCTCTTGTGTTGTGTTTCCAATTGATTATTATTACTACTTAATTTTCCTTTGCTTTATGGGAAACACAGCATACAAACATTAACCCCTGTGTGTCAAATGCTCTTCTCATCATACAGCACAAGATTAAAAGAAAGACACCCCTATTTCTTTAGCATGGGTATCCTTTGAAACTTGTTACACAATTAAATATCAGGGGAGTAGACAATTATCACTACTCAGCAACACAATATTCACTAGTGAATGAAATAGCTCCCTATAGTGAGATGTTCCATGTTCAGATTAGGAAGAAAAAAACAAAATACCTGTGTCCTGCTGTTCTAAAGGAAAAGGAAAACAACTTTCAAGAACACATTTACACAAAAAATGAGATCTATAAAACCGTTATGGTTTGTGAATTAAAAGCCCCTACACTGTTCACCTCTAGATAAGATTTTGTTACTTCATTTGAGAATAATGGAGAAGTTACTTCTGATCAGGGTAGGCACCATCATTGATCCTTGGAGACCTTCACTGAGGTCTGTGATGCATAATTTAATGATGTTCTACGGACCTTCACAGACCTTCCCATTGCCACTGGTCTCTTTGTATGAATACTTTGCTTATCTCTGCTGGAGCATAATTTATAAACTAAACCAAAGCCACTTTACTTGAAAAAGTAAAAAAAAAAAATCTAAATGTCATGAAGCTGGAATAAGGTAGAAAGAGAAACAACCAGAAGAATGTGTATCATGTATTGAGCGCTTAATCAAAGGTATGCCCCCAGCATGAATCTCATTACACTGGTTGCTACATTTGCACCTCTTTCTACTGTGTCACTTTTATCTCTTCAAATACATATGAGTTTTTAATGTTTCCAGGTTGGTAATATGTTGCTGTTCTTGAACTAGAGGGGTCTCTGCTGGTACTAAAGGCTGTTCCATGTCTTACCTGTTTTGAAAATAATGATATTTTCTAGTGGTGAAATATATATTGTTAAAATTACCAGCAGTATCCAAAAGGAAAAGGCTCAGTATTTTATAATATGTAAAGAGCAAAATACCTGCCTAAAAACTTTATGAGACTTTAAATGAATACTTTTATTACTTATTTGCTAGGGCATAATGCATTATGTAAGGTTAATGCTGCATTCGAATAGAGAAGATTTTTCTTTAGGCGCATTGCAGGTTCTCATTTTTGTGAAGTGAGCGGTGCACTGCTGTGAGACTGAGGCAAATATTTTTTTTTCGCTCTAGTTTTATACTTCCATTTTCCGTTATTTTTATAAAATAATGTGTAAAAGCACAAAATGAAGGAAAAGAAAGGCAAACATGTCTTACACACAAATAAGAGGTAATGTAGTACTCCATGCTTTGTTAAAACCTGAAATTATATTGTTACATGCATGTGTGCCCATAGAATATATATATATATATATATATATATATATATATATATATATATATATATATATATATATATACACATCCATATATATTTCAAATATACCCAAACTATTTGAATATTCACAAAAAGAAATAGTGGATGACCCTGTGCTGTGTATAGTCTATAAATGTATATGAAAAAGATATAGTATATAAAATATTGTATAAAAGGGTATTCCAGACAATGAGTAAATGCTACCCAGATGTATAGACTCATATGCAATGTTCCATATGATGCATGCAGTAAAATAGAAAAAGCACAATAGTGTAATATCATCAGGAGCAACAATCTATATATTAAATGCCTTCCCTCACATTTAGATGATCCATATATCAATTAGGAAGCACTTCAGATGATCGAAGGAATTCTTTTCCGATTCTGCAGGCTGCAAGTGAAGTTTCTCCCAATGCTGATTACATAATGCTGACACTCTTATTTAAATACAGGAAAAATCACTTAGAAGGAAAAGCTCAAATTTTTCCAGGAGTGTAGTCACAACAAGTAATGCAGAGCCTCATGGTTATCATGTACCAGGCGGTTAGCAAGAATGACGATACTGTGCACTGTCAACATTGCTATTCTCTATCTGGTGGACCTCTATGGCGTGCGTTGATCAGATGGTAACATAGAATCCACCCACCAACCACATTTTCCTGTGTGAGCTTCCTCATGGTTTTCAATACTTGAATATTCCCACCAACAGAAAGAGCTACCCCTAATACAATTTTTTTACACCCTTATACATAAGTGTATACATTTAAGGTGTATACATATGTGTATGTAGTTATTTATTTAACTCTTTAACAACAATGCACCTACATGTGTTTGCTGCGATTCACAATATTTTCAGCTCTACTAGATGCTTCTTGACTGATGGCATCAAGGAAAACAACAAAAAAAATGGCCACTGGGACTCCCCATGGGCAGTCTTAAAGTGACAGGCCAGTGACAATAGTCACTGACCTGTCAATCACACCCTCATCCTATGCAAATCAGATGAGGGGTGTTTCAGACTGACTCTGATAGAGACAAGTCTGAAACACATAGAAAAGGGGCGGTCTTAGCCTGCAATAGCTGAGACATTCCACTGATAGTTTGCCCATTAATATGCCACTGTTAGTTTATCTATTAATATGCCAGTGTTAATTTATCCATTAATATGACAGCATTAGTTAAACCATTAATTTTCCACTGTTAATTTGCCCATTAACATGCCACTGTTAATTTGACCATTAATATGCCACAGCAGTTTGCCTGTTAATATGCCACAGCAGTTTGTCCATTCATTTGCCACTGTTAGTTTATCCATTTATATGCCATTTCAAGTTTGCCCATTAATATGCCACTGTCAGTTTATCCACTGATATATCACTGTCAATTTATCCATTAATATGCTAGTGCTAATTTTTAAATAATATTCCACTGTTAATTTGCCCATCAATATGACACTGTTAGTTTGCCCATTAATATGCCATTGCTAGTGTATCCATTAATATAGTATATTTGTATATATATATATATATACAGTAGTGGCCATGGAAAATGCACCAGGCTATTGACGGGTATTAAGACGGTCGCCCTGGTCAAGTGTCAGGAACATGAACCACTTGCCCACCTCCCATAACAGTGCACCTTACCTGACTAGAGTGATTCGGTGAAAGAAACTCCAGATTCAGTCAAAGAAATGCCAAAGTTCAAACAGCTCCAGCCACGTTCAAACAGCTCCTCTGCTACAGCCGCTTTTATAGTTGGTCCCACACCGCCCCTTTAGGCCCGAAAAAAGCCGGCCAGATCATTACATGTTACCTACGGGGGGAGAACAGATTTTGTTCCCTGCCTCTACCTACCTTTCCTGAGTTGGATCATTCCGTTTCCAGCATGGTCTGGTGAGCCGGAAGAAGCACTCATTGTCCTGGAACTCTGCCTGGGCCTCACCAGCCTGTCCCCTAAAGGCTATGGAGCTTTTTAAAAAAAAAAAACTTACCAACTGCTAGTGCACATCTTGGGCATGTTTTGGGCTGTGGGTTCACTTGCATGCTTATTCAATTGCTGATTTCTGACAGCCACCGGGTGGGGGGTGCTGCAGGGGGTACAGCGCCGCAAGGGGTGCAGCGCGCTCCGGGGGCCCGTGGGGAACTCCTCTGACATTGTCCCGTCCCTCCCTGCAGGCTGGAGGACTGCTGGGAGCACATTGAAATCTTTCCTTGGGGGGCTCAGGGGGTGGTAATGACCCATGGGAGACTTGGTCCAGCGAGTGGGACCAAGTTGCCGTCGTTCTGGGATTCTGCCTGGACACTTCGCAGTCCGTCTGTTTCCCTGTGGGGGACTTGGTCCGGTGAGGGGGACCAAGCTAACGACGTTCTGGAACTCTGCCTAGACACTTCGCGGTCCGTCTGTTCCCTTGTGGTGGACTTGGTCCGGCGGGCGGGATAAATCACTCATTGTTCTGGAACTCTGGCTGGGCCTCGTTTGTCCAATTCGGTCCCCTGAGGGCTATGGAGATTTTCTCTCGAGCTGCCAGAGACTAAGTCCCATCTCTGGAAGTCCCGATGAGGTCAAACTCCCTCCTCGAGGCTGGCCATCGGTTCCAGGAGGTGGAATGCTTTTCTGAGCAGTCCACCCGGTGATGACGGGTAAGCGAAAATCCAAGTGGTCCACCCACCGCTCGGCTGTGGAAACACGAATGCCTGCGGCCCGGGACGCCGGGCACCGGCCGGTGAGGTGACACGGCTCCGGCGGGGACCCCGTGGCACTATTCGACTCAGACCACAGATCAGACGCAGCAACCCGCTGAATTTAAGCATCAGGGGCCAAAGTCCTTCTGATCAGGGCCCAGCCCGTGGACGGTGTTAGGCCG
>CM069857.1:179265614-179268114 GCA_036172795.1 Pelodytes ibericus | reverse complement strand
TGTGTGTGTGTGTGTGTGTAACTGGCTGTGTGTGTGTGTGTAACTGGCTGTGTGTGTGTGTGTGTGTGTAACTGGCTGTGTGTGTGTGTGTGTGTGTGTGTAACTGGCTGTATGTGTGTGTGTGTGTGTGTGTAACTGGCTGTGTGTGTGTGTGTGTAACTGGGTGTGTGTGTGTAACTGGGTGTGTGTGTGTAACTAGCTGTGTGTGTGTAACTGTGTGTGTGTGTGTGTGTGTGTGTAACTGGCTGTGTGTGTGTGTGTGTGTGTGTGTGTGTGTAACTGGCTGTGTGTGTGTGTAACTGGCTGTGTGTGTGTGTGTGTGTGTGTAACTGGCTGTGTGTGTGTGTAACTGGCTGTGTGTGTGTGTGTGTGTGTGTGTAACTGGGTGTGTGTGTGTGTGTGTGTAACTGGGTGTGTGTGTGTGTGTGTGTAACTGGGTGTGTGTGTGTGTGTGGGTGTGTGTGTGTGTGTGTAACTGGCTGTGTGTGTGTGTGTAACTGGCTGTGTGTGTGTAACTGGCTGTGTGTGTGTGTGTAACTGGCTGTGTGTGTGTGTGTGTGTGTGTAACTGGCTGTGTGTGTGTGTGTAACTGGCTGTGTGTGTGTGTGTGTAACTGGCTGTGTGTGTGTGTAACTGGCTGTGTGTGTGTGTGTGTGTGTAACTGGCTGTGTGTGTGTGTGTGTGTGTGTGTAACTGGCTGTGTGTGTGTGTGTGTGTGTAACTGGCTGTGTGTGTGTAACTGTGTGTGTGTGTGTAACTGTGTGTGTGTGTAACTGGCTGTGTGTGTGTGTGTGTGTGTGTGTGTGTGTGTAACTGGCTGTGTGTGTGTGTGTGAAACTGGCTGTGTGTGTGTGTGTGTGTGTGTGTGTGTAACTGGCTGTGTGTGTGTGTAACTGGCTGTGTGTGTGTGTGTGTGTGTGTAACTGGCTGTGTGTGTGTGTGTGTGTGTAACTGGGTGTGTGTGTGTGTGTGTGTGTAACTGGGTGTGTGTGTGTGTAACTGGGTGTGTGTGTGTGTGTAACTGGCTGTGTGTGTGTAACTGGGTGTGTGTGTGTGTGTAACTGGCTGTGTGTGTGTAACTGGGTGTGTGTGTGTGTGTAACTGTGTGTGTGTGTGTGTGTGTGTGTGTGTGTGTAACTGGGTGTGTGTGTGTGTGTGTGTGTAACTGGCTGGGTGTGTGTAACTGGCTGTGTGTGTGTGTAACTGGCTGTGTGTGTGTGTAACTGGCTGTGTGTGTGTGTAACTGGCTGTGTGTGTGTGTAACTGGCTGTGTGTGTGTGTGTGTGTGTGTGTGTGTGTGTGTGTGTGTGTAACTGGCTGTGTGTGTGTGTGTGTGTGTGTAACTGGCTGTGTGTGTGTGTGTGTGTGTGTGTGTGTAACTGGCTGTGTGTGTGTGTAACTGGCTGGGTGTGTGTGTAACTGGCTGGGTGTGTGTGTAACTGGCTGGGTGTGTGTGTAACTGGCTGGGTGTGTGTGTAACTGGCTGGGTGCGTGTAACTGGCTGTGTGTGTGTGTGTGTGTGTGTGTGTGTAACTGGCTGTGTGTGTGTGTGTGTGTGTGTAACTGGCTGTGTGTGTGTGTGTGTGTGTGTAACTGGCTGTGTGTGTGTGTGTGTGTGTAACTGGCTGTGTGTGTGTGTGTGTGTGTGTAACTGGGTGTGTGTGTGTGTGTGTGTGTAACTGGGTGTGTGTGTGTGTGTGTAACTGTGTGTGTGTGTGTAACTGTGTGTGTGTAACTGGCTGTGTGTGTGTAACTGTGCGTGTGTGTGTAACTGTGTGTGTGTGTGTGTGTGTGTGTGTGTGTGTGTGTGTGTGTAACTGGCTGTGTGTGTGTGTGTGTGTGTGTGTGTGTAACTGGCTGTGTGTGTGTGTGTGTGTGTGTGTAACTGGCTGTGTGTGTGTGTGTGTGTGTGTGTAACTGGCTGTGTGTGTGTGTGTGTGTGTGTGTAACTGGCTGTGTGTGTGTGTGTGTGTGTGTGTGTGTGTGTGTGTGTAACTGGCTGTGTGTGTGTGTGTGTAACTGGCTGTGTGTGTGTGTGTGTGTGTAACTGGGTGTGTGTGTGTGTGTGTGTGTGTGTGTGTGTGTAACTGGCTGTGTGTGTGTGTAACTGGCTGTGTGTGTGTGTAACTGGCTGTGTGTGTGTGTGTGTGTGTAACTGGCTGTGTGTGTGTGTAACTGGCTCTGTGTGTGTGTAACTGGCTGTGTGTGTGTGTAACTGGCTGTGTGTGTGTGTAACTGGCTGTGTGTGTGTGTGTAACTGGCTGTGTGTGTGTGTGTAACTGGCTGTGTGTGTGTGTGTAACTGGCTGTGTGTGTGTGTGTGTAACTGGCTGTGTGTGTGTGTAACTGGCTGTGTGTGTGTGTAACTGGCTGTGTGTGTGTGTAACTGGCTGTGTGTGTGTGTAACTGGCTGTGTGTGTGTGTAACTGGCTGTGTGTGTGTGTGTGTGTGTGTAACTGGGTGTGTGTGTGTGTGTGTGTGTGTGTGTAACTGGCTGTGTG